>JAWNKW010000068.1:1457500-1919158 GCA_035041775.1 Chymomyza caudatula
CTGTTGGAATCAAGTCAAGTGCAAGCCACTGGCAACTGGCAGCCCGCTCGACCGCGCCGCTGGCGTTTAATTACAGCCGCCACTGTAGCTGATGAGTTTAATTGAAATAATGTGATGCGGTTGTCGGCTAAGAGGTTGGAGGAGTGTGCTGACATGGTACGGTGAATGCATTACGCTCAGACATTAATAATAATTTTAACCATTTTTTGTCTCTTGTCTCCGACGACGACACTAATGAAGTTTGTGCCGAAATAAAGTGAAAGAAAAACTGCCTTGTTGTCAAAATGTTTAATAGCAAGATGAGAACCCATGCGGAGCTAAGGGTAGAGACACACCCTGTGACATATGTACAGCTTAGAGTTCCTTATCCCATACTATTTCCACATCTTGCCAGTTGCCCCAGTTGTACATCTCCTTGACGGAACAAAGATTCTTATAGATCTCATGAGTACCCGTTTGACAACCTGAAGCCGTGGGTCCCGTCTCATAGACACGCTTGCCTTGCAAATTTGCCTTGGCATAGTTGCAGGTAAAATACTGTTCCACATTACGACGAATGTTCTGACGCACTGCAGCACAGCCTATATGTGTGGCATCCTCCTGAAGCATTTGTGTCAGCTGAAAGTAGGTGTAGCTGAAAAGCACGCGGCACAGTTAACTAAAATTCATCAAATGTTGGTTAATTACGGTAAACGCACTTTCTGGTATTCGCCGGTATATCATAGCTTTCAATCAAATTCGCAAAGTCACCCGTCTCTGCGTAGCGAGACCAGCGCGCTACGGCTTGCAGCATGGAATCTTCCAGAGATACCTGCTTGGCGAACCAGTTGCTATAGCCCCCAATTTGACCCACAAAAGGCATGATGTCCAGATTGCGGCAGGCATCGATAGTCTTACGACATTGACGTGCATGCAGTGCTGCCAGATCGGCCAGCTCCGGCAACCAACGCATTTTGGCCATACGTGTGGCAGGTTTGAAGTGTCCAACATTGCCACCAGCGACGCGATCACGCAGCTCATTGTGTGCAGCAAGTAGCTTACAAATGGTGGCGGGACTCAGCTCCTCTACTCGGACACTAAGATCGCATTCGCGTCCAAATTCCTAGATATATATAGACGCAATTAGGTGTCTAGAACAGCAATAGACCTTGGCAACTACATACGCCGGTATTGTTGCAACCTATATGTATGCGTCCCCCGGGACAGATGCTAGGATCACAGTAATTAGTGGTCTTCGGCTTGCTGCAGCTGGGCGTGGCAAGCAGCACGCTTATAAGTAAGACTACGTAGAACATTCTGTATGTACTGAGTTGACATCAAACGTCGTTTGATATTTTTGCTTAAAGAGCTCGGAATTACAGCTTAGCTACGCTTGTGCACTGCCATTTTCATGGTTTACGTGTTATTAGTGGAAATTTATTACAAATTCAGCTACAAATAGAGTATTCCGCTTAGAAACTGCATAGCTCAGCAGCAACATGTGTTCCAAAATTTGCTGCTTTACACTACTTGCCTTGCAACTGTTGCACCTAAATGTGGCACAAACGACCGACTATTGTTCAACCTTACTCTGTGATCCGGGCCGCAGGCACATAGGTTGCAATAATCCAGGCGTAAGTATTGCACTTGCCAAATGAAACTATATGCCACAATACTAGGCTTCCCGCTGCCTCGCTTTCAGACTTTCTCAAGCAATTGCGCAGCCGATGCCAAATTGGTGACCACAAACAAGCCCCTTCGCCAGCTCATTCTAGACAAGCACAACCAAATTCGTAACCTTGTTGCCGGAGGCCAGTTGCCTGGAATCCTGCCAGCAGCGCGCATGAGCGTAGTAACTTGGAGCAGGCCTTTGGCTGAGCTTGCGCAGCTCAATGTGCAACAATGTGAGCTCAAGATAGACCAATGCCGCAATACCTTTGAACATCCCTATGTGGGTCAGAGCATGAGCATGAATTGCTTCAGCGCTTTTATGCCTGTGGACCAAGTTTTAGGGGCACAGCTCGACTCTTGGATTGAGCAACAAAAACTAGCGAATATGACGCAATTGCAGGCGTTCTCACAAGCAAGTAGCGCCATCGGTCAGTTTGCCCAAATCGTACAGGATGCCAGTCGTCTTGTTGGATGTGCCATTTTACGCCAAAAGAGACCAGACGGATTCATTTGCCAAATTCTAACCTGTAATTACGCCCGCGGTAACATAGTGGATGAGAAAGTGTATGCGGCTAGTATCAAGGCGGCCGATGGCTGCACAACAGGAACATCTAGCCAATATCCAAACTTGTGTTCGGAATCAGAATTATTTGAATAATAACATTGCTGTATGTGCTATTTGAATAACTAGTATTCTTCTTGGGCGCCTTTTTTAACCAATTCCAATTTATAATAGAACTTAGATTAGATTTGAGGTGGTTGTAATGGCTCATCAAAGGAGGTTGACACCTTCCCAGCACTCAGGCAGTTTTGACCATTGTGCCAGGATCCTTAGTAAAGTCCTCATGGACCCATTGCTCCCGCCTCACAATGGCCGAGTGGTGACATAGAAAGTAGTCCATCATTCCGGCTTCTTCAAAGACAGGTCGCGCATGATTGGCCTCCTATGGTGGCCTCATATTAGCCCAATGTATTGTGGCAAATCCAATTTGTGATCGCAGGTCCTTGGAGGCCTTTGGAATGGGTTTTTTCAGAAAGTGTTCCCACTAGGCCTTACAAAGTTTGTCTGTGTAGACCGCCATCCATCCAACCAATTCTGTAATGATTGAACACTATTATGACGCTGAGCTTTTGTTTGCCAGCTAGTCTGGAACTATTCACTGATCATGGACCATTGTCGTCGTTGTGGGAGGATTCTCCAGGTAACTTTGTCTAGAGTATTGTGTAACGTAATCAACTTATGTTTGGCTATGCTTTGGTTATGCAAGTGCAAAAGACTGGAACGAATCAGTGATTTTATGGTCATGTCAGTAGCTGGATACAATAAAAGAACACGTTGCAATGTTCTTAAAACAGTCACTTCAGCATGTTACACCTAAAAATTACATTTTTCTTGGTGCTCGTAGTGCTCGACGCTTGTCTAAGTCAAAATGACTATTGTGCTAAGGAGCTATGTGGAGATCGTGTGCACATTGCCTGCAACAATTCGGGGGTATGTAACTCTAGCCTCAAGTAATGCTTTATTCTCTTGTCATTAACTGTACGAAAATCTATGCAGAATTACGCCGCCGAATGCAGCCCAGCTGCCTCAACGATAGTTATTACACCTGCGCTGATAAAGTATATAGAAGATTTCCACAATGAAATACGCAATCGTGTGGCAGGTGGCCAAGTTAATCATCTTCGCACGGCTGCTCACATGTATCGCATGTCCTGGTCGCCAGTGCTTACACAATTCGCCTCTTTGAATGTCAAGCAGTGTAGCCTGCATTTAGATGCTTGCCGCAATACCCAAGACATGCCAATGGTGGGTCAAAGTGTGGCACATGGCAGCTCTTCCAAGCCCATAGACTTTGGTGCCTTTATTAAGCAGCAGTTTACTACATGGGCTGCACAAATGAAGGATGCCACACCCGAGCTTATGGAAAAGTACGTTCAAGTCAGCACTGGACCCAACAGCGCTAACTTTGCCCAAATGGTCAGGGATGGTGCTGGGCAAATAGGCTGCGCCGTGCTGCAAGATAAAAAAGATGGCAAATATAACATCTTTATGGCCTGCAACTATGCGCTTGGCAATGTTTTAGAGGATCCTGTCTATGAGGTCGGGCCGCCGACCTCAAAGTGTGTGTTAGGTGCGGATACCCAATATAGGAATTTATGTCCAGTAATGGAACATATTGCTGTAAAGCTAAAGCCTGCAGAGGTTCCACACTATGATACCAAAAACGATTATAGTGATGAGGTTATTAAATCGAAGTCAAAGATTCTTAAGGCAGATGATCACATGGATTTTGAATAACAAACCTAAACACTAAAACTCTATGTAAAAATGACAGTTTAACCTATTAAAGTCACCAGCAGCCTGACAAATAGCTTAATGCGAAGTACTAAACTGTGACTAAAATGCAAAGCGTTGAAGTCTGAAATATTTGCACGTCGGAGATGCCGGAGATGCCGGAGTTGCCGGAGTTGCCCAACTTGGCTGAACTTTGTGCATATTTTGGGTCTGGCATGGCGTAACGTTGCCTCAAAGTGCACCACACAAAATGATCTATTGTGGCTGCTGCTGTCTTTGTATATAAGTGTGTGTGTACTATCTGCGTTTGCAAAGTGAATGCGCAATAAATGTGCCCAGACGGCGAGAAGCTCCGAACAAAACTTGCGGTTGGGCTTCGGTTCTACTCCGGCCCAAAAAGTTAAGTGAATTGTGCAAAGTTTTTTGGTGCAAATTTGTGTACTGCAAAAACTTTGCGTGATTCTGTGTGCACATGTCTTTGTATGCATGTGTAGTTGTGCGATAAAAAAAATTTCAAAAAACAGTGTGCCCGTATATAAGGTAAATATGGCGCAACAACAACGCCGACAACAATACTACTTACAACAATGGCAATGGCAATGGCAATGGCCATACAATGCCCCATAAAATGTGCAACAAAATGCAAAATGGCTTCTGTGGTTTCAATGGCAACACGCCACATAGTAAGGCGAAAAGGCAAAACGCTGACGCTGTGAAATTTACCGCTGTGAACTTTTATGGTCGCACAAGGTGGGGCACAACACCAGGTAGCACCAGGTGGCACTACACCGCACCTCGTCTCGGCGTGGGCAACAAGTTGCATTGACAAACAACATAAAATAAAAACTTTTTTGCTATATACCATATAATGTGTATATATATATATATGTACATACTGTGTCTGCTGTTGTTGTTGGGCTTTTGTCTAGATGAAGTAATAAATGCTGCATTTAATGTGAGCATCCGTGGTCCAAGATAGCTAGTAATAATTGCCCGGGGTTAAATGCAAATTGTCGGTTGATATTTGCTTGCTCAAAGCTATTAATAAGTTAAAAGCAACTTTTAAATGTTTGCGTTTGCAAAAATTCCATTTGTCTTTAACAGTCTCTTTAACAGTTGTCTTTTTAATAATATAGCAATTTCCCTTATTGCTTTTAAATTACTTATCAGCAATTCATGATTATTCTATAAAGCTACTTGAAAATCTTGTTTAGCAAAAGAAGAATCACCCTAGTATCGAACGTAAGCGCTGGTGAGACCAGATTGGCGAATGCTTCTTATTGGAATTCCTTTGGCTGTGGCAAACAGTTTATCACTATATCTGGAAGAAGAAGAAGAATAAAATTAAGAAGGTGCTTAAAATTGGCATATTATTAGCTATATATTCAAAAGTACCAATCCAATATGAATAATTTTTACGCTACATGCTACACGCACAGTATAAATATGCATATCTGTAAACCACGAAAATCAGTCATGGGGGAAGGGGCGGACATATCAACATAATTCGAAAACTTGCACTGTCTATATCGAATATTGCTCCTGACCATTTTTTCCCATGGAACATATGGTCTGCCACGCCTCCTTATGCCTGTTACATACATTGCACAAATATAGAATACGCTTATACACTTTGTGTAGAGGGTATAATTATTATTTTGTTTAGTTCAAATTTTCTAAATTTTATAAATAAAATTTTATTACAATAAAACTATTATAGTTAGAGAAAAATATTGTAGGTCGAAAATTTAAGTTAAAAATGTTCTCTTTAACGATCATCAATATCGGCTAAGTGTAGCTAGAGATATTGAAAAATTTTCACCACCATCTATCTTCTTAAATTAAAAATATAACAGGACATAAAAACAAAACTAGGTATCCAAAAGGATAATTCAGGATTTTTTAGTAAATTAAAAAAAAAGTTCAACATTTTGTTAATAAATAAACATTACGGATTAATTATAAGTTCTACATAAAAAGGATCTGAAGACATATTTTAGGTTAGTCGATTACCTTTCCAACGCTATTCTGGATACCAAATACATATACAATTTAACGAAGATATAGATAAATATATGAGACTACCTAAGAAAAATATAACCAAGGACATAAAAAAAAAGTTTGGCTTGACAATGCGAAATCCTTCACAGGGTTTACTATACTCCCCTAGCACTATCACCCTGAAGTGGAATCATCCTGCTCCTATTTTTGCTGTTGTACAGTGTTATCAAAATAAGTCGCTGAGGCTATATATAAGACTTGACGTGATGCCTAGTTGAAACCGATTGCATTGGGAAAAAATGGTACCCTGTACTCTTTTACCCCATAAAGAGTAAATCCTGATCGCACCGTTCGCCAGCCCCCGTTCCCCCCGCGAGGTAGATCATATTCATATTCCTCTTCCTCTCCATCTTTCTCTTCCGGCTTGTTTAAAAGCTTGCTTATCCACAAAAACCACCGAAAACTGCGAAAAGTTCCATACAAATTTGCAATAAATACAAAATATGTAAAGAAATTAACAAATGTAAATGCCAAACAAACTTCTTAAGTTCGTTAAACTCTTTATCCGTCTTTTAGTTTGCGCGGTACTTTTAATTTTCCGGAATCTGGCCCAGACATCAACGCAAATCGACCAATTTCATCTTATTAATGATTATGTGAATTTTTTTTCTTAAATTTTGTGTACCTAGTTCTAATAGTGACCGAGATGTAGATGTTCATACAGACTTACACTCTTTGTACATGATATAAAGATATAATAAAAGATTACCCTGTATTCCCCCATTTTTCACAAGTAAATATCAGTGTCAAGTTTTATATGGATAAGTTGTATAAGTGTAATCTATAAACGTTTATTAGGCTCACTTGAGTCTACATCAATGGTCGACAAAGTGAACAGAGATGTAGCCAGATCCACATGCAGTAAGCTATAACACAACACTGTGAGGAACTTTACACACGATATTAGAATTTAATCTAATATGAAGCAAGCATACCCCAAATAGCATCCCATATCTCAAAATCTATGCCAGAACCTGCAGATAAACCAACTGTCGGTGTCCGATACTAAGCTTAGACTAACCAGTATGGAGCCAGCCCCAATTCTTAATCCTGGCTCGCACAGTGGCTATGTTGCACAAGATTACTTCCCTTATCAATTACCAAAACCAGATATTAAGCATTGACGTCCAATAGCCGCAAAATTGTGTTCATTTGGGAGCAATTAATATTTGTCTCGAGAGGATCGTTCTTGTGTTTAGCCCTTATTATTATTACCAAAGCATAATAATCAATCCTTACATCTGTTTCACAAAGAGAGTTTCTCCAAGGCTTCCAAAGAGCATGTTCCTAACGCTTTTAATACCAATTTAAAGTCATTACACGATAATTTGTTCAGTTCCACAGCTCACAGCTCAAGCATTTCAAATATGACCAAGGTAACACAAATCAAGTTGAACATTCCGGCTCTGGAGCTGCCGGGGCCACCCACCTTCCGTTTGTCACAGTAAGCTGACTGCAGTCGATTAATTGATTGTCTAAATGCACTTGTAAGCAACTCGACAAATCAATGAAGTGTAGAAAACAATCCGAACCTGTAAACAATGTAAAGCCCGTCAGCTCCCACCGCAGCGATGTGCAGAGAGACAGACAGATAGACGACAAAAGGAAAAAAAAGAAGAACAATGAAAAGAGCAGGAAAAAAACAAGAACTGTTGTCTGGGAATTGGATTTTGCGGTTTTACGTTTAAAATTACATTCGACAGCGCCGTTGACAACCCTGGCAACTTTGCCAATGGTTAATTGTTACTATCGCTGCTTGCTCGGTTGCCCAATTATGCCGTGTAGCATTTCACTGGGCGTTTGGCTATATCTATGACTAAGTCTAAGGCGGGTACCAGACACTCCAGACCCGCCTCACGCTCCCGTTCCCGCTCCCGCTGCAACTCTACAATGTACTCTCAATGTAATTCAATCGCGTTTGCTGTCAATTTGCTTGCATTTACAATTGAGTGACTTGATGGAGCAGCAGTGCAAGTTGAGCGGCTGTTGGACACGCTCGGCAGGCGCTGGGCACTCAGTTTATAAGCATCTTTGTCGCCGACGCGTCGTCAGGTTCATCAAGTTGTTAAATATTTAAAAAATTTGCACATTTTCAGATTGCCTGCACTTGCTGCTTTGCGTTTTCCATTTTCCATTTTCCTTTCGAGCTCTAGGTGCTGCCTAGTATATATGTATGCACCTTGTTCCGTGCGCACTGCAGCACGCTTAATCGTGTTAAACATTTTATGAACGAGGCCGTGGAGCAAGTCCGGAGCAGCTCCAAGCCCTGTTCTGCTGCTGTCTTTTTGCCTTTCTGCCGTTTTGTTGGTGCACCAGAAAACCTTTTTGTGGTTGTCATAATTGTAATTTTGGTCACTGCAGAGAGTGCATGAATTTATTATGGCTTCACTCCCTCATTCAGTGCACAGCCAGGGTTGACACCAATTCGGCAAGTGGAGCGCCCGGAAGCGATGTCTATATAAATGTATGTAGCATTATTATACATAACTAACTAGAATGCTATAAAAGCAAATGTATATTTGAATTTATGTAGATTTTTATTTTAACTGGTCAAAAGAGCAAGTAGAGTGCAGCAGTGGAGCGCCGTGGTGCGGTATCGGTGTTGGGCAAAGCTTTATTGTAATGGAAAGCAAAAGTTTTGATGTGCTGCAAAACTTAAGTGCTCCAGGTTGTAGTTTCAACCATTTGTGGCATAAGCAGGCGGCAGGCGATGAACAAAATTGCTTGTTGGCTAAAACGGTTTGTTAGGGCACTGAAGCGAGTGGGGCAACGATTGATTGTCGATTTGGGGTGTTCCTTTGGGTGGTTCAAGAGAACTGTACAAAACTAACACACAAAAAAAGGAAATTTTTAGCTTGTACTTCCGTTCAATTGGTTTTGTCAGAGAGATGCACAGCTTACAATGTTTATTTATTGAAGCCTTAACATTTATACAATTAATATGTCAACGATAACTGTTCCATTTTTTAAAATTCAAAACAATTTCCTGCCAGAGCAAAGCACAAAAAATGGCAGATACTCGTTTGGTTGGCTGTCCGATTGTCATTGTTATCAATATCTAAACATTGCTGAATTGCTCTTAAATAACCAAACAATAACTACGAAACAATTGTGAAATGCAGAAAGGAGCAAACTTTCATTGAGTTATTGCGGTTGAAATGGAGCTCGAAATGCTCTACAATTTATGGCAAATAAGTGCCCTGTATACAGATAAATTTAGAACTTGTTAATTGTGGATGCAATGTACATTATAAAAAAACCAAGTGCTTTGTGATAAATCTATATATTGTATATGATCATTTCCAAGGCTATGCACGTGACTTATGCACAACTTCGATATGAAATTTAAAAAAAATGTTTGTTCGTTGCTATCACCTTAATAGTGTTACATTTAGTGCAAGAGCTTTGAGCTTTCGACCGTATGATCTTAACATATTGGCAAGCATAGTGTAATACGTGACGTGACAGAAAACAGAAGTGAATTTTATCTGTGCAATTAACAGTTATGTTAACTGGATTACAATCTTTGTCATTCTCTTTTTTATGTGTGAAGTGACATGCATGCGTTACGTGACAATTTTTCCCTTATATTATAACTTTTTATTAACATCTCAATACTCCAACCCACATAAAAACCGATTCCATTACACTTTATTTTTGTGAAACACTTTTCCTTATCTAGTGTCTATAGGGTTCCTATCTTGTGCTCCTAAAATCATATCATATGGCAGATATATTTGCTCTGTCCGACAGCTGTAGCGCAGCTGCAATAAAAACAACAATGAATGACAGTGCTGGCAAGAGGCAACACACAGCAGAACCTCAATTTGTTTTAGCGCTAAAAATACAAATAAAATGCTGAACGCAAAAAAAAAATGTACCACGCCAATTTGCAGCGGCCGCAGCAGTAACCAACATTTTGCATGGGATATTGTAAATTTTTAGAGCGAACCCAACCAACGGCCAAAAAACAACAATAAACATGTAACAAAGATATGAGGAAAATGCGCCGACTTCCAGTTGCTCTTCAAGCATCATAGACATTTATAACTTTGACTTACACAGTTCATCATACTTTACTTGTTTATAGATAAGCGTCATTTCGGAAGTATTCCATTTCCCAAGGTGAGATCGAAATCGGTATTTTAAGACATTTGAGGTTATTTAGCCAATGGTAGAGTGTACACAATTTTATGGCTTTCTTTTGGTTACAGCACTTGCCCAAGGCTTAACTCTTTGCCATAAGAGTTACAGATATCAGTAACGATTTTTACTCAAAGTTATGGCTATTTGAAGTTACGACACATATATATATATGAAGTCTTTCCATAGTTTTTTTCTCTTTCAACCTTTCTTACCTTAGAACCTTTTCACACTGAACGTTGCACGAAAATTGCTAGCAGATAACAACGATATTTCAATGGCATAGTAATCGATTGTTATCATTGTTGTTTTGGTTTTGAAGGCATTTTTGGCTAGTAAATGTCGTGCAACATCCATTAGGAGACGCTTCGCTTTTTGTGTTTTTAAACCTTTATTATTTATTATGCGATCCTCGATAGTCCATAGTTTTGAAGATCTATTTCCGGCAGAAGTGGGCGTGCACGTAATTGGTCTGTTAGATATGTTGCAGATAAATTTGCGCGATTTTTGTCTAACTGTAGCATAGTAGTAATTACATTGTTATTGTGCCCCCAAATTACCACCCAGTCCAAACATTGATATGAACATTATTATTTAAGTAGATTAGCGACAACATTCGACTAATATAGTCTCCAAGCATTCCTCCTCATGTATACAAATCTTAAAGCTATTGGAGTTGGTGCAGCACAGCTTAATCAAGTGTTCTCTCAGCCTAAAGTTCTCAATAAGTAGACCAGTTCGAATTATGACGGTGTTCTGGCCCATCAACTAGATTTCCTTTAACCCATTAAAATTATACTCGTAAGAGCCGAGGAAGAGCTTGGCCTGTCTGAGAACAGATATAGTCTGTTGTTCGTCACAATCTTTCCTCATCTCTTAGTAGCTGCTTAACAGTGTGTCATTCAATGCCACACAATGGCTCGGGCTCTATCAAGAGGTTTGTTGTGAGTTATTCGAGCTTTCCATACCAGCATAGAGATTATGCTAGTTCCTGCAACCGCCTTTGTTGCGAACTAACTAGCTGATAGTATTGCTATTATCCTAATCTGTTATTTCTTGTCCAGGTTTGTATCTGCAAATCGTACTATGGCTAGAATTTGTTGCGGTTCATGACCAAGTTTGTCACCATCCTTTGTTCAAGATCCGTATGTGTCCAAATCTATAGATGACTTTTTTATAGTATACATCTCCTCTCGTTTGTTGCTCTAGTAGTGCTTAAATTGCAAATGATATTCAGTTCTTATTTCTTCTCTTATTTTATCGAACCACTCATGTTTCTGCCAAAGCCACTTTTGCTGTTCTACAAGCTAAGCACTTCGTAAGAATTTTAGCTTTTCATAGACATCTTAAGCGGGTCTGCTGTTGCAAGAAAGATCTTCAATATAGGCTTTAAAAGCAAGGTGAAAAAGGAGTAGACCTTTGGTATCACCGAGTAGAGAAGAAGTACAAGAGTTATAGGCACCTGAAGGAACGACCTACAATAGGTTGTAGAACGGAAACGGGTTGTTATGGTCACTCAAGAAGAAGGTTAGTGAATGCCTAAGGGAATTAACCTAAAAGCTATATCGGTCACGGTCGATCATTTCGCAAACGATAATCGTTTTATTTGTACAGTTTGAATCTGTAGTGCCGAAAATCAAAACGTTTTTCACATTACCGAAAATAGCCTTAACCACTTTCTCCAAGAAACATAAGAACATAGGTGAGAAATTGAGGAAATTTCACTTGGAAAAAAGTAGCTCTGACATGGAAATTAAAAGTATTCGGTTATCTATTCTGCTTTTGGTGCAGTTTTTCATCATCTTGGCATAAAGATAATAAACACATCGAAGTCCTACACACACTATACGATGTTTTTTGTTTTTTTCGAATAGGTCCTTATTTCACTATAGTGTACTCTTACACCCATGTTTCACAGAGCATAAATATCGCATAAAAAGTAGCTGGCAGAGCAAACGAGCTGAAGCTGGACGATGGGAGAAAAAAATATGTCTATTTAAATTTGTTTTGTGGTCTCGTTGTGTTCGTCTGCGGTTTTTTTAGGTAATTTGCACATTTTACACATCCAGACAGCGAGGACACACGGCAGATAGATATCGAACCGAGCAGGAGCGTAAATATTGAAATGTATTTGGCAGCTGCGCTCAAATTTCGCTAAAAGTAAATAAGCATGGCGGCGGATGCGGTGTCCCTCCCGTCGGCTGTTTTGCGGATCCGGAGTGAGAGAGAGAGAGGGATATAGAGAGAGGGAGACAGATAGAGTTTACATATGTATCGGCATGTGTTGTTGGCTGGCACGTGATTTGCATTTTAAAGCAGCAGAGTGGCATATAATGTTGTAATATGTAATCATTATGCAGCGGGAATTAAAGAAGCAAAATATTAATCATACGCAGCGTGTCGCTCATTATGCAGCACTTGAGCGAAATTATAGGTAAAGAGCAACCCGTAAAAGCTGCAAGGCAGGCAGCCAACGAGCTGGCAACTCTAATGAAAAGTGAAAAACTCTGGCAAGGAGTCTGTGTCGGCAAAACGGAAGTAGGAAAAAATTTAATTAAAGCTGGCGTCGCTGCAGGCGCCAAGCAGCAAGGCAGCGAGGCGTTGGCTTTGGCGTTGGCTTTGGCTTTGGCGTAGGCTTTGACGTCACTAAAAAGAACCGTTAAGTGTGTGGCAGGTAAAGTTGATTTTATTTTATGTAGTTTGCTTTTAGGCATTGTGTTTGAGTGGAGTATTGGACTTTGTAAGTAAGTTTGTAATGGCTGCCAAGCCACAGCACAGAAATGTAATTAAGGAAAGTATAAAGCGGCGTTTGGGATGGGCTGAATATCTAAGGAGAATAAAATTGTATTCTTACTAAGATGATGTAAGGATTATGGCGATGATGTAAACGATTAACAGTAAAACATATCGACTAAACTCGTTCGCCTACTAAAGATATCTCGATATTTTACATGTTAAGTCAATCTTTATGCAATAAGCACTAGATAGAAAAGAAACAAAGCTGTTGCACTGATCAACAACATTTTGCCGTTAAGAAATTTTAAACAAATGGTTTTATTTATGTCAAGAGAATGATTGGCAAAAGTATTCCTTAGCATATTACATGCATTTTTGACCAAACTTCAATACCTTCTATATTCACAAAATAAATATTATGAGTTTTATCGTCTTCAATTTAAAAACAAAATGCAACTCATTGCTTTCACAAAAAAGTGTAAATATTGCAGTGGGTAAAATTTGATCTTAAAATTTAATCCCAATCTTTGGGGTGTTTATACAGCTTTAACAATCTGAAGTCTGATGAAGTGGTAGACAATGTTCCAGTGACTTTAAAATTAAGCATTCCATTCAAGGAAGCCAAAAATTGTCGTTCGAATCGAAAAAACTGCAAATCATTTTTTTTTATTGTTATTCTTTTTTGGGTCCAAATTTGGACGCATCCACTGAAAAACCACAAATCTCATCAAATATAGATATAATATAATCTAGAGATTAAAGGTGATGAATGTTTCTTAGAATTCTTTTTATAGATTATTTCAAGATCAAATCTATAGCCTTCCTCGACATCGCGGATGTTTTTGATAACTAATGATGCTGCAACCTATGCTAAACTTCTGAAAAGACTTCAAGGGAAGAAAACAATGTCAAGGTTATGTTAATGACACTGTCCTCATTGCATCGGGAAAGTTTGAAGACACCCTGCCTCTCTCTCTCTCTCTCTGATATAATAGAGAGAGGACTAGCGAGAAGAAAATTGGCATTAGTAGTTCTATTCACTAGGAGATACAAGTTTCCACAAATTAGGCAACTTCGTCTCGGTAGGTATACCATCGACGCAAGAAGGGATGCCGTATTTCATAGTAAACTCAATGGGCAAAGCTGCCCAAGTGCTAGAAATGGGTCAACCTGAAAAGCCATCGCAGCCACCTCTTATCTAAACTCTAATTTGACACCCATGATTAAAACGTAAGTGATAACCCATTCTGATGACAATGCGTTTTAGTGTTTAAGCGGAAAGTACTCCATAAGATCTGTAGCATTCAATGGAATGACGAACTCTATGACGAGTTCTACGACGACCATGGCATAGTCCAGCAAATCTACATACATCGGATGAAGAAGCTACTGCGAGAAAGGTCATCAATGCGGCTGTAGTACGAAGGCAACAAAGGGGCGTGATATCTGTGGTATAAGCGATTGTACGCCCGGAGCAGTAACCCGGTAATGGGTTGTTAAGGCCAATCGCCAAGAGTGCAATTAACTTTAGTTAGAGGTCAATAGTGTCAGTAGAAGGATTGGCAATGGAAATATAATCAGCGCTCATTACGCTGAAAAAGATATTTCGACAGCTTTAACAACCCAGAGATGAAATGGCCACTGAATACCATTTCACGCGGTGTTTTAGTACTATTACAAGCAAAAAACGGACATGGACAACATTAGAATAAATGCAGCCTATGAAAAGGCACACCACAGTTTGGAACGCAAACGGGTCTCTAACAAGGCGAGCACCGGACTTGTAAATTACGAATCTATGGACATACTGTACACACAAGCGTCTTCGAAGCTGAGGCCGGCGCCAAGAACCTATGTACTGATATAAATATGGACAGCAATACCCACACAGGCAATTTAACCTTCTGGGAAGACAAAACAAACCAAGACTACGGTGGATACATGGTCCCACCGACATTTTCGGCAATAAACTTGCTGACGAACTAGCAAAAACGGTGCTGCATACCCACAGATGGAACTAGAGCCAATCTGTGGCATTGGAAGAACAACGTTTACGCACCTACTAAAAGAGAAGGAAATATTCAGGCAGTCCAAAAAGATCCTTATCTCCTACAACTCTAATTGATTTTAGAAAATTGAGCAACTGAGCAAAAAAGAAAACAACCTTGGAATATATACTGGACACTGCAAACTGAAGATATACTTAAGTAAGTAGTAGATAGGTAGAGGCTACGATAGGTATACATTTTCGCCATCTATAGGAAAAATTGGTTGGATCTGCGAATACAATATATTTTGGAACTGCGTCTCTCCCAACGAATGGCGAAAAGTCAACGAAGCTATGAAAGAGCAAAACTAATCGCCAATGGTGGGGGTATTATAGTGACAACCTTTGCCTCAGTTTGATTGGCCAGCAACAGCGGCAGTCAATAGATTATAAGCCAATTTTATCCGAAGTCTATTTGCATTTATAAAAATTAATATAGAACAATTTCTTCAATTCAAACAAAGTGCCGACACTTTGAATCTACTCATCCACAACTGTCGCAATCGACTTTTTTTTTATCTAGCTTTATCCAGAACTAAGTATATAATATGTGTGCTGGCGTATTTGTGGGCGTCTATGTGTGTTTCGATGTGCATGTGGGTTAATAACGTCATTTATTATGCACTTCTTTCCGGCATTTCCGGTATTTACCGCGCACGCGACACGACACATAAATGTTCCCATAAATTTTGCAATGCAACGCCGCTGCAGGAGTCTCAGCGTCATCATTGAATGCAGCACATGTAGCAATGCAACATACACGACATGACGCCACTGCCACTGTCGACGCCAGCGTCAAAGTCGACGTCTGCGTCTGCGTCCACATCTTGCTGGCTGTGGTTGCAGGTACATAGAGTGCTGTTTCTACAGCTACTTTTGTTGAAATAACTTGCAATTTATTTGGTTGTGCTGCAAAAAGCAACTTCCGTTGACGCCTTCGCCATTTTGCTGGCATGCCACAAACGCCATTTTGTAACGCCAACGCAACGGCAACGGCAACTCGGTAAAAGAATGAACCAAATGCAAATGCATAACGTCACCTGCCTGCCAGTTCACTGTACTTGCATTTATTTATATATTTTTGCCTTTTGTGGTTTATAAATTTTAATATTTCAGTCGGGCTTTACGTTTTGGGCTGGTTTACTGCGCTACCACCAACCGGTGTACCCGTTGTACCTCGAGTACTTGGTGTGGTCGCAAAGTTTACAAGGTGAAAGTGGCTTTGGCTGCCTTGTTCTTCAGAAGAAGTTTTCGATACCTTTTGGCTTATGCATTGCACATAAATTTCCATTTCGTTTTCCGCGCTACGCTTTTACACAGAAATTGAGTAGATACTCATAAATCTTGCAAGTTCAATAAAGTAAATATAGAATATTGAAGGTTCAACTAATGCAACGGTGGCGTCAGCTGCAGCAGCGGCAGCGGCAGTCAAGCTAAAGTTTTCACTTTGGGGGATTTGCATTTATATGCAGATTTGCAGCTGAAATTCCAAAATTGTGGCGGAACTGCATTAAATGTATATGAACTTGCTTCATAAGTTTTTCGGTATTGGGTTGCACGCTTTTTATCAAAACTAGGGTTGTCTTTTGCTTAAAACTTTAAGTAAATATGTGCATTTCATTTTCAAATGTTCGTGCTCTGATTTGGGAGCTAGACGCTGAAGGTGTTCATGGGTTCAAATTTGAAAAGTTGTTTGTGGAACTATGTTAGACATTTAGTTAGTATTATCGCCTCAATCAAGTCAATAACAAAACTGTTGTATTGCAATAAGATTTTGCTTGATCTGGCAACTCTATTCATGTTGAAAGAGACTGAATAAGCGATGTTGAACGCTGTATATTTACGTAACAACAATTACCACAAAGTCAAATTCGAAAGGGTGTTTAGCTTCAAATCGTGACGGGGGACGACAAGTATATGCCCAAAGCGATAACGAAGAATCAACTTTAACTGTCAAACAGAATATTCATGATTATTATGAGCTGATGCAGCCCAACGAAATCATCATTGGATGATGATGAGCATTGATGCAAGTGAGCCGAGCATGAAGGCTTGAAGGTCCCCGAAATTCCAAAGGGAATGACAAAGTGGTCTTTCCGCAAGAACAAAATTCGGTTCCGTATTGCAAAAGTAATAATAGGATGTCGTTGTACTCCACTTTTTCGGCTCAATGATTTAAAGTCTTGCAGCACACAGTTTCACTCCTTGTGAATAAGCCAAAAAATCGATAGATTTTTGAATCGCCCAAACGACTAGAAATTTTTTCCACCCGTTATCTGTATGCTACCTGAAAGACGAGGAAGAATTGGAGAGAATGATGAACACAACAAAGCCATCTCTAAATGGATTGTGCGTAGGGCTTGGTACCCGCAGATGAATTTCAGTAGTATAAGGATCTCACAACCAGAGATCAAGGGCCCACTCATAATAGTCCTGATATGCTTCATAGTATGTCGTTAGTGTCGTAAATATAGATTACCAAATAAAATGGTAGTATGATCACTGCTCCCTGTGAGCCTGCGTCAAGATCCTCAGAAGAAGTCGGTCTCTGATGCACAACTCTGCTGATCGATGCAATCCTTTTAGCTACAAAAGTTATGTCCTTTTCAGTAAAACGGTTCATAAAAACTAAACCACATACAAATTTATCGGCCTAACACTACATTAAGTCACACGTGTTTTATGTGAGCACCTGCCGTTTTGGCTCGCGGTTATTGGTATTTTTGAGTATGTTTGACTCAAACCGCTATATCTATATTGTCAAATGAAGTATCAAGTACCAACTACACCTTATCTCTCAACTATGCTTTCCACAAACCAGTTCCAACAGAACGTAAGCTTGCTCCAACGATTCCCAACCAATTTATATTAATGGGGACCACCAACATCGTCTCAATTAGAAAACATCGATAGAGAGTGGCAGCTCTCACTGCTTCTCTGTTCCCCTCTCTGCGTCATGTTAACGCCAATAAAAAAACAAAAAAAAAAAAGGAATCGGCATAAATTACTATCAAAACAAACAGAAATGCAGCGCCAAGCCAAGCGGCTGGACCGGCGTCCCTTTGGTGGGGGTACTCCCGCTCTCCGACTCCATTATTTATTGCCATAATTCAAACCCAATTTTTTTATCTTTCTTGTACAGTTCTATGTTCTAGTATGCACTTGCATGAGTATTTCTATAATTCGCGGTACTCTTTCACGCTCTCTCTTATTGTCGCTTTAGCTAAAATATGCAAAAATAATTATGCGCAAAGTGCAACAAAACAACTCTCGCTAGGCAAAATTCCAGAGGTCGGTGTTGGGGCAGTCGCTGGAGCCAACCGAGGCGCCCCCGTTGGCCCGCTGCACAGTGGGAGAAACGGCCAACCTGGCAATGATAATATTGAGTTTTCTAGCACCGACGTTAATTCGTGAATTCGGGAATAGCAATGTGCAATAGCAAGATGTTTTTGCTTATTTTAATAGTATATTTCTATGAACCTATCACAGCTGTGATCTAGTATATCCTGATCTTCCAGGAAGTAGGAAGGGTCAAGCGACTTGAAATTCACAGAAAACTAAGAAGCTTGCTAAGCATTTTAGTGGCGAAGTGCAAAATTCGTTTAAAGATTTAGTTTTCTTTTGAGAAAGCAACGGAGATAAGATAAGCATGATCTTAATTGCAGTCGTTGTGAAAGTTTTCTGAAAATGTAGTAACAATATGCCAAATTTAGTGTACGCTGCTGATATAATTGAAAATATTTCGGAACGTCGGAAGATGCGCTTGAAGAGTACCGACCATCGGGGAAGATCGATGATGGTCCCCAAGGAGCTACCCAATGTTGCTCTTGCAACGATCTCACGCGAACTCTAGGAGTAGCATAGAAGACAATCCCCCACTACAGTTATCGAGCTTATTGTAGCTATAATAATCACTATCGTTCTATATGTAGTACTGGTAGGATCGTCAGCTCTGAAACAGCTCAGTTCATACTTAACATTCCACTCCTGAATTAAGCAGAAGATGAACTATTCATTGTATATCAATTGATCGCATCTTGCTTAAGCGAAAAACTCTATTTTTGCTCTCCAGACAGTAGTCGTTTTAGAGCAGTTGAGTATTCCAGCACAGCGTGCAATACGAACGAATACGAATTCCGAACAGAAACGAATTATCCCTTAACAATTAACTTAAATTACAAAGACCACTCTCATCGATATGGTAGACAAAGAACGCATTGTCCACCCAGAATTTGTGCCGCAATGACAAAACTCGAACAGTAATTTTTACTTAGAAGCCCTAAAAATATTTCAAAGCTTTGTGAAACGTGTTAGCAAGGAGATGGCCAACACCAGGGATTTTCATTATCACGGATCTTTAAACGAAACTCGGTGTGGTAAAACACTTGTAGCCGATCGATGAAGAATTGGATCCAAGGGTCAACATTTCGGTACTTTTGAAAACGTCTAAGAAGCGATAATGAGGTCTTCGAGGTTGACGACTTGCAGGGTACGTTCAACAACAGGGATAAACACTGGCTTGTTCTGCTTCTTGGAAGAATTTTCTGTACCCAATGAAGTCGCTTTTAGGATAGAAGTTATAGTTCAATAGATCTGTGAAATTTGACTAATCTGTTGCTAAAATTCTTAGCGTTTATAATGGCCGAATCGTTTTGGTATAAACAACTTATACGCCATCTTCTTCCTCTTATATGCAATTCACAAATCTGTTATTATAGTTTATCTGTCGCAAATTATCCATTTCGCCCACTGTGTGCCCCTTGCATACAATGCAGTTCTAAATGTGCTGCTTATTTGTTTTGATGCAACGGGGGCTAGGGAGACATTGGGGGGCAGTTGGTTCGGTGCGTAGAAAACGGGGCGTGGCTGCTTGTTTGGCTGTTTATTTGTTTGCTATTTTGCATAGTTTGTTGGTACATTGTGCAGTGCATACATTGAAATATTTAAAACTCATTTGATTTGCATGAAATTTCATTGCTTGGCTTTCTTTGCACGCGCCGTGTTTATTCCCTTTGATGTACATGTGTTTGTGTTTGAGTATGTAACTGCCTCTGTATGGATGTTTGTGTCTGGTATTTGCATTATGGCCATAGTGTACTCGGTGTGCTCTCAAACATTTCGTTTCATTCTCTATTCAATTCGACAAATGCCAAAACTAAATTGATGCGCATTTATAATTGTTCAAAATTTACACAGAGCCCATTTTTAGCTGGAGACAAAACCAGAACTGAATCGAAATAATGAAAATGTAATTTCAATTTGCCATACGCTTGGTATATTTACACCTCCTTACAGTTATCCCGCCCACTGTGGCGTTGTGGCAATCCATGCGTTCGAAACTGCTTGCTGTGGCTGCTCCTTCGGTGTTGGTTTTTGTTTTTGAAATTAGTTTTCATTGATTTGGCAAATGTTGAATTCATAATTTTGACGCATTATTTTTGTGTGAATTTTGAATTATGTTTATCTGAAATGTTGGTTTTATCTGTCTGCATTAAAAGATAATGACCCCCATAGGCGGTTGGGGCGGAGTAGTGTGGTCTGCTCTCAATTTTCCAAAAATGTTCACTTGAATTGAACTGATTGAAAAAGCATTTGCAATAGATAATGAATTTCCTGTAAATCTTGGCTAATCGAATCAAATTCGCGAAAGCAGCGCGAAAGGCATGTTTAATGCGCCAGATGGCAACATTTTGTAAAAGTTCTACGAAAGTTTGTCTAAGTAGAAGTATTTATTTATTATTTTAACATTTCATGTTAAGAATTTCTATACTGTGCGCGTAAGAAGAGATTATGGCGTTCTTTTTTCTGTAACTCTGGACGTTAATTGAAAACATTAAAATGGTTTTGTACAAGACTGCTTTTTTTTTTAGTTATGTCAGTCTTGTATGCAAAGTCTTGAATGCAAAAAAAAAGCCTCTATCTAAAATTCACCTTTTCTGGTCAATTTTGGGTCGATGATTTCGTATCCGGAAACCATTTTGGATTTTGTAGCACAATTTTAGAATTATCGCTCTTTAAAAAAATCGAGATTTCGAAGGTTGCGAAGTCAGCAAATCTCATATACTACCTTGGGAACCTTAATACCAATCGAGATGAATTAAAACTCGAATTAAACGTAATTTAATATTAAATTAATGTTTTCCAGTCCGTTTTAGTCTAACTTAATTCGATTACAAGTTACAGGGCAATGAACTCAAATTTTTTTTGAAGAAATTTAAATTTCTTATTTTTTTTTTTTACTCCAAATGAATTAAAAAAAAAACTAAAAAAATGTTTGAATGGGTTATTTTTGGATTCGGTAAATTGATTCTTTGCGAACATTTCGACATCGATTTGAGCTAAATTGGTAGCGAAATGGAGAAGCCATTAAGGAAATCGACCTTTTTTTTGGAATTTCCGTACAAAAAAAAAACAATTTAAAAACCCTCGAGTAAAACATATGTTTTCGGGTAAATTTGGGGTCGCTGATTTCAAATCCGGAAACCGTTTTCAGTTATCTAGAATGGTTTTCCAACTATTGCATTTTCGAAATTCAAACTCAAATAACAGATTTCGAAAGTGGCAAATCTCATATATCTGATAGTTTGGTTTATCATAACTTGAGCACTGAACTAAAAAAATATAAATAATTAAAATTTTAATATACAAAATATTTTTGGAATTTATTGCCTTGTAACTCGTAATCGAATCCAGGTACACCAAAACTATCTGAAACGAATTTAATCAATAGTCAATTACCTTCAACTCAATTGATAGTGATATGTGAGTTTAGGTGACTTTGCAACTTTTGAAAACTCGAATTTTTTAAACAGGGATAATTCAAATCCCGTTCGAGATAACTCAAAACGTTTTTCGGATTCGAAACCAGCGACCCCAAATTTTGGACAAAAGTATTAGTGAGGATCATGTCTGTCTGTTCGTGTTGTCGCACAGTGTCCCCACCACCCGCAGTACAGTTACCTTGATTCTGTTCACATCCATTTTGAATACAAGTTTTAGAGGAGACCATAGAACTGAACGTGTATGTGTATTTTGTTGTAGCAAAAGTGAAGACCCGACAATGTTTTTTACGTTTTTAACGTGTTTTTTATGTCATCAATTTTAACCTACCCAATTTTTGGAAAACTTGAAAATTTTAAAATTGCCCTAAATCTCTGCATATTCAATAGAAAAATGTAAAATATTCTTGCCCAGCGATCTACTCCAAGTACGAAACACACTGTTGAACAGCCAGCGTGGATTGACTTCGAGAAAGTCTCACATTAAAAGCCGGCGAGCACGTCAAAGCACGACGCACCGACGCGATGTGGTCCTCCTACCAACCAGAAACGGGCAACATTTCGTGAATATTTTGAAATCGATTGCAGTGCGGAAAGATCAGTAACGATTACAGAAATTTCAGATGTTTGTCTGCAACGAAGAAGAAAGCTAGGGATGAATGCGAAGGTGAAGGCGAATGGAAAGACGAAGGGCCAGCGAAAGTGGCGATGAAAATGGAAGTGAGTAGAATTCAAAAAAGCAAGAGAAAGAAAGAGATATAGATTTAAATAAGAAGTTGAAGTAGCGGACATTTTGAAAACTTTATTTTATGCCACAACCTTAAGTGCTTCACAAAATAGACCCTTTGTGATCAAACAAACGCTCAAAGTACAATATTAAAGCTGCTTAAATGGTTGTGTACGAACTATACGATTTGACCTACATTTCAAAGACCAAATAGTTGTAAGCAAATAAACAAACTGCAACCCACGAAACTAATGAACTCAAGGATTTACTTTTGTGCACCGAAAATAGCATGGCTGTACGCAATGGCAGTGCCACCCCGTCAATCCTGCAACATGACGTAACCCCTTCCGAAATGCCGCCTGCCTTATTTCCAAATTATTGGAGCATTAAAATTGCAATGATTATTGTATTGCGAGGCAAAAGCGAAAACCAAGCCAAAGAAAACTTCCCAACAAGTGAAAGTGTGCAGCTCGGAATAGAGAAAGGCGAAATTGCCCAATTGCGGGGGCGGCTGGCTGGAAAGCTATTCACACCTCCAAAACGAAAGCCATCCATTTCTTACCCTTGGGTATGGACTTGGGCCGTGAGTTGCAGAGTTCGTGGTGCGAATATAAAGTAAATAAAAATAAAAGCATAAAAAGCAAATTCGCATTCGCAAATAAATCAGAGGAAAATCAGTTGCTGACAGGGGAAGTATTTATGGTTCAATGTGGCAACAAAGCGCAAAAAAAAAAACATACTTCCTCTATAAAGAGAGACAGAGTTCTCAAACCGGGAAAGTGCCGCAGGGCGTTGCAGGGTGGCGACGGCGACAGTCGTTGCAGTTACTGTCTCCGCCAACGAAATCCAAGCACAGAAAACAAATTCGTAAAAATTAAGAAACAAATCGAAAATCAAGCGTCACACACACACACACACACACATACACAAGAAGAAAATTGTGTAGCGCGCGTGTAAATATTTCTTTTGCCGCTTTTCTTCTCCCCTTGCGTTTTCCAGGGCTTTTCTTTGACTATTTTGTATGCATTTTTATGGCACATTTTGAAATAAATTTGCCAGGAGATTAATTCGGACCGTTTGGCAGCGTGTAAATAAAATTTTCATGAAGTTCTCTTGTGGGTGTTTTTTAGTTTCCCGGACTTGAAGCAGCTTCTGCTGGGAATGGGGCATGGGTTACGGTAGATTTGGCAATGTGTTAAATGTTGTTGAAATTTGAAATGGTTGCTCGCAAGCCGAAGTGCCGTTAGCAAGTGGGTATGGTTTATGCTTCCTTGAGTTTTTTCTAGTGCCCAAGTCAGTTAATTAAGATGTCAAGGTTGCTTCTGCTTGGGGGGATTGACTCCCTCTACTTCTGGGGGCAACTAAGTGACCATTGTTAATTTATTGATTTTTTTTTTGCATAATGCTTCAAGTTGAGTGTTTTTGGCCGAGCAAGTTATTTGAATAGCTGTATTTTAATAAGGTTTAGTAATTTACCCACGTTTTTCATAAAATCAACAATTTATTTTGATGAATAATTAGAGGTTTTTGGTAACTTTCGAGAGTGTTCCACTGTAAACATAAAACAATTTAAAGAGTATTTTTTAGGCGCAGCAATTACTAAAATCTTTCACAATTTAATCCGTTCTTTATACTTTATAACATAAAAAAAGATTAAAGCGTCTTGTACTTGGTAGAAGTTATTCTGATGATTCTTGTTTCTTATTTACCGAAGGTTGTAGACACATCTTTCAACTCTCTTCGCATCAAATTTCTTACCTTTCCCATTCGAATGTCTATTACAATGGCAATATAACCAAGCGTCTCACTAGTCAGTTCATCGGAGAATCTCAGTGAAGAAATGTTTTGTTTCAAATTGATGTAAAATAAGTGAGGTAAAAGTATTCCGCTGGTAATCTAGGTCGTAAAAACCTTGAAGACGACGAACGCTTATCAATGCCGAGAACCTAGTGGAATGAAGAAAACATAAGGAGAACATAAAGACAGATTCGCGTTTTGACTATTGTGTATCCCAGAGACTTATTGAGCAGATAACTTCATTTCGAACCGAGGATTTGAGGAAGAGATATATAATGCGCGGTTTGTTCCACATTTTCTAACAGAAGAACAAAAAAAACCTAAGAGCCCATGTTCATCATGGCCTAGGCTTAATTAACTTTTTTCAAAAAATCGTCATTATTACAAAATCGATATTTTTTCAAATTATCAATTACACTATGCAATCAATTTGGGCTCAGTTAAAGGCCTATGGCTAAAACATACATTTTCCGGTAATTTTTGGGCCGCTGATTTCGAATCTGGAATTTTGTATTTTCTTGCACCGTTTTCGTATAATCACTATTTCAAAAAATTCGAGAGTTCGAGAGTTGCGAAGTCAGCAAATCTCATATTACTCGAGAACCTTACTACCAATGAAGATGAATGGTGACTTGAATTGAAGGTAATTTAATATCAAATCAATGTCTTTTACACGATTTTGATTTAACATTGAATAATTAATATATTTTTTAAATCATAGTTAAAATGAATAAATCAAAAAACAAAAACAAAATTTCGATAAAAGAAATATTTACGAACATTTCAACACTAGCAATTCCTAATATGAAGCTTACAAGTGGCAATAGGCGAAGATGTTAGAGAATATAGAAAAAATGCCACGATCGACGATTTTTTTAATTTACGTACAAAAAAAACAGAACATAAGTTCTGATATCACCGGAAACTGTTTTGAATTATCTAGACTGATTTTCGAAATATTGCTATTTCAAAAAATACCTATGTCTATATCGACTCGACTATTGCTCCTGATCATTTTTGCCCATGGAACAGATGGTCTGCCACGCCTCCTTCGGCCTGTTACATATATTGCACAAATCTATAATATCCTTTTACTTTTTGTGTAGGGGATATAAATATGTTTTTTGAACTTAGAAAGTTCAAAGTAAATATACAACGTAAAACTATTGAAATTATAATATTACAACAAAATTTTAGCTTTTCCTGAATATCACTACTCCACCACTAAGTAGCAGGTCCCAATTTAACTTTTTTTTTATGAAATTTACTCTCTAGTTTAAGCAAAATCGTAATATGAATACGAAAAAATTAAATATCTGTATTAAGCCTTCGCTAAACCTTGCCTTAGACTAAACTAACATATTGTACAATGGTTTGGTGTCAATCAGTCCAACTGTTCATAAGTTTTAAACAATCGTACCCCGAATGTACCTTGTTGTACATATAATAGAACTATGAAAACAATAAAAAGAGAGTCAGAGGTTCGCTTGAGACTAATTCGAAATTTTTAAAAGAAGAAAAAAAAATAAAAATGTGTGTCTCCAAACGAATTGCGTCATTGTCAGCATGATGAGATAGTATTATCTCTTACAAGTTAAATCTTCTAGCTTCTCTCTCCTGGAGTATAATATACATGTTGATCCCCCGTCCAGTGTTATAATTGACAGCAGCAATATTTTAACTTCACTTAAAATCTGTGCACTTCTGCGCCGTTAACTATCAACCCCATCATTATAATGAAGCCAAAGCCAGTCTAAGGACTCGGCATGACCTTAACGAGCAACAAAAATGAGTCATATGTGAGACACGAGCCGAAAAAGAATACCAGGAAATCACGGTTTATAACACGCACCCCAGGCCAAACCTCGCAATGAATAAAAACGACAAATGTCAGTTAACGCCTAACGCCTACCGAAAATGCCAAAACCGACGCCAGTCGACAAGGACGAGGACGACGACGAGGACGCGGGCCAGGACGTGGAAGACTAAATAAATTTGCATTAGCGGAAAGTAACAAAAAAACCTCAGCTGACAAGCTGAGCAAGCAGAAAAGCGGTACCGCAGGGTTGCTATAGCCGCAACATCCCCATCCCTAGCGCGCTCACTCTTCTCTAGTTGCCTAGACAGGAAGAGGGCAAGGAAGGCAGCGTCGCTTTGTCGCTTGTCGCTTTTCCTTTGTATGCATACATAAATTATATACATAACGTAAGGCAACATTTTCATTTTCCAAATCAAAAAGAGAACTTGTTTATATTTAAATTAGTAGGCAACACAAACAGCAAACAACAAACAACAAACGAGTCAAAGCGCCTGTTAAACTCTTACTCTCTTACTCTTATTATTGTATTGTCTCTAGCAAGGACGAAAGGGTGACATAGTAACAGAACTCTTACTAAGGGTAAGAGACCCTGAGTTTTGCCTTGCCCGATTTGCTTTGGTTCAGCGGTAATGAATATTTTATGTCAGCCTTATAAACTGACAACTTAATTAAGTTTTCATTGTGCCTCTTTGCGGGGGTGACAGCGTTGTTTGGTGGCAACGCCTGGTAGCCGCAGCGTGCCACATGTAACAATTTTTGGGCAATCAGGCCACATTGTCAGCCGCGATAAGAGCTGCCATGCCGTCAGCCGTGTTCAAGTGTCACAACTGGCGCGCCACTCGAGTGCCACTTATAACAGACACCAGGCAATGGACTCCGATGGACGCCAGTGGAGTCGCCAGCGTCGCCAACGCCTGCTCATTATGATCGATCTCTATTGAGTGCCTGCTACGTTGCCATTCATACGGCTTGGCTCCAGGCTGGTGAGGCAACAACAGTGGCTGCGGCAACTACGCTGACTGTGCCACAAATGACTGCAATTAATTTGAACGTTCGTTTATTAATTAATAACTATGTAGAGTGCTGCCGCTCGCTTTTTGCATAACGGTTGAGAGCAGGCAACAAGTGGCAAGAAAATTGCTGAATATGGTTGTTCGGCTAGTTGTTGGCGCTGTTTTGCACGTTGTTGTTGTCTGGGGCTGTCTGTTGTTTTCAGCGGCAAATCACGGAAACGCAACTAGCCGTAATTTGTTTGCTTGTTGCAACTCATTAGCGTGCAATTTCATGTTGGTCAATTGATTGTTGCAGTTTCTTGAAGCAAGAAAACTCAATGGGTTTCCCAACTATGATTTGACAGGAATGCAGCATGCGTACTTGTGTTAAATGCATACATACTTACTTACTACTTATACCAGAACTCAGCTGGCGACTATTATCTAACCGTAAGCATCAATGTTTTATGGCAAAGCTTTCAAATACACAGATCGAAAACTGTCTATATTTAGAGTAAATAACTAGTCTTTTTGGGACCCAGTTTTTGTCTCTTTGAACCATAGTGATAAAGAGAGGGGTCGGGGATGATTCCCCTGGGCCCGAAGTATCTGAGGGAGCCCGAACTTCAATCGTAATCGTGAAACCCGAGAAATGCTAAACATGCATCTGGAAAATTCGATTGAAGTCAAATTTTTGAAGATATTTTACAGGTAGGCCGGGAATCGCATTCAAAAACGGTTTCCATGTGCACTGGAATTGCACGGTATTAAAGAAAGTGAGGCTGAAAAACTACGAGCTTTCAGTGTAGAACCGGAATCATTTTGTACGTAACTAAAAACAAAACCAAGCACTGGAAATGCCAAAGAGCAACAACTAAAAAAATGCTTTTTTGATCATTGATGTATTTTGATTTACCATAAGTCTCTCAATATCCACATGTTTCGGATAACGTTTTCCCGAATCATTCATCTTCACCATTGACGTCGAAGTTTCTAATCTTGAAAGTTTCTTTGCTGAGTTGCAAGTTGTTTTGGTGTTTGAGCGGAAAGTACTCCGTAAGATTTGTATGCGTTGGTAACGACTACCTCTTGGTCGAACGACGAACTCTACGAGCTTTACGACGTAAAATCCAGCTGTTCCGCTGGCTAGGCCATGATGTGCTCCTGCGAGAAAGGTCTTCAATGCGGGTGCCGAAGGGTGGTGAGCACACTAGCAACCTTTGGTATCACCGATTGAAGAAGTCGCCCGCAAAACAGAGACGCCTGGAGGAGGGATTTACATCAGGATGTAACCAGGTAACGGTTAGTTATGGCCAGTTAAGAACAAGAATATTCCCTTATACTTATAAATTTACTTCAATTCAAGCGCAATGTTATAACAGCTGAATCTAACATTATATATTTAACTGTCACTCATCCCTTAAGACAGCACATTTTTGCACAGTGTACTCATTAAATAAAGGGGCAAATTAAAACTACTGTTATGAATGTTTTCCCAAAAATATTTTAATAAAAGTGACCAAACTGTCAGACGCAAAAACCAAATTACAACCAAAAATGTTGAACTTAAAGACTCAAAGGCATTGTGTAATGCACGACAGGCTCCGATTCGGAGCAACTTCTATTTATTCAAGCAATCAACGGAGCATTGCCAAGTCGACATTATGAAATGCCTGGCAAATCAAAATCAAAAACACAAAACTAATTCCTTTGACAATGCCACATGCCGGGCACTGGGCCAGGGCTCTGAGCTGGGATCTGGGAGCTGCGACCAGAGAGCTCGGCTGGGAACAGTGCTGTCGGGCTTAACTAAAACTCAGCTGAGTGAGTTGTTTGTCTGTTTGGCTGCCTGACGCTGTCAAAGATGCATTCAAGGATTAAATTAATGTCACAGCAGCAGCAACTGGACAATGGTCCGGAGCCCCTAAGGGGCAAAGACAGAGTCCGACCGCCAGTGGGACAATGCAATATTAACGCTTAATTGTTTGTAGGCGAACCTGCTACTGAAATGAAGTCATAAAGAGCCAGATAGCAGCCCAGAGAAAACTCAGTTAATGCTTCCTCCCGCCTGGCATCTTTAAATATATGGAAATGTATGCCGAAGGTCCATTGTCGGAGTGACTGCTAGAACCGCCTGACGACTGGTGCCTGATGCTGCTGTCTCTTGTCCTCTCATACTTTAAATCAAATCGCATTAACATTTCTTTACAATTTTCTGCTTTCGAGTCGTGACAAAAAATAAAGTGTTTTTGGTGTGGCATGTTCAGGGGCAGGGGCAGGGGCAGTGGCAGTGGCAGAAGTAGCGGCATGAGCAGGGGCAAAGGGCATCAAAGTACGGCAAAGCGCATAAAAAGGATATTTGACACTTTTAAATGTGCGCTTATTGTGTCCCGACGTCCGCCCGACTCTGATGCTCGCCGCTTCTGTTGCCACTCGCTTTTGTCTGTTCAACTATTTGCTGCCTGCCGCCGCGCCGTCTTTCACATCATTCCTTTTTCTCTCTCTTTCGGTTTTGTATTCTTTTTTTATTGTTTGCTTTTGTATCTTCTTCTTTGCCGCCAGCCTGCTGCTTTCTGCCTTAGAAAATCAAATCTATTGTCATTTTGCCAGCTTCAAACACGCCAGCTCCTTGGCTCCTTGGCTCCTGGCTCCTTGCTCCTTGCTCTGTTCTACTACCACTTCTATGCCCTATCATCTTGTCGTGCACTTTGTCGGTGGATTTTGAGCGTCCTTGTCGTCATCCTCAGCCTCATCCTCAGCCTCATCCTCAGCCTCATCCTCATCTTCATCGCACTGCCGGTAGTCAATGCGTTTAAAAGCTATGAGCGTTTGCTTTTATTGAGTTTTTATTGTTTTTTATATGTTTTCTTTAGTTTCTTTTTGATTTTTTCTTTATCTTTTGTCACTGGTTTGCGGTGCGCTGCATTGAGCACAACGCAATTGAAGATGGTTTTATTATCACGAATCAAAGATCTATGTGAATTCTCTAGGATTGAGTAACCTCGCCCACCATCGGCCGCCGAAGCTTTTAAATTCTTCGATAGTTTGAGATAATATAACCATATATTAAAACATCAAATAGAGATACTGCATTTGTAGTCGGTCAACTGTAAATATAACCCGATTTTCCATGGGTTTGATGGTCCCCTTTGGTGCAACCTATGTGTACGTCGAGAACATCAGCCGGATCTGTTGCATCTAATCGGGTAGTTTGCCGTCACTTTTATCCACGGCAGACTCGGATTGAAGAAACCCCCAATGTCCATGCACCTTTTGTGCTACAGTCATTCCCTTCGTTAAAAAAACGCTTATCCTGCAGACATCGTCAACCCATCAATCGATGGCGAATCGCTCAAGCACCTTGTATTCAGAACAGCATTGGGCGATGAACAGGAATCCAGCGCAAAGACTAGCACCAACGTTACACCGTCATCACATCTGTGCTGTCACGCACTTAGCAATCTTCTGATTTCAACCGAAACCTGCCAAATCCCGATTGTATGTTCAATCTCAAATATGGAGTTTGTAGTCTTAAGTTTAAGCCAAATGAACGGCAGCCATTACCTGCATGACAACATTGGATAATATTCGTACAGTGGCATACAGCCAAGCAGCCATGTAAGATGAGATGTAGGCAGGGGAAATATCTGCATTGTGGAGCATTGTTATATTATCCGATGATTCCAAGTATAACATTTTTCGAAACGATGACAAACGTCGAGTCGAGTATATAAAAAGTTTACTGTTTTAAGATTAAGGCATGAACTTGGGGACTCAAGACGATTTTCTTTTGCAGCGTGCAACGAAATGGTTTTTTAAGGTTCGATAAAAAGGATTATGCGACAAACCTTATTCTACCATAAATTGTAAATATCTTTCAGTCGTACCTTTTGTATACTTTCGATTCGTTCAAGGGTCTTTTCCCAAAAGTAGCTCAAAACTTCAAAAATGTAAGTGTAAAAACCGAAGCATTGATTACGTTTATAGGTTTGGTAACAACTTTACTGAAAGCCCGCTAAAATACTTATTTACCCCCGGTACCCGCTCGCCTCGCTAGGAAACACCCGTTCTCTTAAAAGTAGTCAGATTCTTCTCCTAACGAAAATTCGACATTCATTGTGACCGCGAAAGCGAATGTTTCATCCCCTCATGGGTGACATAACTTAATCTTAATCTCTAAAATTGAAACATAAAAGAATTTGAATTATCAATCTCGAAATAATATTATCTTTAATATTGCTCTGGCAAACCATCCGGGATCATTAAAATTTCCACTTCATTGACCGATAAAAGCTTAAAACATAAGCTTTTACGCTCGTAGTTCATTATTTCTTTGATGGGAAGTTTCTAACTCATGTAATCACTTAAAGAACCACATATACATACTCTGAAAATTTGCAAACTTGGAGTTAACCAAAAATTTTAAAACATCTAGAACAAAACAAAAACCTTAATCGAGTATAAATTACAATAATGAGAACATAGCAATGCTACTAATTACTTACCAACTCAACAAAAAGAAAGTTCACCGATTCGATTGGCGATGAACTTGGTTACAAAACCCAAGATAATCGAAGAGATCGAATTCTTGGTGAGGCATCGAAGGCAACGCATACGCATGATCGTTCAGTGAATCTCTAGATCTAAAGATCTCTCTTCTTGAATTTTTTTACAAGGTATCTTCTTTTCAACTTAAGATTTTACAGTAACATCTGTCACACCCAGCAAAAAGAGCCAACTTCTTAACCTAACTTTAAACTTTGAACGCTCTATTCAATCGCAAACAAAGGTACCCTGTTCAAAACATCAAATCTGTGTCAATAACACTAGCCAACATAACTGAGCTGCTGTCAACATGCAGCTACCCGCTGAACCCCCCTCTGGGCCACACCTCTCTCTCTCTCTCTCTCTCTCTCTGGCTAGCTCTAAAGGCTATTATGTATTGAGAAGCGCACACGCCTTCAGCTGCATGCCACAGTAAATCGCATTTCAAAAATTCATTTCTTTTCAAGAAAAATACACAAAAAGAACTGAAGTTGGAAAAGAGTGAGCGAGAGAGGGAGGGCGAGAGCACTATAAAAATGAGAAATGAGAAATATTTTGCAATCATTCGTTGAAATTATGACAAACGCATTTCTAAGCTGCCGCTTTGATTGAATTTTCCGCTGCTTGCTGCATCTTTTCTTTTCCTCTCACCGCTTTCCACACTCCCTTTTCACTACATGCATTATGTGGAGATTTTTCGCACCTTTTACAAGGCTTGGCATTAAGGCGGATTAGAAATCTGCAGCAGTTCGGCTTGTTTGAATTTCATTTTCACATTTCGGTTACCAAATCAATTGAATTGAATATCCCATTTCCCATTTTCCATTGTCCAAGTGTCGCTCTTTGAGCATTCGATTGTCAGTTGACACCTTTTCATTTCTGTCTACATAATGATGAGGCTAAGGCCCGGGCGACAGCTACAACAACAACTACAAATGCATATTATCGAGCGCTTAAAAATCAATTAAAAAGATTTGAGCTGGGGAAAAGTGCTTACAGCTGGTTTTCCGACATTCTTTTGTGTCTTTGTCAAACAGCAAATAAGATTTTCCGGCATTAGTGTAAGAGCTCAGCATGCAATTAATGCAGCGCTCATACATCTATGAAAAGTGTGCCTGCCCTCAATGCAATCATATATTTGCATATCTTTTAGAGGTTTTCCCTTGCTGTACTTTGAGTTTGAGTTGAACGAAATGGGACCTGCCCATCAATTACTGGACTGCCCGAAAGTTACCGCTAATTGACATTGACATTTGGGTGTCGAGCATTACTGAAATCAATTTTCATAAATATTGAGACAAACGCATAATTGATGCCCCACACACACACACACACACACACACATAGAGAAAACTATCTACATTTTGTTATAGTAGTTGGCAAGTTGATTGATTGATGAAAACCGTCAGGCAATCCGGCATTTACTTGGAACTTGTTGGAGCAGCAACCAAGCACAAATGCCACATGCATGCCACTAAGTAGCCTAATCCCTGCTATCTAAGTCTCATAATTTATTATCTATTTACAAAGTATTTTTACCATAAATTTATATGCCATTTGTGGCCCCCTGACTGGCTGACTTCTTATCGTGGCAACTGCTGTGTCCCGTCCAGCTTCAGCTACGTCCATATCCAAAATGACTACTAATTGACTGATTTTCCCGATACTCGCACTTTTTCTTTGTTGCCTTTCTTTTCCTACTCTTGTTTTCTTTGCCGGACTTTTTGTTTTATTTATGCGACTGCGGTAGATTAAAATCTGCCGGACTCACTGGATGCCTGAACGCCTGAATGCCTGCTGCGGGAGGGGGCACGCAGCGGCGCTTAAGTCGATCAATCATTTGATTGACGTTGTGTTGTATATTGCAACATGCTGTGTACGAACGGGAAGGGATGTGTGGGTGCTCCTGTTGTGGCTGGCTGCCTGTTTGCATTTGGCTTACTGGCGGACAAGTGGCAGTGTTGGCGGTGCCGGCTTTGGTGGCACCTGTTTGGTCCAAAGCTAAACAAAAATGTTGTTTGGCAAAGCCAAATCGACGGCTCGATTGGTGTTAGAGTTTTGTAACTTGAGTGGATACTTTAAAAGAGAGGTATTTACATGAACTATGTGCATGGTTTTGGTAGAGTAAAATTTAAAGGTGAACAATTCGGTTTGTTACTAAGACTAAAAGTCTGGAAAGGAAATAAATATATTCGGTTACTTGCCTACGCAGTTGATATTGACCTGAGGCTATTGAAAGAGATCAACCTTACCATACCTTACTTTGGTATCATGGAGTAAAGAAAGCATTATCATAAAAATGCAAGACAAAACTTAGAAATAAAGTCGTTCGAATAATAAAAAATTACTGAAACCTCTAAACTTCAAGCATCAAACAGAAATTTCCCTGTCTGCTGCTATGTTCCAAAAGACGATCTCTATTCCGCGTAGAAAAAAAAAACTGTTTTAAATTTGCACGGAGGCCATACAAAGGTCTCGTCGCAATGTTAAAGTGCGATCATAGTGCTTGTCTCATCAAGACCAGAATCATAATGATTTCACGTCATAATGGAGTCAGTGTATACTAGATAATTCCAAGGTATCCAATTAAATTAAATGACGGACAACCTGGCAAGCAAAGACTTGGCTTAACAGCTCATAGTAGGGTTACTTACGGATCATAACATATTATGATATTGACAACCGAGTTTGTGTTAAGGAGAACAACTACAGAACACTTTCTTTCGACCTTTGCAAGGACACGAATGCGCAATTTAGCAAGTGATGCACATTCACATGAGTAAAGTGTACACTTATTCTTTCTTCGGATTTCTCAAGTTCTTACGGGAGTTTGTGACGAAGGGGACAATACCATAGATTCCAGTCTTCGTCTATCGGGTATGACACAAAAACTAAAATCCTAGCACATGAACCCTCTAACCTACCACAAATCTTATCTGATCTAATCTACCAGTTTCTCACTGTTATAAAGCCTTTTTCATCAATGTACACTAAGCGTCTACATTTCTGTATGGTAGATACAACTTCTTATTCAATTCTTAGCCTTTAGGAGTCAAAACAAGTTCTATAACCAACCAAATCCAACTATTTGGCAACATATTGGGGATTGTTGCTATTAAATTTGATGCTGTTTCTATACAAGTTTTCAAGCTGACATAGATATTCCAGAGCACCATTTGCATTCCAGAGCACCATTTGCACCAACATGAATCGCTTATGAGCCCCTTGGCACTTAGTAGAAGGACCTATTCTCCTGGAAGGGATTGAAAGATCACCCGTGAACAGGGATTAAAGGACCAAACCTATGTATACCACCTGCCTTATTGCTTAAAGCTTAAGTACAAACCAACGCTCTTCAAAGGGCGATTGGAACTCCAAGCTCTATTGGCGGACAACGCACTTTACTCCAGCTTCCATAGTGACCAACTCCTCTGAGTATCTACTGACCTCCAAAGACATACTCCCCTTACTGACCTCTCCTGAAGTAACTTCCTCTACTTACTGACCAATTCACCTCTCAAGAGGTAAGCTTTCTTTCAGTCTTTCATTAGCAAATTGTGAAAGCTTTGTGAGGTGTCAAATTGACCAACTCACAGTAGTTAAAGCCGTAAATAATAGAATCGTTGAGTATTAAGCTTAGACCTTTGCTTTACATGCTCTACAGACCTCCGGGCTATTTGAAATTTTACCCAAGGACATTGTTTTAATTCAGTTTATTTGATTCCCTACAAAACTAGAGCTAGAATAGTCATAATTCAATTTAAAACTAATCGAAATGCAATCCGCTGTTAAATTTGTTCCAGCAATTCGTGCTTAAAGCACGAACGAATAAGTTTAACCCTTTTTGCCCGGCACTTGCATTCTCTATTATTTGCCCTATTGACATTTCCCAGTGCGATTTGTTTATGCCATTCAACTTGAGTCCAACTCACTTGACAGGTAATGAATGCCAGTGCCTGCCAATGCTGCGCTCTTTTGTTTGACAAAGGGATTTCCGTCAACAGAAGGGAGGTCGCGGCTGCTCGGTGTGAAACCCTTTCTGTGCTGCAGCTCATTGTCAACACCAGCGGCCATGACAAATTGCTGAGCTGCTTTAAAATTGATTTAAAGACAAAGGCAGTACCGATGCTGCGGCACATTTCATGCAACTGCCACGAAATGTCAGCAGACGCCCTAAGCCTAACGAAAGGGAAACCCCCGCCGCGGGCTTAAGTGCAACACGCTGCCATTCAATACCAATCGATGGAGTGAACCAGCGGGCCGAACCAACGGGCAGAACCAACAGCCGTCACGTCGACCTTGTTGCCAGCGGAATGAATAAATTGAATGCGTTTTTCAATTTTTAATAAAGCAAAAACAACCAAATCGAAAAATCGAACAAATGCAAAAGCATCGAATTACGAATTTTAACCGCAGAACGACGACTGTAACTGGGATTGGGAGTGCGACTGTGTTCTGACGATGATGATGATGAGAAGAACGACTGTGACTGCGACTCGACGACGCTGCCCATTATCCTTGATTTATGTGTATCCTGCTGGTTGGACATACGTAGAGCTAGCTGGCGTGGCATTTGTTCTCTTTCCGAGCATCCAACTGCTTTTCCATATAAACAATTACTGAACAGGGCGCGGCGGCTGCTTTTTGCGCTCACTGTTTGTGCAAGCAGCTGCGGTTTTTTGCATGTCCTGCCAAAGTCAATGTTGGTTTGTTGGATGCTGGACGAACGTTACCAGTTCCACGGACGCTCCCCCTGCCTCTGATCCTGCCTCCTTCTGGAGTTTGCATTTTAAAAGCAATTAGCAGCGAATTTTTTGTTGCCTCGTTCTACATTCTTGTTTGCTTTGTTTTTCATTTTTTCGACGATTTTTTATGCTTTTTTTTGGTTGTTTGCGCGATTTTCAATAATAAAAGAAAGCAAAAGTTTTTGGTGCCTGCTGTTATGTGGTGTTTTGTGTTTTTGAGTGTATTCAGCCAAAAAATGCGCTGTAAATTTTCGAAAAGCTACAACAAAATGGCGTGCCACGCGTCAACCCATCGACCCTTCAGCCTCGTTGTTATCCTTGGTGATGTGCTGTGATGCGCATCAAATAATAAACCGCTCTGTGGGTACCGTGAGGTTATTAGTTTTCATCAACCAAAAAGCTGTTATCAAAAATTTTCGCAAAAGTGGTTCTAGTTGAACGCTAGGAATTATTTACATATCAATGCATTTTAGTCAGTGATTAGAGCTTAAAAACAATTTCTGTTAGTTATGGAATGTCAATTATGGCTTGTTGAAGCGTTGCAGTTAATCAATTTAGTTGCACCTCTCAAAGGATATCAGCTAACAGGCAATTAGAGCGTGTAATGGCTGCCAGAGTGAGTTATTGCTGTGTGTTTCGGTATTACGCGCAGTTTACTATCAGTTTTTTTGTGTACCTTTGATATAGAAATTTGCATCAAAATAGCTAAATTAATGTATTAAACCTCAGAAAAATACAAAATAACATATAGTTTATCAACTGATTTTGGTTTTGCGGCAAAACCATCAACTGACGACTGGTAATGACGCTTCAGTAGCTCCATTCTGGAACGGGTGTTAGCCCAGTCAGTTGATTTGAAGCAATGTGCGTTGGCTTCTCAACAGCCTGGCATATTTTATGGCAAAGATCTCTGTCCGAGGTAAGGGCTGGACTCAGGTTTCATGCGACCCATACCGAAAGTCAGACTGGCTAGGGACCCTTTTCAAATACCTCAGTCTCTTAAGAAGCATACGGGAATCAGATATTTTCAGAACAGCTGCAACAGGGCTTTTAGTTGCCCGAACCACTGCGCTGTATCGTGTTTGAGGCGGAACGAAGCTCTATCTTTACTCAAGGACTCTTATAGCATTCCAAGCTATTTCAACATGTATAGTGCTAATCAAGCGACTATCAAATCCTTAAGCTTATCGACGAATTCAATATCGGTAAGGAACTGTGTCAGATCTCTACATGCCCCCTACAGTGCAGTCTGCAGAAGATTCGGAGGCGAGGCAGAGGAAGAAATGTCTGAGCACATCCTATGCTCATGGCCGGCCTTCTGCAAAAGACGACTCGACGTATAAGTAGATACTTCAAATAGCTTATCAGAGCTGCCGAAAATCAACCCAAAGAACAAATAGATCCGAAATCTGGCAGCCGTTCCAGCTTAACTTAACCTTGCTTAAATTGCGTGAATTTTTAATTTCCAATTTAAGCTTTTGCCAGGGTCAAGAAAATGGGCGCCAAGATAGTTGCTCTCTTACGCGCAGCTTATGCTGATACTACCGTGTCCTTATATGTGCTGTTGGCCACCGAGATCGAAGACCGATCTGGACGCCAGTCAACGACACATTCTATCTAAAATGAGAAGGATGTCAAGGATATGTTGAACTCCGATCCACGTCTGAATGTTAGAATGCTTTACATACTCATAAAAGTACTGAGTCTCGTTGTTTCCGAAGACTAAGAAAGAGGAAGAACTTACGTTGATGCAGTCCGATGAAAGTTGGAGCAGAGTGAAAGGGATTCAAAATGCATGGTAGTATGCACCCGAGGTTCAAAAGAAAAAGTGTTGTGGGTTATCCGACGGCTTCCCCGTTCCCAAAAAAGGGGAGAATGAGAAAATCCCGCAGAACGGTAATTCTGCGAAAAAAGAGGCATTGTTCGCTCTTAGTTTATGTGACAAGGACAATGAAATTGCTTCATGGAAAACTAGAAGAGGCTCCAAAGCACAGTGAAACGCGTTAGGTACGAGATGCACTGGGCGTCTTCACCTACTTTTTCACAAAGTAATAACACTTAACACTTGAGCTACATAGATTTAACCGCAATAAATCCATTTCTCAATCTTAAATGTATATCTTACGAATAAGGCTTCTTTTCGTGTTTCGAGGATGAGCAATTCTAAGACATAGACTTGAAAAGGTTACGGGAGAGCGCATTTCCTTATCTAAGCTCTCGATCAGTATCAGAAGTTGCGGAGAGGTTCTTTCCCAACTTGATGGAACATTCTGCAAAGCAGCAGCAAGTTTGCGAGATCAAACTCAAACAATGCTATCAAATCGCACTAATGGGCATCGATTTGGTGGATCTTTTTCAGGATTTGGCTTAATGCGAATGTCTGGTCAACTGGTGAATGGGATAGTTTCAATACAAAGAAAACTGATACCACGGTAGTTTGCGTTTCCATGGGGTCACCCTTCTTGAGGACAGGGCAGAGGACATTCCCATTGTTGACGCAGCTCACAAACGTTCAAACTCGCTCTCGCACATGTGTAACACCATCTGAGTGTGAGACAGGCCGAGCATAACACCAACCGAGCGTAACAGATTTGCTTCTAAGGCGCGTCAGTAGATCCTTGAGATCGAAAACTTTTCAGTTTATAACTAATATTCAATATATTTATATATAATCTTCTATGATGTCTTAGATCAGCTCTCGCAAAATTCTACCTGTTTTGCATGGCTTTCTCTAAAAAAATTTTAGCTCTCACAAAAAACCTCTTTCATTATTGTTAAACCAACTGTTTGTATCAAGCAAACAAATGTTTTTTCTTTGCATTCAATATCTGCGTAGATTTAAAACCTCTCATGTTGCGCCTATATTTTGCTCGTTGTCTTACAATGTCTGTCATTTGGTTGGAATCGATAGTAAGCTCTGAAATCCGTAATGCACGTAATTGAACACAGAATTCGGTTAACTAAAACACAACAACTCCATTAGAGAAAGAGGAAGAGAATGCTTCTGTTAAAACACATGCCCAGATAATCCAATTAGGAACGCTGAGAAACCCAGAGCTCTAAACTCCAAAATTTCAATTAAATAAAACTGCAGCAATGGCAGCAACAACCACAGCAACAACAACAGCAAAGATAGCAGGCAGAGAGTTAAGAGCAGCGAATGTACACATTGGCAAGCTTCTAAGCCAAAAGTATTTTTGTGGCATGCAAAAAACCACAAGCCAAGTAACGTGGCAGGATGAGCGATGGAGCGGGGGTTTCCCATAAATAACGCAAAGGATTTCCCGCTAGGAAGCAACGTCAAAAAGGCGGCTGTCAATGAAATTAATGCCAAGCAGACAAACAACAGGGGAGCACACACACACACACGCACACACGCACGTGTGTGTGCAGCATGCAACGTGCTGAGTGCAAGTCGTGCAACATTTGGCGGCTTGGCTATAAAATCGATAGCTATAATTACGTGGGCGTGGCACACACACACACTCTCTCACGGCAACCTGCTGCTGCCAAATATGCTGAGGCGCATCATCAAACGCAAATGCCGCACGTGGCTGTGGCACACACACACTCACGCTCCGACTGCGTGGGTGCAACGGCAGACAAGTGGCAACAACTGACAACTGGCGATAATCGCGGTGATCAGCGGCCTTTTTGCAACTCCTACAACTTTACTTCCACTTCACTTAATTAAATTGCAACGCTGCGCCGCGGATGTGCCGCCCAGTTGCCCGTTTCGCATAGCTCTTCTTCTTTACACTTTGCGCGGCAACAACTTTCAAGTGGCAGTCAGCAACGACGTCGCAGTCGCAGTCGCTGTCGCTGTCGCAGTCGCAGTCGCAGTCGCTGTCGCAGTCGCAGTCACAGTCGCTGCCTTAATCAAATTATGCATAAAGTGCAGAGAAAGAATTATGATGGCAAAGCGAAATTATTAAAAGCTCATCAGCAATTGGCATTCATGTTGAGTAGCAAGTGGGCTTGTGGCAGAGTCGCTCTTGCACACACACACACACACACACACACACACACAAACGCAACTTCTAAATGACTCCATTAACTACAGAACATTTGGCAGTGGGCAGTTCGTGGTTAAGGTGCCAACTCACGGCCAAAGAAGGTCAACAGCAGGAAATGTCAATAATGTTTGGAATAATACATAATTGGTGACATTTATAAGCATGGTTTGATCGAATTCGGTGATAACTTGGAACTACTTATGTAGAATTGTTATAGACTAGGCGAACCAGCAGTTATATACCCTTAAAAACTTACATATGAAAGAAGATTGAATTTAAGATTACGCATCATGTTGGAAATGCCACTAAAAACATACACTATTTCAGTATTCACATTTACCTTTCAGCTTACATAACATCTACAATTACACCAATTTCTGAAAGCTCTTCGCTTAATCCGAATTCGTTGAAGTGAATGTTAAACTAGAAACACCAACAAATGTTTTCAGACATAAATAGATAGCCGCTCGAAAATTTGCGAATATGGAAAATTGTCCGTATATCTTTTGGTAATTTCTTAATTTAATCAAAAATTTCGACCGCTTCGAACAAGTAAGTTATGCGAAGTTACCAAGCCCATTTTGCCCCGTTTCGAAATGTTGCAGTGGTCTCTATTTTTGGATTTGAATAAAATTTTTTCTGCTTTTCGCAAAATAATAAGTTTTTCTGTTAATTAATAAACTCTTTTAAAACACTTCTTCTACTTAACTGGCCTGATATAGAGCACTCCTCCAGTCGAGCGCTTTCTCCAATTGGTGATATCTTCAACAACCGCCTTGAATACATTAGTAACACTAGGCAACAAAAAGTTCAAGTCCGGCACCCATTTTGGATTTTCCGATCGAGTCCGAATCCGAAATCAGTAATCATCTTACTTCTCAGGAGCACAGCTTTGAGAAACTCGGCATTAAAAAAATACTCGGAAAATAAAATAATTATTATAATAATAATCTCATATTCTAGTAAGCCAAGGAAGTCTTTATTAAGAATTGTGTTTTGTTTTATCGGAAGTTTTCATTAATCTTGTGGTTTTTCGTGTTGATAACGCTATTAACAGCTTCTTTTTATATAAAAATTTGTTGGGCCCGTTTTCAAAACAGCTGTGATTTGGTGATGAAATTTTTTATCTATTTTTGCTATTTTATTTATTTTTGTGGTTTCAGAGAGGTTAAATTCAGATAATATCGCATTTGATTAACATTCAAAAATCTTGAAGGCATATAAAATGGAATATTTTGTGAGAACTAAGCAGTACTTCCGAAATTATGTAGTTTTTAGTTTAATTGGAAGAAAACTATAGCTGAAACTGGAGATGAAAAGTGAATATTCTAAGACAAACCTAAGAAGAAAAATTAATACACTGTATTGCCGTTCAATTGTTTCCACTGGCCTCAATATAAATCTTAAAGTTGAATATGTATGGTTCGAAGTTCATGCACCAAATCTGTAGGGATCTATATACCTTGAGCTGTTGGAACTGTACGAATCATTACTGGCAATCGGTATCGAAAAAAAATCGGAATACGCATATTGACATGAAAAATTATTCTTTAGCAAGGCAATGCTCTGCCGCCTTCTTTAAAGAGGATGTGATATAGATCTCAGAATAGCTCGAGTATATAGCAAAAGTTTGATGCAGACAATCGGGACGGTGCCCGACAGTGGGATACCCTGTACTCATTTTTTCCTTGAAAACCAGATGCAAGTTTTTTTCTCGATGCTGTTTCTCTACTGTAGTATACTGCAGTGGTATGGGGGATAATTTGGAAAAAGGTCAACAATGTTTGGTTTATAAGTCTAACAAAAATTAAACAAAAAGTGAAAGTGTTTCTATAAAAAGTAAAATTCTATTACCTATATCTTTTGAAGTTTCTATCCGATCTTAGTGATTTTCACCACATATGCACAGTAACAGTGTGCATAAATGTGACAAGTTTCAATTTGAAATAGTGAAATAGTGTAGACGTAAACCTGCCAAAATTCGCATCGTTTGGTGAAAAGTATTTTGCTCTAATCCTTTTACACTTTGTGTTCAAGGTTTAAAGATAAGCAAGGTATTCAACACAAACCAAAAGACGAATGGCGATGAAAGGAAAGATGGAGTACTAACAGAGTTGTAGAAAATGCACCAAGGAATGAAAAATGTAACTATCAGTCGATCACCATGTCGACCAAAAGATTGAAAAACTTATTACTTCTGCCGTTTAAACACAATCTGTTATATAAATAGGCTAAGCAAAAATTTGTTCGCCCTTTTTCACCAGATATGGCAACAAATATGGGTGAAACTTATATCATTATATAGGGAATTGTCATAAGTTTTGCGATATATAATTTTTATTCATATATTTTGTCAAAAATAAAATTAATAAAAAAACAAAATTCATTACTTCGGGATCCGACTGCGGGTTTACCACTAGTCTACACAGAGTCAAAGTAATGACATAAATGAGTAAATTGCATCCTCAAAATGAGTTGCCGTATACTCAATATGCGAAGAAGCAATTTTGAGTAAACATTTTTTGAAAATACTAGAATTGAGAAAACGTTGTACTCAAATAAAAACCAAGAACATAATGTAATTAAATCAAGTACGAAAAACTGAAAATGAGTTGAACTGCATAATAAATTGGCAGTGTCCTTTCAAAATGAGAATTTTTCCACTTATAATGACATTTTATGTACTTGCACTGTTTTCATGCACGGATGTGCTCACTTTGAGTACAATGTACTTGGTTAATGTTGTAATGTACATAAATCCACATTGATCTGGACGATTATGTGTACTTAAAAATCGAAAAGTCATGATTTTTAGAATCCTGATAGTTGCCTGACGACTAGTCAAGTCTTTCTCAGCGGTGCCTACTAGCAAAGCGTTTCAATTTTGATTTACGTTACAGATTTTGTGAGAAAATCCTAGGTAAAAATGTTTCAGTGCAAAAGGCCAGCAATATGTATCTGTATACAGTGGCACACAGCTTAAAATATGCAGTGCATAGTAATTTCACACTCAGCAGCCAATAACTTCTGAACCAGATGGAATCAAAAAGAGATATTGATGTTTTTTGAACCATCAAGAAATTAATTTCAATAAAAGTGGTTTGTTTACTTAAGAATATCATGTTTTAAAATTTTAGGAATACAAAATTGGTTTTGTAACCATGCTGCATCTATTGGATGTTTTTTAAATTTTTGAGCCTGCTTATTGGAAATGAGTTCTCTCTAACCTAGTATTCCAAATATGGTCACCCATGGCTAAGATTGTTATAAAAACGCTACTCAATGCGTCTAAATAACGATAAAGGTTGGAAAATACTGAAAACACTATCAGTGAAGGTGATTTGCGGAATAATGTAAGTATTAAAATGGCTATCGCGTGTCTACGAGAGTCAAAACTGGTCATCGAGGCTTAAGGTATCATTGACTAAAAGTGTAGAGTGAATGTCGTTATCCTTTGTAAAACTAACATGTACACTTTTTTAACCGAATCATCGAACATTCACTAAATTTCCGTTGCATCAAAAATATCCCTTGTTAGCCAAACAATTAACTTTTCGAATATTGCTATTCTAAATTTACTTGTTAATTAAACAAGATATAAATACAAGAACCGGTGATGAGGATCATTTTAAAAAAATTAGGAATTGCATAGTTATGTGTACGAATCCTATTGTTTGAAACGTTTCCGTATTAAATTTGAAAGCTCAAAATCAAGTGAATATTAGGCACAATTATTAGACGAAAAAGGGAAGAGCAACTAATTTCGACAGTATTCACCAGATAATGAAAGCTGATACAGACTAGTAATGTAAAATTGTAATGTCTATGTTTTTTAATGTTTCAAAATGGCCATCGATATATGTAGGTGTAGATACATCAGATTAAAATTTTCATACAAATCTATGTAACATGAAAAACTAACACTGTGAGATTTTGATTTTTACATCCCTGATCACCTGTTCCACTGTGCCAAACAAACATCATGACAAAGTTAATGTACTCCCAGTGAACGCATTGACCATACGATATTTCTTTTTTTATAATTACTGTGCACAACTTTGGGCATTCCCTTGTTTACCTTTTGTTGTTACTGACTTATAGAGTCACCCAATCGCCCTCATGGAACCAACGCAGACGCATATAGCATGCACATGGCCCGGCAATGGCATTGTTGTCATTATCGGCAACATCATCGTCATCAGCAGCAACAACAACAACATTGCACAACACTGACGCAGTGCATCAGTGATGCAATACACGTGCAGTACGAGTTTTTTTATGCCGCCCGTTTGGACATATAAACCATATAAACGCGGGCTATATTGAATGCGACAGGAAAATTATGTCCACACATTAAAGTGACGCTGGTCGTTGTCTACAGTTTTATCGTTGCCACAAGTTCTGCTGCTTCTTCTTCTAAAACTTGTATCTTAACACTGCAGAAGTCTTTTCGTCTTTGGTATTGGCACATGAGGCAGTTGTGGCAGCCAGAGCAACCGCACCAAGAGCGGAACTACATATAGGAGGTATCCATCGAGCTGTTGTCAACTTAATTTATGCTCAATTCCGGCAGAGGCAGCAGCGCCTTCAATGCGGTTTCATGGCTACCTGCAGCCCGTCTTGCCGCATTTGGCAAAACTTTGCGCTCAACTATGGGCATCGATCGCTAACAGAGGCAGTGCCAAGTACCAAGTACCACAACGATCCCAAGTCGTCATCATTCAAGCAAGTTGTGGCGACATTTTTCATGTCTTCATGTGATCGAAGGCATAAATTATGCAGACGGAGCTGCAGCTTGCACTGATCGTAGACCAGTCAGTTAGCCAGCCGGACAGACGGAGAGACTGTATCTCTCTTTCGCTATGCCCAAGGCATTCAATCTTTGTGTCAACAGAAATTATTTTTAACAACAACTACAGCAGAAACAACGTCGAACGATGCCGAGTACGTTGCTTGCATGAGATTAATTGGCCCTGATTACAAAAGTTTTGTACGGCATACGATGCATATATATAGGATAGTATAGTATAGTATAGTATAGTATCGTATATAGCATATGGCTATACCACTCCAACTGCAGCCAGAGTTGGTGTCATTGTAAAATATGCATTTGGATCTATTAATGCTAAAAAGTGATAATGGTATACATAAATAAATATTAAAAGTCTTCTTGTCATTGGGTTCCGCGTAGGCATTTGAATTGCAAACGATGACATCGAGACATGTTATGTGAAAAGTGCGCTGAAAAGCGCTCCAAGGCAATCTTCGATATGATCTATGTATAGTATCTACATATAAAAGTGAACAGACAATCAAGTTGGATGTATAGCAAAGTTCAGTGGCTTTTCACAGATGACATTGTGTGCTGCTCAGTTCAATGTGACTGTGTTAAGTGTTGCTAGATTGACGAGAGATTGTGGGTAATGCACAGCTGAGTTACGAGTTTTAGCACCAAAAGTGAATATCAAGATAGCGTCATATGCAGTTTTTTAACTCCATAATAGAGGTACCTGTTTAGGGACTTATTAAAGCTGCTCTTGTTTTAATGCCTATTGATTGGCATTCTTCTTTTGGAGTTTTTTTTTTGTGATGTGATTGACGTTAATATTTTCCCTGTGTTGATACGATGGATCAACTTTGAGCATTTAAGCCTTATTGGTATTGTTGCACTCATCCCCTTAAAGAACTTTATATAATCATTGATTGGAGAGATAAAAATATATATAAATATACCTTCCCAACTCTTCTTACTACGTGTGCCAAGGCAATGTACTTCAATTTGATCGTCAAATTTAAAATTTTGTTAGCTTATTAGAAGTGCACTCTTCGCTGAATAAGATTCTCATTATTTATTGTAAGAAGATGATGGCGACTAGAAGCCACTTCAAACATAAATGCCCAACGCAGTGGAGGTTGTTTAATGATATCCGTGATTGGAGTATCTATAACCATTGTAAAACAAAAATGTCAGATTTGTGCGATGAAACAAACTTTGAAGCAAATCGAGTTTACAAAAGAGAATATTTTTATCGATTTTATCGAAAGTGACTTCGAATGCTAAGGAACTATGGGTACTTGTAGTATAAAAAATTACTAACGCATAGAGGTTAAGTTCTAAGGTTCCGACCGTATAAACGAGTTGAGCATTGTCTTCTCAGAAGGAAGGCGATGATTGTGATGGAGAATGTGTTGCGAAAGACCGAAGTACCAACATCGAAACTAAACAATATTGAACTATAAGAATGTCCAGTTGCATGTATACGCAATATCGATATCGTTGGTCGAACTTAGCAAGCAGTTACCGAAGTCTTTGCTGCTATTGAGAGAGAATCAGCCAGAGTGGTTCTGGTAGTAAATGAGCGCAAGACAAATTTAGAATTAACGAAGAATTAAGAATCGGTTCAATCTCTCAGAAGGATTTGGTCTACCTTGATTTTATATAATAAAAAATTATTAATAATAAAAATTAATTAATTTTCGAAATATTCGGTAAAGAAGTGGTGAAGTTATTAGTAAATACGGAAAAAATTCGAAAGCGACCGGAAAAGGTATGTTTAAGACATAGGTTTTTTTATAGGTAGTAGATAGAGAGTACCTTTAAAACTCTTAATTAAACTCGTTCAACAACAAAAACGTAAATTCACATAATCTTATCTATTCAAATTTGAATCAATTGGAAAATCGGAAGAAGGTGCGAATACAATTTTTTGATGTTACGAAATTTTTGAACCTGACTTTTTTTCGATCCATCTCCATTTCTCTAGCGATTTTGTTCAAATCAGTGAAATCAGATGGGAAAACATTATAAACATTCAGATTTAGTAAGCTACTATGAAAAATAAAAAGTTAGTTCATTGCCTTGTCGTTCACTTGCCTTTAAACTATCGATCGGAGGTAAGGTTCTCGAGTAATACTGATTTTGTAACTAGCGGAATCTCCACTTATTTTTTAAAAGAGATAATTTGGTAGTCATGCTTGAAAATATATAACGGTTGTCGGATTCGAAATCAGAGACTGAAAAAGGTATGTTTTAGCCAAGGACCTTAAATTAGAGACCAATTTGTTGCTTAGTGTAAAAGCTGTAATTCCGTGTATACTGTTTGGGTTATGCGGTTGAATTCGCGAGACGAGGAGTCGCGGCATGTGCTCGCACTGTTAAGAAGAAGAACGAACCTCCAATGTGTAAACTCTCGATGTAGCCCTATTAGAACCATCCCAGAGAATAAAATCAGAGACAGAGCTAGTGGGCTCTCCGCTAGGTAGGAGACACAATAGATCCTTAGTGTCGCGGTGCAATACTCCCCACTCCTGATGAATTTTGTTATATCATCAAAATGCATCAGATTGTGTTCAATCAAGACGTTCTATCGTTCAAATCAACACTCTATTTGCATTCCCAGGTAACTTCTATGTAACGTTTAACTTTTGAGATTTAAAGCAGGATCTGATTTGGTTTCCTAAAACTCGTATATTTTTAATCTGATTGGCAGCTTTTTGGTTCGGTGGCAAGTAGTATCTTATGCTTATAGCTTAAGCAGACATCCATTTCAATCAATATTATAATGATCCCCGAATTGGTTTTTATCTAAGTTAACCTTTCCGTTGCATAGCTGAATACCTTTTTAAAAGTTTAACTTTGCAATCACAACAATGCCAAGAAATTCGTAATTTGATTTCCATCTACTTAAACTTTAATCAACTAGCAAAATTAACCACGGTTCACCTGTCGAACAGTGGTTCTACCTATTCTGCCGCAGTCATAGAAATGCACTTAAGTTAAGTGGCTTTGTTTGGGCTTAAATTTTGGCTTGAAGAAACCGTCCAGAGGCGCACCTGTAAAGCGTTACCACTTTATATAATCGCCTGCTGAAATGAGAGCTCTACTTTGCATAAAGTACAACAAAAGCACTTGCAACAAATATCTTAATAGTTTATTAATGATTTTTGTTTTTGTTGCATGCACACACACACACACACACACACACACACACACACACACACACACACACACAGGTAAACCGGTAAAGTTTATTATAAGTGGCGCTTGGTAGCATAAGCAGCTTGAGGCAACAGCTAAGACAACAAAAAGAACAACGAGAAGAGCAACTGAAGCGAAACGAACGGAACGAAACGAAACGGAACGGAACGGAACTCGACGGCAAGTATCAAACCAGCCAACACTTTCTTTTCACGTTTTTTAAACCAATTATAAAAGTATTTTGTGCAAAAACTTAAACTTGCAACTTGCCTTGCAACACGACATCCTGCCCGTTCCCGGTAGCTGTCTATGAAGCCATCATGTGGAAAAACACTTAATTACTTTAGAAGAGCTGGCGCTCCAAAAGTGTAAAGTGCTTGCACACCCTGCAACCTACACCCTGCACCACCACATACCCTTACCGCATCTTGTTTCTGTTCATAAACAGTTAACTAACTAACTAAAGTAACTGCCAAGCGACTGGGCCGGTACATAGGCCAAGTCATCAAAGGTTGCCAGCCTTGTTCTCACTGATACTATTACTCTGTAGCTGTTGTTGTTATTGTTGTTATGGCTTTTTGTAGTTGTATTTAAATTAGATTTGCCTGAAATCGTGCGTGATTGTCAACGGCGTTGGTTTAGGGTCGGGCCTGGGGTTTTGGCGCTCAAAGCCTGATTTAGAGTTTGAGTTTGAGTAAACATCACGAGAAAGATTCTTGCGTGTGTGCACTCGAAAAGTTGCAAATTGGATTTTGGTTTTTGAGTTTGCTAGTTTGCTACGAGAACCGTAAAGAACTTTTGCAGCGCACACTTGGAGAGGTTACGGTTTTTGGTGGCGTACGTGCACGCTCGAGTGGGATCTCTGGGCTAGCTCTTTCTCTCTCTCTGAAACTACTGCAATCTTAATGCTGCATACGCTTAAATTTTCGGTCAATTAAACTTAAGCTCCATTCATTCAACCATCGCCATCGTCTTAATCAATTAAATAAAGTCACAGCACAATTGTCTGGAGAGACTCTTATGGACGCATTCATTTAATTTTATTTTTTTGTTTAAACATTTTCAGAGGAAATGAATAATTTGGTGGCGACTTTCATCGCATATGGTAGAAAATTGCTCAAATGATTTAGAAATTTGTCTTAATCAGAGTTGACTTTTCGACTGATGGAGAGCATTGGCTTTAAAGTGCTCTTGAGGTTAAGCGTGGGAAGTAGGCAAGAGCGTTGGAACTCATTCAAAAAACTGTCCGCTTTTGGACCTTGAGTAGAAGCATATTTTGCATTGCTCCCTCATATGTATATTTCGAGTATAAGTCTCTACTTATACAATTCCATCAAACGCTCAAATGCTGACAATGACTGCTGCGCCCCAAGTTGGGCGCGAGCAGCTGACGCACCAACGCAACCGTTTATGGTAACTGAAAGGAAATAGAATACAATATAAAAACGCCAAACGCACAATTAAAAACGTTTAAACGCACATTTTATGCTCCTGGCTGTCCTGGGGTCCTTCAAGGTCCTTGTCAAGCATAAAATGTGTCTGTGTAGTAGTTGATAATAAATGATATTGGGCTAAACTGTTTTGACTTTGTTAATAAATTGCAAAATTATGATAATGCCAAGCGAAGGACAACTGTGGGGAAATTAAATTAAACAAACAAAAACGAGGCACACACACACACAGAAACTAACTCAAGAGACGCCAGCCAGGGCGCAACGCAACATTAAGCACCCAACGGATACGGCGACGGCAAGGATGAGCAACATTAAGTACAGACAACGAGCGATGATGCAACATATTTTCCAAGACGCCGCTCAGCCACGTCCTTGCCACGGTTATAGCCACAGCTACTGGCATACACAAGTGCGCAATTACGCTGCTCGTGTCCTGTGCGCATCCTGCAGCTACAGCTACAGCAACAACCACATCCAAAGGCTTTGGAGCTGGCATTGACGTTGGCGGCTTTGCAATAAAGTGTCACTATAAATAAATAATAACGCCCACGAAAAACACGCACCCGCACGTACTCCCGCTGTGCAAAAATATTGAAAAATTGTAATTGTATCTCATAGATACAATTACAAACGCGCAGCGCTTGCTGCGACACGTGACCAACGACCGACTCTCTTTTCTCCCTATCAACTTTGAGTGCGAAGAGTCAACGCGCTGCAGGCAGCATTTGCCCGCCGGCAGCCACGCGCTCTCCACTCACGGCGACACTTAATGGACCAGAGTTCCGAAAAGCAAATATAAGTAACGCTTGATTGTGGCCTAGCGGGGCGGCTGGCGGTACGTAATAGTTGACGTTGCACGTTCCTTCGCAAAGGGCAACGGTTACGGCTTAAGCAAATGCAAACAAACACTGCAACACACACACACACACACATACCCACGTACAAGCAGCCAGAGATCGGAAGTGACTAACGCGACGCCTAGGATGAGCATTGCCGGAGGGCAGCTCTATGAGTCGTCTAAGTGAAAGTAACCGTGTTAGGGATTGACAGTGAAAGTGTTGAGACAGCCAGCAGCTGTGCGTATGTGTTGGTGCATGAAAAGGGTGACAAATATGCTTGGGATACATCAGACAGAGAATCCTTTCAAACTTAAGGATTTAAAACTACGTTAAACAGTTTATAAGAGCTATTTATTCCCCTTGGACCAACACGATCCGAATTCTGATGGCGTTTCAAAAATATCTGTGACTCTGTAACTGTACTTCACCAACGTTATTTACTCACGTAATTCTACTTCACGACTGACCATAAAAACAAGTTACTGGGTTATAGCACTTCTTCAGGCGGCTTATACCATCTTCCATTGGAAGGGGAGTTTTACGCGTTGGGTCCAACCTTGTTAATGTCCTGGACAGACTTCCCTGCGCACGTTAGCTCACTGCTCTATCAGCTAGTGGTGATTAGAGTTCTTCTTACCTTAGGAATGTCGGAGCTAATGGTATACTTTGTAATTGTGTCAGTTTTCTGTTAATAACCTTCTATAATCTGAAAAGATGTACCCATTTTGTATGTATGTATCTTATTTTATGACTTTGAGTGAGATTACTCATTGAGCTGCTTTTATATTTTGAGAACGTAACGCACAAAATACCAAATTCCAAATACCTTTTATGATCTTGATATGCAACTATGTTTCTATGCAACGTTTTTTGGTTATTCTACTCTGGGTATATATAAGATGTGCTTTGTCGTAATATTATTTGTTCATCTTACCTTGAGAATGTCTGCTTTGGGATTGTATGAGATGATTCATTCATAAAACTTTTCAAGTTCTTTAAATCTGAAACAATGTTTCTTCACCTTTCAAGGGCTTCTTCTTCTTCTTGAAGAAGGCAGTGAAACAACCCGTTACTGATGTAGAGTGTCGCTTAGCGAATGTCTTATTCACTCCGGGATACCAAAAGTATACTTGGTAATCTTAACGGTGACATGGACTATCACTGCACTGTCTACATAAAAAGTATGTACTTTTTAAGAACTTACAGTACTAAATTTTGCCTCATTGTAATGTGCTTAGAGTTCACTTTATGAACTCTTTTAAATCTTCAACTATGATGTCCTTTTACTTAAATAATTGCAGAGCCATATCACACTTCATGGAAAAATAATTGAAACCATGGGATGCTCTTAATTGCAGTTCAAGAGTCCATCAGCGATGTGTTGCTTAAATCTCATTACAAGTTTCAATGACATATCAATGCAATCTGCGCTCATGTGCAACAACGAAATTCAACGAACTTATGCGCAAAGCCCAGGCTCACAGGCTCACACATGAGGCATTTCATTTCAAGGCTCACTTAGTGTGGCATCTGAGCGTATATGCCACACGTTGCTGTGCAACTTAAGCCCAGCTAAAAGCACAGGATCAACTTAAGTACATGCCAGAGACAAGGACACGCGTGCCCATGGCCAAGTCATAAAGCAATATAATCTCTCATTACAACTACAACACAAGCGTCAGGACGTGGCATATGTTGAGCTGCCATCGCTGTTGACTTGGCTGCTCCGGAGCTATGAATTTATAGCCCCTGCAGTGCCGCCGCAGCATGCAAGAGGCGTAATAACAAGCCGAAAAATTTATAACTGAGGCATAATGAACTCATATTTTATAACGTTTATTAACCCATTGATAACCGGCCAAGTGCTTAACGGCATCACAATTTATGCGTCTGGCTCTATGGGCCGCAAATGGGGAGGCCAAACTTAGTTGCGTATGTTTCTATGCATGTGATGTGTCTGCGTGCGTCTCTGTCTGGCTATCGAAAATCCTAAACAGCCAGGGTTGTCGTTGTCGTTGTGTTTGTCGCTGTCGCCACAGCCGCCGCAACAAATGCCTTCTGACAAATAAATGTCATATTAATGTCAAAAATCCCACAAGCAGAATTGATTCGCTGTGGTGTCCCATTCAAATCTCCGCTTGGTCAGCCAGTCCGCCAGTCAGCCAGTGAAGCAATCAGGGCGCTAGCGCTTGGCATTGGTCTCGGATTGACTTTGAAGTGTCTTGGTTGCCTCGGAACGGCACTTTCATGCATGTTTGAATGGCTCTGCGCTTTATTAGGAATCGTTGCGATAAGCATGTGTTATGGGCTCTACTTAGCAGTTGTGGATGCCTTTGTTGCTTGTGTGGCTTAGGGAATGTTTAAACAAATTGGATGAGGATGCTTTTTCGATAAACGAGCATGTCGTCCCAAAGAGTATTAGGATGATAATTGAGATAACATTATTATAGTGAGATACTAAATTAATTTGGTCTTCTTCTTCTATAGCGGCTAGATAGATGTAAAACAAGAAAGATAAAAAATCAAGTGAATCCCTTTTTTTAAAGCACTATCTACTACATAATACTTCAATTCCTTCCTAAGTACGAATATGCTTTACTTTCAAAAGAAAATATGATCTTTTATCAAAATTTACTTTTGCCATTTGAAAAAGTTGGACACTATTGAAGATTAAATTTAGCGCGTCAAGAGTCGCTTGGTAAATGTTTAACATCGAAAGGAATGGTTGTTCAATGTACTTATAATTAAAAAAACTTTTATATTTTTTTAAACACCAGTCAATGACTGGTAAAATAACACGTTTAGAGAACACCCTATCTTGACTTGGCGTAAAGCTTGCGAATATAGTAGCGAAATGTAGCATTCGTCTTTGTAAGCGCCTTCCCATGTTCATTAATGTGCTACCATCACGGCATGTATGCGGCAGACATGCAGCCTCAACCGCTAATTAGTTTACACAAATTATAAAATTTGTTCCTATCGTCTAATTCAGAAATATGCCTACAAATATGCAGCCGAGGCAGAGTTACATTGGGATTCTCCGCACCTACATATTGCAGAGATAGATCCGATTGTATGCAGCCTAGGAATAAGATTTTTATGAAAGATGTATCATTTATGATGGGCGCATGGTAGAATTTTGTATCCATAACTTTGTGGGTTTGAAGCATAGGCCCAAAAGGCCTGACAAATATCTGTCTCAAGTTTTAAGTCCCAACATGAAGTGCTATGGGTGTAATCTAAGCAAACTAATTGCTATCGTTAGGAGATTGTTTCGTAATTAAAAATCTGGTAGTCGGACAATATTGTCAATATTCGAACACTCGATGTTCACTTAGCTATCAGGGAAAAAAAGTCCTACGCCGAACAAATAATTCTACCCGCGATTTAGTTGGCAATGAGCCAACCTCAATGAGCTGTCTGGAAACTACCCGACATTATGGGCTGGGTTGGCTCGTCTCTATTAGTCCCGACAAGCTCGGATTTCATAGTCACTGTCACTGTTAAATACTAGGTGCTGGGTTCAAGACGATGAAATTCACGAGCATCAATTCCTAGAAGTCATCTCAGCATTCGAAGAAATGGAAAATTTACAAAGCGATATGTAGTATCAGACAAATCGCGAAGCTCTCTGTTATCTTCCTGAATTCTAGGTGTAGACAATTTAGAGGTTATGGAACCCTTTAATGCGTTTAACAAAATAGTGCACCTTGAAGTGCAACATATTGCAGATGCGTTTGAGAGAAAACAATTCTTCGCAGCATTATTTATTGTAAGAGGGGCTTCTTCAGATGCTAAAAATGGCTTCACCAAAAGAGCACACCATCACTACCGGTGTACCGCAACGCAGCTTCTACGCCCTTTTCTTGTACACAATTGATAGAAAGGGGACACAATACATGCTACGACTCAGCAGTTTTAGGTACAGCTTCTAACTTACGAGATGCCTCTGATGATCTGCAAGCCGAGCTAAACAAAATTGGGACATGGGCCAGGCGATGGAACACACAGCCTAATGGTGCAATCTCCACTTGCGTCCTTTTCTCCCGGAAGGCTGATCAATGCCTCACCTTTTTTATAAACGTTTCCAATAAAAATAAACAGTTGGTGACCAACTCATGCTTTTCCGCACTTTTATCAAAACAACCGAAATTAAAAAAACAATATAGAAAAAATTACAAAAATTTGGAAATGTATGTACTTTAATTCCTCTGGCGACCCAACTATAGCGACTAGAGTGCTCAAATTCAATAGGAGACCCTTTGAAGACATGCCCCACACGATAGAAAAATCTGGGAATTCATCCGGATTCGATGTTAGGGTGGAGCTATCATATCCGTGCTATAATTTCGAGGTGCTCCGCAAAAAGAACCAAATTAGACTGCAGCATAAGTAAGCTCCGCTTTTCTGCGTTTCCAACAACATTTTCTTATTGAACTTTTAGATTAATGATATTTTTGCTTTTATTTTTCTTATTATTTATAATTTTTGTGTTCTTTACATTAAATCGAAGCTTTGCCTACTTTACCATATTCTAATACAAAGTTCATCAATAGGCTTGAAGCCTCGGGTTAGTCTTAAGCCATCATTGTATCTTTCTTTCTGTTCTTCTGTAAGTTGTTCTTAATTAATATAAATAAATTCAAAGGTTCTTTCCATAATAACACAATGATTAGGCACACATCTTCCTCGCTTTGCCAAACAAAGCCAACTAAACTTCACTAGAACTGCAATCAAATATGATTATCTGGTAGAAGAGCTACCTCAAATTACACATTAACCAAGCCATTGTGCCAAAAACAACTTGTGTGGTTTGCGGAGAAATTGCAGATTTAACTATAATACTGTATACTCTTACAATGAAACTGATGCCAGCAAACAAAGCGCATCCGCTGACCGCCTAACAATTTTACAATTTCACAACTAAGTATCCCAGATAATAGGCCGCTGATAATAGCTGAAAAATGAGTCAATCTTCCGATGAAGTTGTTCGAGCTCATTGTTTGCTGTCAGGCCGTGCCTTTACCTTTTTTCACCTGCTTTAAGCCAGTTAACAATGCAGCTTCATGTGCCCATAGCGAGAAGATCAAAGATTTTGGTTACGGCTAACTAAGCCATTGCTGACTTTTGTGTGGTCCCTGGCACTGGCGCACAGTGGGACATGACACATTGCCCAGGGCTCCGACTTGTTCAAGACAACAGATAAGTAAACAAAGTTACACACACAGGCACGTCTTTGTTGTGACTGTACGCACACAAACAAACAATTGATGGGGTCCTAGGCACAGGACATGCGTTTTAAATTTGTCGCCTGCATAAATTTTCCTATCATGCTGGCATCAGGGTTCGATCCTTTTTTTTTATGTTCCTTTCGTCTCTTGAGTGCGTGTTGGGCCTTACAAATTTCATGCTAATTCCATTTCCTTTGTGCCCGATTTTCCCAATAATCATTCAGCTCCAATATTGTGTAAACAAATTATGTGAGTAGGTGTCGCCTTACTATTTCCTTCAGGGCAGGCTCAAGTGTGTCCCATAGATCAAGTCGAGAACAGCCTGTTGGATTGCCCTCATGCTCAAATTTATTCTCATTTTTTTGTGTGTATTTGGTGGGTCGCCCTTGAAACAAAGCAACGTCTGGTGTTAGTTTTGAGTCATCTTTATTGACAGTTGCTAGCAGCTGTTGGACAGCTCTTGTCCTAGCTCTCTCTCTCTCTCTATACACGCTATTCACGCCATTATCGTCTGTGTTTATCCGCGCACATACACAGAAATGCGGGTGAAGTATTGACACAATTGTTTTTACTGCAGCCTTTCAGCCAAACGGAGAGACAGACGGAGAGACCTTTTGACAATTTGCGCCGCCATTCAATAGCCCAGCGCATTTCTCTTTCTCCTCTCTGTCTCGGCACATTTTGGGCTATTTTTAATGATTTGTATTATGTTTCAGTTGTTTACATTGAAGTTTGTCTCGTTTGTCTCGTTTGTGTTTTGGGTAACTCGCAGGTCGTTAATTACATTACAACGAGATGCTGATAATGTTTCAGTTGTCTCTCCAGTTGCATTTATCGCATCGGATCGTATGGGGGTTACAGTACGTTGCAGTAAGTAGAGGCAACAGCTTTTCCAATATTTGTTTTGTTGAGGTTACGCATTTGGGCACTTAACATACATTCATGCACGGTGGTCTGAAATGTTTGCTTTTTCGTTTTAGTGGATTCGATTTCGAAATCGGCTTGATTGCATTTGTATGTTGTCTTTTAATGTAAGGCCAATATGGCAACAGTTTTAGAGTTAGGGGAAACATTAAGTGCAAGTATACTGCAAGTATAATGGCATTAGACTATATTGGAGTTATAAGCAGAATAGCCTCAATATCTTTTTCCACTGGTGTTGCGCAACAATTGCAAAGGAGATTCCGTTACCATTGACACGTTGCAAGTTGCTATCAGCTGTGTGTTCAAGCTGAAAAAAATTTCACGCATAAAAGTGAATTTACATTTCTACTTATATATAAATACGCTAAGCGACAATACACTGTGGTACCGATTACTTCGTAGGAACGCAACTTTTCCGGTAAAACTTATACCATTCGTAAGATAAAATGCTTGCGGTATGCACAATATAAGTTTCATGGATACGTTGCGTTTAATTCAGGTAAAATTAGATTTTAAGTAAAAATGAAAAGCGCCGAAATTGTTGTTTTTATTTCGTGTTTTATTTTCTCTTCTTTGTAATCCTAGCTAGACTAGTTACAATAAACGCGTATCATGTGCACTTAGGTATTTGTTATTTTGATCCACCTCATTTTGGATCTGTTAGACACATTTGAATCGAAAGTTATCTTGATTTCAAAGCTGCCAAGTCGACAACAAGAGTTGGAAGAGCCAAACTTTTTGAGACATAGGGGTATTATAGATTTGTGCAATGTATTTAACAGGCAGAAGGTGAAGGCAGGCAAGAAGCGTGGCAGTCCTGTTCCATGGGCAAAAATGATCAGGAGCAATAGACTAGTCGATATAGCCAAGTCCGTCTACCCGAGTCCGTTTCTAATTCTCAAAGTTAATAAGAGTTAGAGCAAACAAAAGATGACGTTATAACTACAAAGACACACACTGCAATTGAAAGTAGGTTATTTTGCCTTAGCGATTTGTAACGCCACATTAGTAGGGCAGGTCATCAAAATTAGATGACTTCGACTAAGAGGTATGGGGGGTTCAAAATATTGAATATCTTGGTGACGTCATTAATGAATAGACACAATTCCAAAATTTGCAGAGAACTTTGATTTTCGTTTGGAAAATTGATACAGGGTATTTCTCTGTCAAGCAAGTCTACAAAATATAAACTTTTTTAATAAGTAAGAATTTATATGGGTGACCAAGTTTAAGACAGCTTTGAGGGAATCTCTTGGTACTCAGCTTTTTCTGGTCACTCCCAGATTTTAAGGAAGTTCAACTCAAAATACTATATCTCTTTTTTCGAATTAACTAACCTAACTTTCCGTTACCGGGTGACAAACTGATTCAAAACTCTGTTCTTCAATCGATGATACCAAAGGTAGCTAGTGCACTCTCCATCTGGTCCTTCGAACGGAGACATGGTCTACCCCTTCGTCGCCCGCCCTTCCACATCCGCATTTAAAACCTTTCTCGCTGTAGCTTCTTCATCCATATCAATAACGTCGTAGAGCTCATAGAGTTCGTCGTTCCAGCGGGTGCGGTAGTCGTTGCCAACGAGTAGAGGGCCAAAGATCTTACGGAGAACTATCATATCACTACTCAAAACACTCTAAGGGCGTTTTCATCAGACAGCGTCCGTCAAAAAGGAAAGAATGAGCCTTAGTGTTGGTTCGTCTGGTGGAAGAAAAATTTTTTTATTTTAAGATTGAAAGGCAGCTGACATGGCCACCCAGGCAGGCAGGAGTTGAAGTACCGACTAAAGTCCTATTTAAATGAACATAACACACGAATTGTGTCAAGTGCCGGCAATCCAAGTGAAGAACCCTTTGAGGACCGAATTAAAATGGGTGGAGCTAAAAAATATTTGAAGCCGTACATTTTTTAATATGACCATAAATATTTTCCTTCACCTTTTTACATTTATTTAAATAAAATGATAATAAATTGATGCAGACTGTCGAGACGGTTCCCGACTGTGGAATACCATATACCCTTTTTTTTATAAACACAAAATACGCTACAATGGGAACGGAAGTATCTACTTTTACTCATAACTCCAGTATTCTTGAGTCAATGTCATTGAATTTCGTAACATAGGTCAAAAATACATTTATAAATAAATTTTCAAATCAATATATTTAGTGTGGCAGTAATTAAGGTAAATCGATTGCGGGGGAAGGGTGGGTTCTATTGAAAAAAGGTGGATACAGTTTTAATGATTTGGTTCACACGAATCTCCACACCGAATTTCGCAACTCTAGCTCACATGTATCCATAACTACATGTAGTGCAATTTAGGTGCAGTTTATCGGCGAGGGGGGTGAAATTAGCATATTTTTGACTATAACTTTTAATGTATTTATCCGATTTCGATCATTTTTGCAACATAGATGCACATAAACACGACGCACATCTCTGTCGAGTCGATAGATTTAGCAGTTTAGAGCCGCTCCATTGAATCTGTCACGGTGGAAGGGGGTAAGATATCGACTTGATTCAAGAAACTTGCTATTTTTCGGGAAAATGCGCATCTGTTGGTAACATTTTTTTGCTCTAACTCTTATAGTCTCTGAGAAACACGATACAACACGGGCGGACGGACAGACTTCTGATCATTTTTGAACATATGATCTGCTACGCATCCTTCTGCCTGTTACACAAATTGCACAAATCTATAATACCCTTTTGCACTTTGTGTAATAACAACAAGAAATATGGCGCCAATAATGGTTTACATTGAACACAAACATAAAAAAGTCAAAGGTACTCGTTTCTGTTACAATTGACAATTGTACTTATTTCTTTGTCCATGCTTAATGAGTACAACTGATTTAAATTCTGTTTCTGTTAATATCGCAAATCTACTGAATTCAGTTTCTGCTTCAGTTCCTGTTCTTTGTCACAACTAGCCATAAAAACAGAAACAGAAGAAGAATAGCTTGAACATGAAAATTCGTGTCGAGGACTGCGTAAAGTCTGGTTGCTGTTAAATTGAAACTTGTAATGTTGTTTTTTTCCTATCCCGGTACAACTCTTTTTTGAACCAGTCCGCTACTACTTGACTACAACTACAATTACAACTAGTTGACCAATTTCCTGCAGTGAACGAACTGATGTGTTTGCATGGTAAGACTTGCAGCAGTTTGTTACCGATATCGAAATTGAGTCTATTGAAGCAATTGCCTATCAGGATAGGAAGACAAGGCTTGATAGTAAAGATTTGCGATCACATGAAGCTATTAAATGTCAAATAAATAATATATGTATACGAATAAAATATATATAAGTACAGCTCCACAGAGAGTGTCTTTAAAAGATGATTAAATATTCAATATTTTTTTTTTTTGTAATATATAGTCAGAAAAACATCACATTAGTTATGCATATGATATTTTTTATATTCTATATTTTGCATAAAAACAATCACAATACTCTTTCTTTTCATGCATCACAAATCAATTGTAACAAAAATCCCCTTAAATACGGAAAAATTGCAACTCCCATGAATATATTTCGCTTTATTAACAGATAATTTCATTATTTAGCCAAAACATAATCAAATGCGCTATATCCATCACATATACATAAAAACACACACACAGATACACACACACACACACACACACATTAATATACAATTAATTTTATAAGCTCATAAAAACGTGTGAGAAAAAATCGCACACACACAAAAAATATCAGATAAAGCTGTATAAATAGGTACAAAGCGTTGAATGCATGTGAAGCGAGCGAGGAAGCGAGAAATTGAAGCGAGAAGGAGGGAAAAAGCCAAACCGAAACCGTACAGAGAAATTATATATAATCCTGACGCGCAATCAGCGTGTAAATTATAAGCGGGCAGAACCCGGATTGGGTTTTTGGGTGTTGCGTCCGCCGTGCCAAAGTACCGCAAAACTTGCAAGCGGTTGGGAAAATAAAGTAATGCGAAATAATCCTTGGGTTGTTATCACACACACACAGACACACACACACACACACACACACACTCACACACACACAGACACACGAAGAAACGCACTCACACTTGTGCATACACAGAGCCCAGCACGATACTCGCTGCGCTCGCGTGGCATACAAAAGCCTAAAGCTTGCCCGTATTTGTAGCATGTAGCATGTAGCAAAGAGATGGAACAGGCGCTGAGGCGGGAACCAGAAGCCGGCTTTGGGCAAGGCGCAGGGCACACTGGAAAATGCAAAAAGGGAAGCGCCCAGCCCGAGTGTGACAGGATATTTACACAACAGCGATATTTGCTTAGAGTGTACGTGTGTGTAACGGTAATTCGAGAAAAGCAATAGATATTATATACGAGGTAGTCACATTGTATCGGGCGGCATATGAAGACGATACATCAGTTCTGTCATGCGCTACGCACGACTAAGCAGTTCGCGTAGGGTCCTTGAGTTGTTTGAGGCATGTGCAAATAATAGAAACGATTATAAACGAAAGAGCTAGGAAAACCATGGGGAAATACAGTGTGTTTAATTACACATTACATACTTTGAGAAAAATACTAAAAAATTCTAGAAAACTAGCTAAACCCGCGCGTCCAAAAATGCATTGCATATATTGAATCAAGCACAATGTAATCACAAATGCACAAATATCTTGACATTAACTTTTTTTTTACTCTGCTTCTTCCGCTCGCCAACACCCGTGTCCATCTCGAGCTAGATCAAATTCTTCTTCCCGTTCCCATTCCGCTTTTGCGTTCCCGTTCCTATGCCTTCTCTTGCACTCTCTCTCATCCTCATACTAAGTGTAGCCTTGGATATTGGTACCAATATGTTCCTATCCTCTGCCTCTTCCTCTTCCTCTTACTCTTTCTTCTTCATCTTCATATTCATCCTCATCCTCTTCTTCTTCATAACTAGGTAAAACGCCTTATCTTAGGTTGAAGAGCCTAGTTGAACACCACAACCAAGTTGTACTTTGTACCTACTTCAGACACAGATATTCCAGGACTAGTCCCTTTGGGGACTCTTGAGTCATTTGAGACCATAAGAGTCAATCTCACGGGGCCAACACAAGGATCGATTTCACTAGTCAATCATCGAATCGACAGAAATATGTAACAAACACATAATTTAATTGAAGAAGTTGTGATAGGTCAATGCAGAAGAAAAACATTGGTTTTGCACGAAAGTTACCCAAAATGCTATGCTGTTCTTTGGGTCCAGCACCTGGCTGTTTAGGCGCAACGCCACTCCATTTAACTATACTGTTCGATTTTTATTTTTTTTTATATAAGCCACAAACTCCCCTCGAGTGTTGCTTGGGTTCAGAGATAATATGCTCTTTATTTGTTGTCCATTTGGATGCAAGCTGAGGTTGTTGTTTTAATTAGAGGAGATACATGTACGTGTATGAAAAGAGAAGATAGAGGTGTGTTATACCGGAGACTAGATATTGGCAGCATATATACAAGTCTACATCGAGTAAGCGTGCTGGCTTCCGCCTCCATTAGGATTGCCATCCACTGCAAATACACGATTATACACGTAAAGTGTTACCGAGTGACTTAAGAAAAATAAATGTGTATGTCTGTGACAGCTCTTTTATTTAACCACACAAAGCGGTGACAGTAAGTTTTAGTTGATTCAGAACGTAAGCATTACTCGCCTGAATTTATCTATTGTCTTTATGCCAATGGTGCACTCGGATTAATTGATCCCTGCCTAGGACATTGCCATGCGTCAGTTCACAGTCCAAATGTTGTGTTGCACTAGGTATGAAGAAACGTATGTTACGGACTAGTTTTTGGTACTGAAAGAGTAACGTTTCATAAAAATTAGCATCTTACTTATTACAAAGATTATTTTTTAAAGCTTCAATGTCGTTGTTAGGCTAGTATAAAAAAAGGAGTAATAGAAAAGGAGCATATATATATATAAGGCAGTCATAGTTTTTGGACTTTAATGTGAAAAGTGGAAACAATGTTTTCAGCTCTCTTTTCTTTTCTAGCCATTCAGTACTATTCTAATAGTATTGACAAATACGGGAATTTTTGACTCTCAATCTCATTTGAAAACACTTTTTTTTTTTTTTAATTTCGTTTCATTTGTCTTCAAGGAGAATGGCTACCATGAACCATGAGGGCTTACGAAACAAGAGACGCTGCTTAGAATGTCGGTCACTAAGTAGTTATAGAGGTCTCGTCGGATGTTTCAGTCCATGCATTGCTAAATAGAGTCAGTAGACAAATAATCGAAATTTGAAGGAAAATATGAAAATTGAAAATTTTTGTTGCAATGCGGCCATAGCCAAGTGTATGTGTGAGCCTGCTTGTGTTATTCACTCTCTTAGACCGACTCGATCGTAGGCGAAATTGAGAAAGAGCAAAACAAACACATATGTATGCATCGGCTTGGGAATGACCACATTTCAGCAAGTCGACTCAATGTAACGACTAAGGATTCCACTTTATGCTCTTAGGAAAACATGCCTTTGCAGCGTCTTCACCAGACGCCTATGCCGAGCCACGAGGAAAATGAGTGTGCTTACTTGTCTCTCACAGCGGCCCGCTTAAACATAATTTTTTTCATTTTTGTATCTACTAAAGCTGTTATAATGGCTTTAATGAAATTTTTTATCTTTTGTTGCAGGAAGCCCAGGAACAGGAGCAGCAACAGCCACAGCAGCCAACAAGGCGATGACAAGCCGCATTGTCATCAATTTCGCCTTTGAAAATTTACACAATGAGGGTAGATGGTAGAGCTAAAGGTAATCATGGCGCCTGAAGGGTAGGTTGCCCATGTTATATGGTTTTATAGTTTATATAACGTAATTCTCTTTTTTTTTAATTTATGCACAATTTTCTCTTGCCAAAACAGTTTATGACACATTTTCGTGGTGGCAAGTACCAAAGTTGCTCCCTAACTAGGTCAGTGTCAGTAAATAGTGGAGCATGCATAAAGCGACACAAGCAATTGGTTATGGGCATAAATAATAATAAAAAGCTAGAGAAAAAAAAGGTACTGACTGGCCCCTAAATCCGATTAAATGTGCGTGCAACAATTTGTGGCCCTTAGGTTAGGCACAGAAGAATGGGCATAAATGGATTAACGCTTCAATGAAAATTCATTTAAAAAAGAATCGATGCAGGGCACATACACACACACACACGAATCCTTTTTTCCAATCAATTGTTCACACAGCGAGGGTCATGTTGAAAGGTTTTGAATTACATGCTGTCTGAAATTCGAGCATGAGTAATTCTTCAACACGGTTCGCTTGTAGAGATACAAGATACATGAGAGATTTATAGACAGCATTGCTCGAGCGCAAAATCTAGCATATTTCGTGGAAGTAACATGTTAATTGAGTTATCAATGGAGTGTTATAGAGCCGCAATACACCTACAAGGTTTTATACTTTTTTTTCAATCTTGCTTCATTGTCTGACAAGATCTCATACTTATCTTTGCTTTGTTGTTTCATTAAAGCTACAATGGTCTTGGAGTGTCGTTTTCCGGCAAGAAAATTGATCGTTAACTATGGATTGAATTACTTTTTTGGTATAAAATGTCAGAGCTTCCACGACAGCTGTTGAGATGCTGCATTGTCTTATGATTTAGAGACTGAGAATGCTAAAACAGAAGTAACTACATAGAATTTCCTAAAGATGGTTGGTATAAGAAATATGAAATGATATTGGATATTTCGTTTTGATTTAAGATTCTTATAAGCAAAATCCTCAGAGAGGGTCATATTAACATATTTATCTTTGATATTATACTAAAAGACCTATAATGAACCCATTCTTGCAGCTTATTATGAATAGGTTTCCAAATCCAGGTTATGTCGATGATTTGTTAAGCACTAAAAAAAACCATCAAAGCAAACATAATGTTGGCACTCCGAGGAACTGTCAACTATGCAAAAACTTATCTGTATCCCTTTAGAATCCTATCCTGAATGGAACAACATTTGAACTTCTGCCTGAGATGCATTCTTGACTTCAAACTTACTAAGCGTTTATACTTACACCGGACAATCCGCTACTTCGTAATCGACTGTTTGGAGAGATAACAGGCATATCACCTCTTGCATACCGACAAGAAGATAAGCCGAGACGGATGGCATTACAGTGCAAACTCAGAATTTTGCGCCTTTTCATAATGCTACAACTTTCGCTTCACAGAAAAACAAACAAAAAGGCTAAATTCATTAAACTCATTAAAAGAAGATTCAATGTAGAAAAGATTGTTCCAAACTGGAAAAAAATTTCGGAAGGATGGATGGGACATTACACATGAGTTGCATATACATCTGAAAGAAATTTTTCTGTATGTAGGCTGATCGAAGATTATTTCCAACAGCTAGACAAATCATATCGTAGCAAAATGATGGACAACCTGGCGTTTTCCTCTTAAGTGCTTTCATTGATAAGCAATATAATAGCAGCCATTTCCATTAAAATATATAATTATTGCTTTGCATCCCGTAAAATTGGTGGCCAGGGCCATTTACGTTCTAATTTAAAAAAATGATTAAGTTCGATGATGCCTTTTGACCACAAATCACTCCAAACTATCACTTTTTGGCCACTCGTGCAATTCATGGGGATTCTCGTTTGCTCAAATGCGGCAGGTTTCCTTATATCCCACCCTATTCAATGCGAAATGTGTCTTATCTCTGAAGATGACCCAAGTGATCGACGCATTGTTGATTGTCTCGGATCATCCTTCACCCTTTGGTGCATCTCTCCCAGAACACTCAACCTCGAATTTACACAGTGCTGGACGGGCATACAGACAGACAGACAGACATGCTTAAATCGGCTCGTCTTTTCTTACTTTCTTTCTTCAATTTTCAACTTTAGAGCAGTTCTTCAGCGATGACAATTATAGATGATGTTCCTAATACTAGCTACCTTACTCGTCTTGGCGTTGCAGCCATGGATGTATTAGAAACTGTGCAGTTCTCTCTATGTATGCGCATTCACGGAAGAAATAATACATCATTTTAACAGAGTGAATTTAACAGGGTGAAATTGTGAAATTCCGTAAATTTTGTCAAGTGACGCGAATTTTAGAGTTATAATATTTATATCTTGTATCGATGCTTTAGTACAGAATATGAGAGAACGATTTCTTGAGAACGAGAACGTTCTACCAAGCTTACAACTGATTCTTCCAGAATGTGTTGATATAAATTAAGCAAAGAAGTTGGATAAATAAGATCCATACTTCGAAAAACGATGTCGCCCTTGAGATAAAGGGGAGATTCACTCTTGCCAATAGGCATATATTACTTTGGTCTCAGTAGGCACATGGGTAGTGTAGACCACTTGCGCCAGATGATGCTAACACTCTATACGACGCTCGTCTTTCCCGGCGCTGAATCTTGCATGATAAATCTGATGTAAATGCACTAGGAGTATTTGAGCAAAAGGTAAGTATGAAACGATGAAATCGATGAGGTCTACGACGATATTGGCATAGTCAGACTAAATAACAATCAGCGGCTCCGCTGGCTAGGTCATGTTGTGTGTATGGATGAAGAATGCGCTGTTGAAGGAAGGCAAATAAGCGGCGGGAAGGAATGCGCGCTCATAACATACGATGTTACCGTCCGCATCAAAAGATGAATACAGCTTGTGATGTGCGAAAATATGGTCGATTGACTTTTTAACCGAGTAATTGTGAAGGAACATATTTTCGCGGTATGAAACTACTTCTTACCATATTGGCTGCACTTTCCCTTTTGGATGTCTTTCAGAGATTTAAAATGAAACTTAAGGCAAACCCTTCAGAAGTTTCTGGCATACACCAATCATCCTAAAATTATAAGCTTTTTCATAGAAGAAAGTGGTAATAATTTGCTTCTCCTGATTTATGTATGTTTTCCTAAAGAACGTATTTTTAGAATTCCCGCAGTGTTGTAACTCAGAGCAATTTTTTGATAAGTAAAATCGTTATGCGTGAACGATGCACCTTAGCAAACAAAAACTGGTTCAGTCCAATAAGAATTATATGTACATGCAGCAGCATACTTCCACAACTTTTTCATCAGCTCTACAATTTTTTTTCAACTTTAGATTTCTCCTTTTATTTGTTCCCTTTCGAACCCAAATGCAGCGCTATAACATATTTCCACAATATATTGCACATAAATTGTATGAGAGCAGAGCTCAACGAAGCTACAACAACTTTGTGGCACTTGGCAAAGAGTAGACTTGACGGGATGCCGAGCTACACCCAACGACACCTTTGGAAGTCGAAACAGACGTGCACAACAAAAGACATGGTGCCCAAGCAGACACACACAGATACAGCCACACAAATACTTACACACACACATGCAGACAAATGATTAACTACGCACATGGAAGCGGTGGAAAACTTGACTAATGTTAGCGCAGTTGGAGAGGGAAACCCAAAAGAAAAACAATATTAAAATCAATAAAAATAAAAGCGACGGACGTGAAGTAGAAGTGACTACCGGAGACAGCTTGCCTAGCACGATGCGGCCTTGCGGAAAAACTAATGAGCAATGCCTACACGATTAGAGGGAAAAGCCAGTCGGGCGGCAAGGACCACGTCAGGCAGCGATAGTCAGTCCTGCGCTTCGAGCACGTGTGGGCATGTGAGGATTGAGAGGCACCAAGGAAATTGCCACTACCACAATGAAGTGTTTAATTTATGCGACGCATATGTCGCCATTGCCAAAGTGCCAGACATAACCATACAATCATCCAAGCAAATAAGCAGCCGTAGCGCCTGGCCAGCAGGCAAACAGGTATGCCTAGGACCTATGTATATAGGTATATACTATGTATAGTGCTCCTCTGAACCTAGGAGGCGGCCTTGGCCAAAAATTTAATTAAATTGCACGAGTCCTATGTTGACTATTATTATTATTGTTATTTGGTTTGTGTGGCCAGTGGGCCAAGAGGCATAGCTTCAGCTTTAGCTCTTATCACTTGAAGCCAGCCAAAATAATAAACAAGTTGGCAGCACAATATTATAAGTGGCTACTGCAGAATGGGGCACATGGGTGTTGCTACGCTTAGTTGTCGACAAATTGAAACAGAACCAAATGGATTTGGCATCATTTTTGACTTGCTGTGGACTTAAGATTTAAGGTATTCACTGTAGAAGAGTAAGCAAATTTATCATTTTCAGAAACTTCCAAATAATAGTATATAACTTTTCTTGGAGCAAACGCTTGCCATTGATTGTCACTCGGATATGTACATAAAACTTAAAGGTAAAGCTGCAAAAGTATCGATAGTGGCGTCATCCGATATTTTCGATACGTTTAGGACACAGATTCGATACTTTCGATAATACTATCGTTTTTTCCCTTCTTACCTTCCTTACCCAAAGAGAATGAAATTTAACAAAATTAAAATTATCTAAGTATCTACGCATATCCCTTTCAATGCCAGGAGGCCCCAGGAGGTTGTGCGTCATCTTGGTTAAGGCATAGATAAGTATTACCAGGCTAATAGCGATCAGTAGCTACTGATAGTAAAAGTGTATAGAAATCATGCAACTCGCAACTTACAGTTCTAAAACTGCATATGAGTGATAGTAATATAACCCATCTGTTTAAAGAGCTGCGATTTAAATGTGCATTAAACTCGCCTATTCAAAATGAAGGACTACCTAAAAGCCAAACTCTGACAGTCTGGCAACAAGGCAACATTATAAAACAGTTATGGCATGGCCACCGCATACTACCAGCCAAGGAGACAAAAAAAACACAGAGAGGAAGCTAAATGGTTACAGCGACACTGCATACAGATACAGCGACATCATTAATCTTCGACCACATTCAATAATCATACGGAGCAAGATACTCTGCATGCCAGAAGGCCAGACTGCCTAGCCGCCCAGCCCCATTGCCTCCTTGTTGCATGCCGCACTTAACTCCGCCGCACAGTCCACCAGCCGGAGCTCTACTTTTGTAGCTAAAACGAGAACAGAGCGCAGGCAGCAATAGAGACACCAAAAGTAATGTGGAGAGCCAAGCGAACGACGCTTTAAATTATGCCAATGATTTGTTGCACAAACCCAAGTGGCAAGTGGCAATATGGTAGCAAACGGATAGCCAAAAACGAAAGCCGACAAATTGTGCAACTGCAGCCAGTGGCAGAGCAAGAGCCAGAGCTAGAGCCAAGGCAAGCCAGGGCCGAGCCAAGTCAAGTAGAGTTGACTCTATGGATTCTGAGGCCCTCTATGTGTGTGTGTGTGTCTGTATTCTGATTTTGGCAGCAAGTGGCATGGCCGCATTTGTCGTTCCAATGATGCACCCCCGCAGCTATCCAGTTACTGCAACAGCACTTACTTGGTGTCTGCATAATTTTTATTCCAGGCCTTGGCAGCATTTCCGTTGCATTGTATGCCAGGATACCAGACAAGGCTCCTAGAGAGAAGGGTCCCAGAGGCAACAGCGCCTATTGCATTGACAATGGCAAATGATTAAGTTGCTTATTCGACAAATTGATGTTGCATTCGTGCGGCTGGTTAGGCCTCGGACAGGGTGAGGGAAGGGAGCATTGCGAAAGGGGAACATTGCAGAGTATTCTATGTCATTGGCTTGTGTCTGCCTGATGCATAGACGGACGTAGAGCACAATGCAAATACTAACTACCAATTTTTAGGATATATTCTGTAGTTTAATGTTGTATTATGAATGCTGTTAAAATTGTTTTCTAAAAAATTTCATAAGAAACATAACGGTTGTCCTCGTTGCGTTCTTGCTGCTACGAATTAGTTGGTAGAGTTTTATTTTTAGAAGCGTTTTTCCAGACTTGTAACTCAGTCCAAATAATAGGTTTTCTCAATGATTTAAATAACCTAAATGACGATGATATGATGAATTACTTACCACATAGAGATTTCTTAAGGTTTGACAATGGGATATAGTCACAGGGGCTTAATCTGAAGAAGATGCTGATTTGGGTAGTATTTCGGATATAGATAAGAAATTTTGCCATTGCGACTATGCAATTACCCGTGTATTTTTCATGGTGGAAGTACACCAAATTCGCAAAATACGCTCGTTTCTGCTTCAATTCAAAGACGAATCCGTCCAACAGACTTGAACGATACTCGTCGGTTATTGTTTGACCCTTTTCAACTTGATCGATGTATATGACATCGCATCGAGCGCATCCGAAAAAACTGTCCTCATGACCATTTTGGCCGACAGTTCCACATTGGTTTACTTTGTAGCACCTTCACCGCGATAAATCTAATGGTTTGAATGCTCCTTAGTCTCCGACGAAAAAATTCTATCGGATTGCGATTGAACTTCTCAAAACACCAGGGACCGTAACGGTTATAATTTTTTAACATAAAAATTATAAATTAAGAATTATATATTGATTTTTTTAATAAAAGGTAACACATAAAACTTATTTGCTGACGTAAAAAAAAATAATCATGAAATAAAAATTAAATTTCAATTTTTATTTAAAAATTGAGAAATAACTCTTATTTGGCAATTTTAAAATGCAATGTATTACAAAAGTTGGCATACATGTATATGATCCAGGCTTCGATACCTTTGCACTGATATTATATGTACTTAAAGGATAAGTAAAAGGATCAAAAAAAAAAAAGTTTATTTTTAATGCGATGTTTGTAATTTTTCAAAATATAGATCGTACTTTTTTGTATCAAATATATAAACGTTGAGACAGAATGCTGTATATGAAATAAACAATAGAAATATGTAGTTCACTTTATCTACTCTTGGTCGGCCAACTCTCCATCATCTTGTATGTTGTTGTTTTTTATTCATGCGAACACACGGTGTGCACAGTGGTCAAAATGCCAAATTTTGCTTTAGAAAATTCATTTTTTCAAATGTCTGATTTTGCCTAAAAATAATTTGTAATACTCAATAGAATCAACCGTCGTATATGTTTAAACAAAACTTTTACTTCTACATTACGTCTATTATTTTCAGAAATATTAATTTTCCCAAGCTAAAAAAAGCATTTGATCCACTGTGCACTGCAAACAAATAGAACAAAAAATGTGATGCACACTGTCGAGACGGTGCAGTCGACAGTGGGATACCCTATACCCTTTTGTCCACATAAAAACTAAATCCAAGTATCTACTTATGTGCCTATTTTCACAAGTTCAATATGACTTTTATATCCATACCTCCAGTAATCTTGGGCCAATGTCGTTGAGTTTTATAACATAGATCAAAAACACTTTTATAACTATATATGACAATTTTCAAATCAATATTTGTTGGAGTTTATTTATTGGTGTATTATAGACTATGTGTAAAGGGTATAAAATCTAAGATAGCTTATAACAAAAACTGCACTCTTGATCAGTTTCTCTAAATTATTGGCAAAACAACAGTAATTCTATTTTTAGAATCCGGATTGCATTTATAATTTCTTATTATATCTTATGAGCTAAGTTTTGCTAGTTTCTTTATTTCATTGATCGCGATGGGCCCTAAACCAAATTCTATTGTTCGCAATTTTTTTGCTTTTGAATCGGAAGACAATGTGTCCAAGTGTAAATTGTGTAATAGTACTTTTAAGGGTGCTTATTTCACGAATTTGAAGAGACACTTACAGAAGTGTCATAATGATACCTTCAAAGAAGAGGTGGAAGACGAGGACGTGAACGAGCCCCCAGAGAAAAAAAAACCAAGTTTTCAATTAGCTTAACAAAAAGTGAGGTAAAAGAAGCTTGTGTGCAATTGGTCATGGAAGAGAAGATGCCATTTGCCCTCTTAGACTCGGCGCCCTTCAGAAAGTTGACCGAGCAAATTTTTAGCGGGCTTACGCAATAACATCAAGAAATCTTATGAGCCATGTCAATGAAAAATATGACTTGGAAAAAGGCAAAGTATGTAAATTGTTACCAAAAAGAATTATATCGCTTAAGATTGATATTGCCTCAAGGCATAGTAGAGGAATATTGGGAGCAACATTACTGTGACAGCCATATTGAGATCAAAACACGTTTTAGAAGAATTGGCACTTTCAGAACAATAAATATATTCTGTCACAACCGATAATGGAAGAAATATACTAAAATTCTTTGTTATTGTTACTTTGTATGTTGTATTTTATTTTTTTACTATTTCTGCTTTATTATATTATTATTATATTATTATTTTTGTTTATTTCAAATGCAGCTTAATGGTTAGCTGTAACTTTTATTTTAAATTTTTAAAATAAAAACAATTTTTATTTTAAAATTGCCAAATAAGAGTTATTTCTCAATTTTTAAAAACAAATTGAAATTTAATTTTTATTTTTAGGTCAGCAAATAAGTCTTAACATTCAATTTATTTTAAATAAATTACTAATAGAAATTTATCGTTTTTATGGATAGCCCATTCAAAAATAAGATTATTAGTATTCATTCATCTAGGTCACTTATTTCGCTATGATTTTTTTAAACTTCATAACTCTTATTTGCGGTCCCTGCAAAAAACTCCTCTGAAGTGCACACAGTATGAGCAATCGTGGCGCACATCGCTAGGATAGCTTTTTCATACTAGTCTTCGCCTTGTCGTCCACATTCGACGACTTAATACACGATCTCATAACAGCTGATTACAAAGAAGAGAAAAGAAAACAAGAATCTATTATTTCTTGTGTCTGTGTGCATTGTATTTTGTTACACAACGTTTTTATGTACGAAAACGCAACGAATTCCCGTGAAATTATATTCTGCAAGCCGTAAGCATTTTATCTTTCGAATGGTATAGAATGGTATACCTGACAACATTGCGTTATTACGCAGTAATCGGTACCACTCTGTAGTTTTGCTTAGCGTATTTATATATAAGCTAGGGGGATATGCCCCCTGCTCGTTTCGCTCGCCAACCCCCGTGCTCCTCTCGAGGTAGAGCATATTCTTTTTCCCGTTCCCGTTTCCCTTCCTCATTTTCTTCTCCTTCTTCTGCTTCTACCTTTTCTTCCCCTTCCTCTTTCTCTTCTTCGTCCTCTCCCTGGATTGGCACTGGCGTCTGCTCGCTCTACTCGCCAACCCACGTACCTCATTTGAGGTAGATCAAATTCTTCTTTCCATTCCCAATTGGTCCAGCGGCTAAGGCGTGAAATGGGAACAAACAGACAGACAGAGTTACTTTCGAAATTATTATATAATATATTAATATATAATATATTAATATTGAATCAACTATTCATGTTAAATAAGACGTATCCGCTCAGTTTTATCCTCTGATTTTCGACGTTTTCTGACATGACGATCCCGACCGTCCGGCGTCACTTGCGCTGGTACGGCGAAAACACTTCTTAATCATTGAAATTGAGTATGCATCAAACTTTAGTTTCCGTGACAGTTTTATATGCTATTATACAATAATAGCTTACGAATTCGATATTTCCAGAAATGAGAAACTAAAAATAGTATGCATTAGACATGTTTTTATAAACATTTTTATTATTAAAAGAAAAATGGATTACGAACATGAAAATCAAATCAGTGGCGACGACAAATCTTCATATAACAATCAAAGCAACATTTTTGGTGCAACACCTTCTGTCTCGTCATTCTCACAGTAATGGAAATCGTCTATTGTCGTCTATAAGATTGTTTCACTAATGATATTATTATTACTTACAATTTTATATGGCAGCATATGTTCTTAACAATTTCGTGAAAGCATTAAACAGGGCCCCTAGTTTTCAGATTTTTGTTATAATTCTTTGAATCATCTATATACCTTTGCAACTTAAGAATGTTCCTTGTTACCATTATTATAGCTGATATAGTCAAAATCATACTGAAGTTCGGAAAATAATCTTCTTTTGGGCCTGAAATCGCCTCTATTAATTAAATATATATGTAGCTTTACTACAATTGTTTATTATTATTTCAGCTCGAAGAGCTTCGAAAACTCTTCTTCTAGTTTCTTGTTTTAGTGTCTTTGTCCAAGATTCATGAAACCTATTTGATGTTAAATTTGAGCACAAAATTCTTGATTTAATTTCATTTTTATATCTACAATTTTGAGCCCCTTCTTTCTCATAACTCCTTCCTGCTTCCATCTTCCATTTTCTTTTCTCCTTCCTACTCCATCCTCATTCATTCTTATTTCTCCCCTCTCCTTCTCCGTTCCACATTTAGTTTTCTAGCCCGTACCACGCCCCTTATACTTTTCACAGGTAATACAGAAAAGGCGGGAACAAAGTTTGAAAGCTTATGTTGGGAGCCATCAAGACAAATTCTGCTTTCTCCAACTCCAAAAACCGATGGGTGGTAAACAATGTCAGCATGAGATCAAGCGGAGAATCACTATTGCTAATAGATGTTACATTGGTCTCTGGAGGCAAATGAGTAGTAGACTCTCGACATACTAAACTAGCACTCTATAAGTCCCTCACCCGAAGTGATGAGGTAATGAGGCAATCTAATGAAAATGCCCTTAGAGTGTTTGACCGGAAAGTACTCCGTAAGATCTTTGTCCCTTTACGCGTTGGCAACAAGTAAAGCATTCGATGGATCGACGAACTCTATGAGCTCTAAGACGACCTTGACATTGTGCAGCAAATTAACATCTTGCGGCTCCGCTGGCTTGCTCATGTTGTGCGTATGAATGAAGAAACTAATGCGAGAAATGTCTTCAATGGGTTAAAGTTAAAGGAAGTACTTCGTAGTGCTTGAGCACACTAGCTTTGGTATCACCAGTTGAAGAATGCGGAGGACTTGTTATGGCCAGTTATGAAAAAGCTTACATAACACATATTAGTTAAATAATTTTTAATAAGAAGAGCACCGATCCCAAGGACTTCAAATGCGATAAAATCCAGAATTCGGAAATATTTTTTAGAATTTTAATTACCCAAAAAAAGACCAAACAGTTCTTTTTTGTGAGCTTCTTCTATAGACTATAATTATTTACTTTAATTTGGAATTTAAGTTTCATGTCTGCTTAAACTATAGCAACATGTCAACATAGAGCATGCCTGATTCATGTCTAACCATAACAGCTTAAGAGTATGCTAGTTTGTATGTCAATAACTGGTGCCGTTTTTCAAACTTTACTCAAGGCTGAGCAATCAACTGCCCAGATGTTTTATGAGGACATTTCAAGAAATATAGTGTCAACACAAATAACTCAACTTGGCCAACTGCTGCGACGACTTGGTAACCATTTAGGAATACTGCTCCGACTTGGTACACTTCGTAGCCTTCGTCCACTTGGCCAACGACACAAGAAACAATTAATCACACGTGGAGCAGCGCGCATGTTTGTCCAGCAGTTGATGGTAACATATGTGTGAAGTTTTGAAGTAGAAAATGGCGCCTAGCAAAAACAGTTAAGATGAATAATGACAGCAGGCAAAAAGTCAAAAGCAAGTCAGAGGCGCAAAAAAGTCAACATGGCAAACACTTCAATAAATGATGTATGGAGTGCAGGTGCGCGTTTTAGACCCAATCGATTTCGAGTAGTCATAGTCTTTAGCTAGACATCACGAGAAACACGAAAAACAAAAAATTTCAAAATCGAAAAAAGAAAAGTTTTAATGAATTTTCAAAGGCGATATAATCGTGAAACCCGCCAGGCGGGCGTGTGATAATCAAAAGGAAGCCAACTTTGGCTCATTACTGGCAAGGGTGCTGCTGATGAGAAGGGGTACGGGGCGTGGCAAATTCGTCTGGCAAATTCGTTTGTCTGAGTGTCACATCAAACGCTATGCACGACGGAGCTGCGAAGGAGCTGTGGAGCTGCAGAGCCCACCGCACGCCCGAGTAATTCAATAAAACTTTACGACAAATGAAGCGCTTGCCACGGAGTTTGCTATAACTTCAACAGACAAGGCAATAAAAACGCAGCAAACAGGAGTTGTTCCTGAAGGGTCGGAGGACTAACCAGGCACTGCTGACTGGCTGCAAATGAAAATGATTTCCTTCCATGTCATTATTATTTTTTGCTCTTGTTGCGACTGTTTTCACTTTTGCTTGGCATTGACTGAAGATTTGGTGTTTAGCGCATTGACAGTCATCCAGATAAAAGAAACGGCACTGAGTGGCGGAGGCAACTCCCTAAGATTTCCTTTCGGTCCCAGTCAAATTTGGTGGCGTTTGTCTGCGTTCTATGCTTGCTTTCCGTTTCCGCTTCCTTAGCTTTACAGCTTGCTGTTGCTGTTGCCTTTTATGGCGCGACTTCGATTTTTTATTTCTTTGAAAATTTATCACATAAAAAATAATAAGAAAAGTTGTTGCATGTTAATGCTGCGTGTTTTTATGTGAGCTTCGAAAAGTGAAAAAGAAATTGAGCAACATTTTTTTGGAATTTCAACAGATTTAAACTTTCAATAGTTTTGAGTTCGTTTAAAGCCAAGCAATCAAAATTAAAGATCTTTTAAGATTGGGAGTTAATACTGTTTAACCTTAACTCCCAAGTTTAAAGAATCGAAGCATTACATTAACGTAATCCTGCAGCCTCTCTTGCTTGCCTCACTCGCCACCCCCGTGCAAGCCGCGTTGTAGATCATATTCCTTTCTCATCTTTAGCTTCGTTTTCATATTTCATTTTTTTTTTTACTTTTTTAAAATTCATAAAGGACTTTCCTTAAATTGCCCAACCAATTGTCTTAATCAATTTGCATGCTCGCAAAACTGTAAGTTATCACGAACTTGAAATTATGTGGCGCCATCACATAAAAACTTTCGTTCTCACTGCTAACACAGCAAACAAAAATAAATGAGCAACCTTCCCGCTCTTCTTTGGACGTGGTCATCCCGATACACAACTTAACCTCATACGAATGTAACACAATCCGAGTGTAGCACCTTCCTAGCGCAATAACAAATTTTCGTGACGGCAGACGAGTCGTTCTTACAACCAAGAAGCGACAGTAAATGTTACACATTAAAATCCAAAAATGCATAAACGGTCTGAATTCGGTTCACTCCATCGTTCGACTGTGCTGGTATTGAGTAGAACTCTCCAAACAATTTGCACCAGCATGCAAAGAATTGACTCCTGCTGCAATATACAAGTCTTACCGGAAATCCGAGTGAGACCACTCTGGTTCTCTTCACTCAGAAGCGGAGGATGGATAGATTTATCCTTCTAATGGTAAAAGATATGATCTAAAAGGCACCGTTCAGTGCCGTAAAGTATCTAGGAGTGACCTAGAAAGTGCACATTGAACGAAAGATCGAACGTGATGAAGAGGACAATGATTCAGTCCAGCGCCACTTTTCTGACCAGACTACAGAACACACGTCACAGGTGTTATGTGCACCACCTCAAGTGATGTCCTTAGCCCACTGTTAAATCTAAGCCTTCTTTACATCTTTGAATGACAAGAAGCTTGAAAGCGGCAAGCAGACTCAACAATAACGGAGTCTAGATGAGCGAACTGTCCAATAGCCATGGAAGAGTGCCGGATGCCTGCCGATTGTGTTGTTCTAAATATGAAGTTCGGCCGCAGTTCTAATATTCATACTGAGGGGTGCTGGTTGGTATTTAGATGAAAATTCAAGCTACTGATATGCGCCAGGTTGTTTGCCGTTGATTTTCCAAACGAAAATCTTTACAATTCTAAATACCGCGACCTGGATCCATAAAAGAAAGCTGTTTGGGTAACTGTTGGTATCTGTAACAACAGTGGCTCTGCGCTTGATCTCTGGAGAATCCTCGCACAACATCGATTATGGTCAGTGAATGCAAGACCAGACTCAATATGATTTCACGTCATAATAAAGTCAGTCTATACTGATGCCAATGAGGCCTGAGACAATCAATCCAAATTGATTGGTTGGATAGCAGTCCACACAGACAAAATCTACGAGGGACGCTGGAAATCCATCACTGCAGTCCGCTTAACTAAACACTTATTGAAAGAGCTTCCTGATATCTTCCAAGTTAGAAAAGGAAAGATCTGAGAGTCCTTATTGGATTGGTCGCAATACATTTCGACCATATGGCACGAAATTTGGACACCCCGTGTAACCGAGTTGCTATTTGGTTCGATCGACTGTACAAGCTTATGTACTGTCTATACATTACAACTTTTAAGGAATCATGGCATCAATCGTTGAGCCACTTAGGATGACAAATAAACCCGAACCATTTAAAAACTTCTATTGACAAGCCACACAAACTTACTGAATTAAATCTTTAAAGAAATTTCGAATGAGTTTCATCAACTTTTTAATTAGTTTTGCAATCAGAAAACATCAAACTTTTGTTGAGTCAGAACAATCATAGTCCCAGACGCGTTTGGCCGAGACCCAAGCCCAGAACCTCAATACTCCTTCCTTCACGCTATCACAAAACTTTTGCTTAATAATTTCAAAAGTAAATATTTATTTTTGTACTAATGCCTTTTGGCCATAATCAACAGCTTGAAAATACCAAACAGCGGCAGTTTCAAAAAACACAAAAAACTGGACCATTGCAGCAAACTTTTCGCGCCACGATTGCGCGCTACAAAGTAATCAATTTTGAGGCCAAACCGAGTGGGCGACCCACTTTGACACAAAGTGTGAGCAAAGCTACTAAAACCCCCAACAACCCCCAAGTCCATCATAAAAGTTCAAACATCACCTGCCTCTGCCCCGGTAGTGCTGCAGGGCTGGCAATGGCTCCATTGGGAGCCCCGTCTGCCCCAACAACTGACGCGCTGAGTGACTACCTGTCGTCGTTTGTAGTTGCAGTTGTTGTTGTTTTTGTTTTTGTTGTGCTAGTGAGATCTGGGGGTCCTGGGGTCTGGGGTCTGAAAGCTGTCAAAGTTTTTTGCGCTGCTGCTGTAACTGAAAAATTGAAATGCTGCCTCACGTGCTGGGCATTTTTTTAAATTTGTTGATTTTTGGCTTAGAGTGTTGACCAAAACAAAGTTCAAGTTGCCGTTTGTTGTTGCCGTTGTTGTTACCTTTTGTTTTTCAATTTTCGAAATTTTTTGTGCACTACACACACCAAGCTCAGATTTCAACACCCACCAAGTCCAGTGTGTGTTCCCTTTGAATTTTTTGGCTCCCATAACGTTTTGTGTTTTAGTTTTGTGACTTTTAGAGTTTTGCCCGGCCGTTATTTAATAACATAATAAGTTGAGTTCATTTTGTGTTACACTTTAATTGGATGAAAGTTAGCAAAACTTTATACATTTAAACAAGGATAAAAAAATTAAGGATTTTTAACCTATTTATACTATTGTATACACTTTTTAACAATGGGTATATACTTCACAACTTTCATATAACTTTTTTTGAACATAACTATATCGAGATTTAGTCATTCCCAAAATCAAGCATATCATAAATTTCTAAGTCTGTTCAGCTTAGATTAGAAACTTTATACGCATAATATGACCTAGCCAACGAAGCCGCTGGATGATAATTCGGGTGACTATGTTAATGTCGTCGTAGAGCTCATAGAGTTCGTCGTTCTATCGAATGTGGTAGTGATCACCCACGTCTAAAGGCACAACGATCATACGGAGTACTTTCCGTTCATTTTTATTAGATTGCGTCATCACCCATGCTTCGGCGACATAAAGCAAAGTGGGAAGGATGAGGGACTTATAGAGTTATAGTTTCGTCTGGCGAGAGTGGTCCTTCTACTCATTTGCTTACCGAGGCCAAAGTAACATCTATTGGCAACAGTTAATCTCCACTTGATCTCTATGCTGACATGGTAGACGAAACCCTTGACAACATCAAAAGTATAGTTTCCAACATCAATCTGAGCGACCAACTGCGTTGACTGTCGAACAACCAGACCCACCCTGGCAGATTCTCTTTCAATAGCCGAGCCAAAGCTACTCCAGCTTTCTCAATTATATCGAAACCCTCTGCGTTTGCGGGTAACTGGACACCCTTAAAGTTCAATATTTTTCCGTTCAACATATTTTGGTCTTTCTGATCACATTCTCCATCACAAAGTTAAAAAGCATGCAGGAGAAGCCATCGCCTTGCCTGAAGCCTAGCTTACTATCAGAAGGCTCGTAGAAGCACTTCCTACCTTGGCGGAGCTGCGGGGGTTGCGAAACGTCAGTCAGTGACTGTGCAACACCAACTGTGCAGGGATACCGAGCTTAGACAGTGCGGCATATACGCGATTACTCAACGGACTATCAAACGCTGCTTCACAATCGCCAAAGAGAGGCTCGGTGTCAATTCGGTATTCGTGGGTCTTTTAAAGGATTTTGGGAATTATGAATATCTAGTCGATGCTGAATTTGCCAGGCCTAGAGCTACAATGATAATGTCCAACTATTTCGCGAATGGATTTAGTAATTAACACAATACGCTCGATATGCCTTATGTGCAATAGAAAGACGGTAGTTAGCGCACACCATGGGATCATCCTACTTGAAGACAGGGCATGGGACAACAAGGTTCCATCCATCGGTCATGCTACCGTCTGGCCATACTCTGCTAAAAAGCTGGTGCATGCATCTTACCAACTCATTGCCGCCAGTCTTGAACAACTCTGCAGGCAGATAATCTTCAATTCTTAAGCCACTTAATTGCGACTCTGTTTTCGTCGTAGCTGGGCGGCGCTATACTAATGCCTATGCCTATATCCGTATCTATGATTAGGGACATCGTAAAGTTAACTCCGACAGCGGTACCTTATAGCAATCCAGAGAAGTGTTCCCTCGCCAACCTCAGCGCACCCTGTGTATCTATACCAGATTTCCCACTGCATCTCTACAGAAAGATTTACGTCTTAAAAGGCGTCCCTCTATCTTCCTGATCTCTTGATAATGGTCTCGCACAGACCACTCGACTCCTTTTCTTCGCAAGACCCCCGATCGAACCACTGCGCTCGTACCAAATATGCTCTACGGGATAGTTCGCAAGGAGCGGGAAAGTCAGGCGCTGTCAGGTTCTCAGGGAGTTTGAGTGAGCTGCTCACAGAGTTGAGAAGATCGGCCGTCTATTCTGATTGTAGCTTTCGCTGTGCGCTGGATCGGACGTGTTTAGCTTTGCTTAGCCCGCAAGCGGCTGCAACAAGGACGTGACCGGTGATGATTTGACCCCTCTAAACTTACAAACATCCAGCACACTGGATACATGCCTTCCATCGAGCACAACGTGATCAATCTGGTTGGCTGTAGATTGATCAGGTGGCAGACCTGTCGCTTTGTGGATATCGGGATGGTGTTTTTTTTATTGGTAAGGATGGTTCCAGAACCTACAACGTTTGTTTAAAGTTCGATTACGAGACAAATTTATGGTCTTAATATAGAGCTCGATAACAAAATTTAAAAAAAAAGACAATATATGCTTAACGGATACTAAAGGCGTGGACTGCTTGATTAGAGACATAGTCCAACTAAATCATTACCTTTGTTAAATTTTTTGTAAATTAGCCTAAAAATAATCAACACGTGTTTGTTGGAATGTGCTATTATCATCATAGTGTATTTAATTTCTTTTTATCTTTTTTATGGTTAAATTGATTAAGGAAATGCTCTGTTTCGGGATAATCCCAATTCAAGGTGAAAGTACCATATATAGCTATTTTTGTGTCCTGTCGTGTGGTTAAATTGGAAATGTTACACTTGGCTCCGTTCTCAAGGAATTTCTTTTTACAATTCAGCCAAAAACACAAACCATACATAAAAGTAAAAATGTCACATTTACACACAAGAAAATGTTCTAGTGACAGTATTTAGGTTATTGCAGTTTTTTAATGTTGTTTGCTGCTATCTACAGAGGACGCCATTGGGCCGTCCGAATAGCCATTTTTTAACGATGGTTGAAATTAGGTGATATATGGTCATGTCCTTCTGCAGTTTTTTTTTTTCACACCATAGACCAATCTTTATCAACGAAGCTATTCTATGCAGTGCCTATGTATTCCCATTTCTACTTGCGCTTCAGTCGATACACTGAAAGAAATTTGCTAAGCCCGATCATATTTTATAAAAATAGTGTTGTCGCCATAGCCTAATTGAAGTAAGTTTCAATAGAAGTTAAGAAACTTATGCGACATATTATAACATAAAGAAAAGGACAAAAATAACACAAGTACTTTGCTCAATCTTGAAAATGTAGTTAGGCACACTGCCAGCCAAGCGCATCCAACTAATCCCACTCAGAGCACAGCCAAGTCGTGGTTTAGGAGCTCTTAGTGCCCGATTCGTGTTGCAGCTTAGTTAAATGATATTCATTTCAGTGGTGGTAGCACGTGCCAACGGGAGGCCCACTAAGCAGTGGATCCACATTTTGAGCGATTTTTAAAACGTACATGCCACTGTGGCAGCCACGCCCAACTCCCACTTGGCAGTCAAGCTTGTTGACGATGTGACAAGCATATTAAAAAGCGTCGCCATCATGACGTGCCAAAAAGTAGTAAGTAGTGTCAACGCAGTCATCAAAAAGCTTGGCAACGCAAGGATCCTATCTAGGTGTGCGTCAAGGCTGGCCAGGGGGTTAGGGTATGGGTTCGCGAATGCGAATCTCCATGCCACTGCTTGCCAAATAGGCAGTTGGCATTACATGCCCTTTGTGTGCGCCAAAAGGTTGTAGCTGGATGTTGGCTGTACACTTGACTTGGCTTGGAGTACGTTTTTGCGGAGGGAGGTCTTCACTACCCCAACCTTGTTGTTCGGTGTACTTAGCAGGCCAAACAACGCATTGCTCTTAGTGCGCATTGTTTTAGGCTAAGTGGTAGTTGTTGTTGTTGCTAGTTTGTTACCTCAATTGTTTTTGATATGAAAATGTTTTACTTACCGGTTCAGTGGAAAAGTACATTCAACATTGAAGTTGACAAAACAAATGCATTTGTTTGGTTTTTGAATTGTATGCACGGACGTTTATTTAAAACTTGTTTTAATTTTTTGTGATGGAAAACTTAAAATTAAAGTATTTTGCAATTATGATACAAAAACTACAGCCCGGATTGATGCTTAAGACGGAGCGTAACAGACTATGTATTTAAATAAAAACTTTATGGAAAGTTGCATGATTCCGGCTGGGGAAAAACACAGTGCACCATGGGCTTTATAGACATAGTAACTAACATTACATAATTCGAGTTTTTAACACTAGGGTCTTAGACATATACATCCATATATATATAGTACACTAATGCTTTTACATATATATATTTATATATATATAGATATAGTTATATATGCATATTAAATGCGATATTCATGACGATTTGTTTTGAACGCGACTTTAAACTTTGACAAAAACTGCCCTCGAATGGGTTTCTTTTTTATACAACTGTCTGTCTAACCTAGAGGTTTTGGGGTTTTATGGGTCTCTTGTTTAGCTATGTATGCATAGTATGTGTCTATATATATATATTTCTTATGTAAATGGAACACCAAAGTGAACTGCTTATTTTTAACTTTTACCTGTCACGATTTTTTTTCTTTAATTTTATGCATGGGATTTTCGGGGAGCTTGTGTTTAAGTTTAAACTCTACGTATTTTGCATTGAAAAGTCACATAGTTCTAACCTTAACTAAGTTTAAGTGTTATACATTAATAGGGGCAGTAAGTTGTTCGGCTGCATAGCCGGTTCACTTTTAACCGTTTGTATAGTTGCGTATCGGTTATAACCGTTTAGCGCTTACCTTTCAACTGCACCCCTACTGCAAACATACTACTAGTTATACATAGATAAGTAACTAACGTGTGGCACACTGCCTTGCTAAGCGGGCAACTAAAGCCCATATCATCCATCATACACATCCATCGATCCATCACTATATATTGTATATATTTTGTAGCGATCTTACGAGGGTCGCCCATTAAGCACTATCGTTTAAATATGTCTTTGGATACAAAGTAGTCGCCGTCGTTTGCTGTGAAATCTTGCGACGTCGCTTTTTGCTATATTTACAAGTCTTGGCATGCTGCAGCACCGCTGGTTAAACATATCTGGTAATTTGTGTATGGAACTCTGAAAGGCAGATTTGCAGCTGGCTGAAAGAGGGACGCTCGGCTGGCATTGAGGCCCAGCAGTAGGCCATAATGGTGAAGCTGCAAGTAACATAGCAAAGCGTGGAAATACGTATTAGCAGCAGCTCAAGGAACAAATTTTGGTGGTCTAGTTTCACTTACAGCTCATCGGGACAGTTGAAGGGCTGCGCCAGTCTATAGCCATCCTTTAGATAATGCTCCATTTCATAGGGATCGATTTCAGCATAGGGTAGCTTGCCCAAGGTGCACATCTCCCACATTAGGACTCCAAAGGACCAGACATCGCTGCCCTCGTTATAGTGTGCTTTTTGTAGCGCCTCCAGTGAAAGCCATTTAATGGGTCTGTATTCCCCATCACCTAAGCAGTTGTAGTCACCCGGAAAGAGATCACGGCTAAGTGCGCTGTCTGTAAGCTTCACACGCAACTGTTCGTCAATACTGTGTGAAATAAGATCGGATAATAAGCACCGGCGGATTAGTATTGAGCCAAACAGCAATCTATCATCACGGCCCAAAACATTATACTTACACACAGTTTCTGGCTGCCACATCCTTATGTATCACACCATGATTATGCAAATGTTCCATGGCCATGGCCAGCTGAGACGCCATCAACACTGTTTGTATAGTGGTCACACTTCTGGCATACGAAGGATCCTGCAGGAAGCTCTTCAAGTTGCGCACAGTACCGGTGGCCGCATAAAGCACAAAAGGAGTGGCATAGTCCTCTATTGAAATGCCCAATACAGCAAGCACATTGGGATGCGTGGCCTCGTACAGCATCATGGATTCCTGCAACAGCAAGTTTACTTGCAGCTGTGTTGCATGCTGGGCTACAGTCTTGACCAACACCTCCTGGCAATCGTTGTAGGTGCCACGATATATGCGTCCAAAGTTGCCCTCCTGCACTAGGCAGGACAAGCGTACGCGACATTTCTGCACAGTTAGCTCTTGCAAGCGGCGGTTGAATTCCTCCGGCTCATGCTCATATTCGCGAAAGGGCCGTGTTAGCGTGGCGTACGTTGGGGTTATGGTCGAGGGACACACATATATAGAGTTGTGCGCTGTTGAGGAAATCGTGGGCAGACGCTGAAAGCTGGACGTCTTGATCAAATGCACGCCATTGGAGGGATGCCGCTTGGATGGACCTTTGGCACAGTAGGCAATCAGTATTAATGTGGATACGAGCACCAAGGCCAGAATGCCACCTATTATAAGCGTTATCAGCCCGCTGGTGGGCGGCACAATGGTTTCGCGCAACAATGGATCATAATCTGTGCCAGGACCACGGCCCACAGTAACCGCTGGTTGACCCAGGCCGCGCTCGGTCGCCGTGCTTAAGTGTCCCTCTGTGTCCTGTTCTACATTGGGCGCCAGATGACCATCAGCTATAACATGCTCCGCATTGTCCTCTGCATGCTCCGCATAGTGTGCCTCTTCATGATGCTCTGGTTGCAAAGACTCATCCTCGTACTCCTCGTGTGTGCCATCCGCCTCGTCTTTAAGGCAGATTTTCTTGCGCTTAAATACCAAATTGGTATTATTGTTTGTCTCACGATCCAATATTACCTCCAAACTTATAGTAACCGTAACTTCGGCGGCACGTGTACCCGAACATTTGAGACTAACGCCCCAGGTCTGTGGCTCCATGGGTACATCGCCTATACGTGATATGTTTAACGTGGGACGCGGCAGCACAGCGCTATCCGAAGTGGCTACGCTGATGCTATACGGCAGCGGATGCTCCACTAGCGACTGCCAGGTGAAGGTCACATCGCTGATATTGGCTGGAACGGGCACAGCAAAATTCAATGCATAGTCATTGATGGCACCCTCGCGCACATAGTATAATTCCGCCGAGACGCCTGCAAGAAATAGCAAGAAGACAAAAAAGAAACGTTTTAAAGCTGCTTCCTGGCAATATGTCCAAAATGGCTGGTTGAACGCATGTAATGTATGTGTCTTTCCAACACTACGCTGACAAAGATAAAATTAATGATCCGTTGAGTGACCGGAGGAGACATTAAACCCTCCCACATTCAACTATTACAAGGCTTAAGTTCTGCCAGTCATTCGATGCTGCTGTATAATCAATCACTAAGGATACAAACGTTCCTTGCTTTGAAAATTGATTTGCCTCTTTTTTTCTTTATTGGAAGAGCATTCGCCTTGGCCTGATACTGACATTATCTGTGCAGTTAGACACGTTTCTGACATATTGAAGGAGTTAAATAGCTGGGACACAAGTTTCAAGCCAAGAGCAGCAAAAAGCGTGTACTATACAAAATTTTATTTTTATTACTTTGAGCGTGCAAATCAATCATATTAGCGAATTCTGTGCGACAAAGATACTGTAAATGGCAGCAAAAAAGGAAAGTATATTGTAGAGTTATTGCAGAAAAATATAGGTAGTAACAAATAGGTACTATCTAAGTCTGAGAAAACGGAGTTCCAATGACCTTTTATGCAAGAAGCTATAAACGGAATATATAAATGGAAATTAATTCGCGAAACGCAATGACAAAGGGGAGAACATTCCGTGTACTCAGTTTCACATTCAGTCATATAAAGTTTCATATAAAGCACTAATTTTAAAATTGGCATTTTCATGGCTACGCACGTGACACTCGTGTGTCTTCAATATGAAAAAAAACAAAAATTTGTGCACAAAAGCACTTTAGTAGCATTGTATTTAGTGTAAAATCTATGAGCCATCGAGAGTATTAGCAAGCAGAAAGTGATACTTGACGTGACAGAATAAAGATGTGGTGTTTATATGAATATACAAAAGCATAATTCAGTTTTTATTTGAATGTGATCTGGAATATCGTTATATTCACGATTGGAAAATATATATAGTACATAATAGTTTCGTAAAGTATTTGGCGTGATTTCAAAAAATCAAATAAAATACTAACGATTCGTATGTATATATGTAGATTTAATATAAGTCTGTCTTCAGACGTTTTTTGGGATGTATTGTAAGTAACTCTTCTGAGAAACATTCCATTGAAATTAGGGTCACGACCTTAACAAAGTTAGCGTAAAACGCCAAGTGATGGCCCTTAGTCACCTGCTCTAGTTTACATGTGAGCAAGGAGTCTTCGCTGAACTCTAAGCAGGGTTATTCTTAACCGTGCAAAAATGTGTAAGCGAAGCAATGAGCCCAGTATTTCCATTTCCATATGACCAGTCTAAAAAAAGGAGATTTAAGAAGATGACTATGGCTTTCAAGAGTTCTGGAATTTGCAAACAGTTAAAAATAATCGAATGATACGCAGTATCATGTAGTCCGACTGGGGGCACCCATTTTTTGCAGCAAAGGATTAGGCGTATGATGCGATGGGTTTTAAAATATACAGAAACGTATGCACTTGAAATGACATATTCATGTTAAAAGGAATAGACCTAGGGTAGGCCTTATGTAGAGACCGTATGGTTTATATGTTGATGTTTGTTGTTAATAAGTTGCCTACTATATGAATATGGGTATTTTAAGTATGATAATCATCTCTAGTCCTAACCAAGGCAAGGCAGATGGCTCATACCTTATAATACTTATGCTTTAGTCCTAGCCACAAAGGTCCTGAAAACTTTCAAGTGGTTTAACTACGGTATACAGGATGCTTATAGCTTTAGATCAGGTATGGGCAGCGGTAGCAGAGACGTTTAAGTCGCTGAAATAGTCTTTGTCTACGAGAAGAGCATGTATATATATATACGGATATACGACAATTTTTTTGCTGACGCTGCCGAGGCCTGCTTTAGATACTATATTAGTAATAGTAAAAGTGTTAGCCATTGTAACTAAGCAAATGATAGAAGAAATGGAGTTACAAGTTTCTGGGCTCATTTAACACACACACAAGCAAGCTGTTTGGCTACAACACAAAGGAACCCTATTTATACGCTAACAAGCCTAAATGGCACCTGCTTTATCTGTTTATCGGTTTATCTATCGGCAACTACAAAACCCCAAACAGTTAGATAGTTTTGACATGTTTGCGCTTGCTTGCTATGTACCTGTCCTGGCAAAGCGAGCGATAAATAAATTTAATTAAATTAGTTGTACCTTCCGAAAATTATGCACTGTGACGTGGAACGGCCTACAGCTGGCGCCTGTGCAGCTTGTTGCACTTGCAGCAACAACAACAACAACGTCGACGCCGACTCAATAAATCAATCATATTACAAAAGCGATCGGACCTTTGGCTACCCCTAAAACATTTGGGTTATGAAAAGGGCCTCGAGCACGCGATGACGCGTCTTGGCTCGGGACAGCTTGGCTCTGTGAGGGGCGTCACTCGGAGGCAGGTTGTATGTTCATGCTTAATTAATGTTGTTGCAGGGCACAACTTGTGGCAAACCGCGCAGCTCGCAGTGTTTATTTTAGATTTTTATCGCAGTCGACGTCGCAGTTAGTACATTTCATAGTACGTTTTATTTTAATTCATGCCACTTATTCATAGCTAGTCGGCCGACTTCATATTTATATATAAACAGGCATGTATGTAGGTATGTACTTCATATACATATCATATCGTACTAATTAGTGTAGCAATGTGGCAACTCGAGACCTGCCCAGAACCCCGACGCGGCCCCTGCGCTGCCACGCTTCGTTTGCACTCTGAAAATGTAATTAGTAGCGGGGTTGCCGTGATGTCGCTGTGGCGGGGGCTGTGGCAAGCTTGCAGATATGAATCCTGTCGCATAATGAACTTCTGTTAGTGTGTGTATGTGTTGAGTCCAGGTCTGAGTCAAGCTAGATAAAAAACTTCAGATAACATTCAAAGGGTAAATGGCTGCCAGACATGTAACTTGTTGTGTGTCGAGTGCTGCAATGCAGCTCATTAAATCAAAATGGTTGCCTAACTGTCAAGTAAGTAGTGGGTGGCGGGTGACGGCTGCCTGAAGGCAGCCAAAGTCGATTAATAGGCCTACAAATGAAATTGCTGACAATTAGAAACTTAAAATTCCGCAGACATTGAACTTTACAGACCATCAACTTTTTACTACAAAGGAGTGACAGCCCTGGAGCCCAATTAAAGACAACTAATGGCAAGCACTTCAGGTTCAAGTTGCTTTGTACCTGACTGCCTTGCTCTAATTAGACTTCATTGTCCAACAAATGAAGTCAAAGACCCATGGCGGAAAAATCGATTTTCTTTCGCAGCTCCAAAGATGCCAAAAGGTGCCAACTGGCAACGCCGAAGACAAACTTTGACAAGTGCCACTGACATAAATTCGTGTGGCCAGGCTAGTAGCGGTAAAAGTAAAAGTTTTCCTAGCTGTGAAATTTGCAAAGTGCTTTAAGTTTTTGATGCCTGCAGGCACGCTAAAAGTTCTGCTTGTTCGGCTACAGCCACAGCGCTAAGGCGACAACCCTTAGAAAAGGGTAGTGCAACAATTTGGAAGGCTTGATTTAAAGTTGTCTTGTGGTTTAGTCTGCTGTCTGACAAAGCAAGCGATTTAAATTCATGGCTCGACATCTATTTAATTTCAATTACAACCCTAAAAATCGCATAGCAGTAACATAAAACATATAGCAAAACTTTTTGTGCGAAAAAAAGAAAAGAGTAAAAACTGCCTGAAGCCCCGCCAAATCGCACATTCCCAGTTCTAACACTATAATTTATGCATACCAAAAACCCACACAAGGGGGCTCAAACTAGTTCTTGGACTGAGTAGTTGCTGTATTTTATGCTTTCTTAACATATTTTTTTATGCTAATGCAATGGCTGGAGTTGGCAGCGACGCGGGCGCTGACGCTGGCGAGGATTTTGCAGGCCATAAATTCGAAATTGTCTTTTGACACATGAATATGTCGTGCATTAAACCAAGCCATATCATGAGCCCGCTCCAGACGACATTTTTATTATTATCAATACAAACATACTACATATATGGCGGTCTGTCTGCCCCAACGTTGCACAGTGGTCCCAATGATCAGTTTGGCTGGTTTTTAGCTTCAGTGCGGTACCAATTACTTCTCAGTAATGCATCTTTTTTAAGTAAAATCTATACCAATCGAAAAATAAAATGCTTGCGGTTTGCAGAATAAAAGTTTCAGCTGGATACGCTGATCATACGATCATAGTACAAAAGGTTCACAGATAAAACTCCCTCAAGAAAGGGTTAAGAGCTTCTAAGGTACTATAAGACTGCATAAGAGAGTTTTAATTGAAACCAGCTCAGATTCCGATCCTTTCTTGAGATTTGAATTTTTTGGCTATTAATTTTCTGACTCTAAATGGTCACATATCGACCACTGTGCATTGGTCTGTCTATCTGTCTGCCTATAAGGCAGGGTTTGCGTCCTGGTTGATGATGACATTCGGTTTGTACTGATTTAAGGCCATTACAGCGCAATGTCGCCATCAACGCTTGACTTGCCATTTCCCTTTAACTTGTACTGGGGGTTGTGGGTGCCCCAGCTTTATGTAAGGGTTGCGCGTGCCTTTTGACTGCCAGCACAGTCCGTTGGAGCGGGCTAATGGGCGGCTTGTCTGCGTGCATTTCGGTTTGTCATATTTCTTCATATTGGCATTTTTTTATGTGCTGCAAATTTGACTGTCTCTCTGTGAGGAGGCGACTCATGTTAATGCCTTTAGTGTCGGCTTATGAGGCAACATAAATCATATAAAATTCAATTTGCTTCAGTTTTATTATGGAAAATGCTGCTTTGATAAGACGACAGAGCATAAAAATAGACTTTTAAGCAGTTTTATAGTTCCACAAAATCAATACATACATATTGGCAAATTATAGCTGAAACCCTGCAAGATTTAGTTTCGCATGTGAAGACAAGCAAATTATATGTTGGCCATGTTGATGCCGGCTGCTCGCTCCTGCCACTGATTAAATCACTGACTGAACGAACAACTTCGCTCTGAACCAACTGGCAGTAACTCACTGTACGTGCAGGCCATAAAAGGTCAAAAGAAAAACCAAAAAAAAGGTAAGACAAGTCAGCGAACACCAACAAAAGAGCGGGTGAGCGCCAAAGAGGGAGCAAGAGATTGAGCTTCAGCAAGGTAATTTTTATGCCCAAATGGTCATGATTCGTGCACATCCACGTTGCAAGCCAATGGCAGCCACCTTGTCGACAAGACGTTGCCGCATTTCAAGTCTGTCGACGTCGACGTTGACGGCGGCGTCTGCTCAAACAACTTGCCATCCGCTGCTGCTCCACTGGGCAAGCGTCAGAGTGAAAGACAAACAAGCCAAAGGACATGTGAAGTGGCCGACTGCAGTTGTAGCAACTTCATCATGGCAACCAGCAACGGTAGCTGCCAAGTATTTCTATTTGTATTTCATCACCCTGTTTGCAAGCCGCCCGCCACACTTGCCGCTTGCCACATGCCTCATGCTCCATCTATGTAGCAGAGCAGCTGCAATTTATTTGCCTGCTCTTGGCACTGATTTCGTCTGGCTGGCCACTTTTGGCTGCGTTTTTGCCTGCAGGGCAGACGCAATCAGCGCACCAATGGCGGTCTGTCGTTCGGTTGGACAACATAGCACTGGGAGAGTTGCTACTCCTAACTGGCTGTGACTTAGAAGATATTTTCTTTTGCATTATCACCTCGCTGCTGCTAGTATACAGCATCATCAAAGCAACGCTTTGCCCTGTTTGCCCATAAATTCATGGTCTAGTCGTCGACGGGCACTGGTCTCGGTCTCTAGTCTATGGTGCGTGAGCGCTGCTCTGGAGCTGGAGCTGCACTCTAGAACTGGGCAAACAGTGGGCGTCAGAGCGCATAAATTATAGTCTCAAGTGCTTGTAGATTTCTATGACAAACTATAAAAAAATGCATTACATTTATGGCTGATTGTTGTTGATTTTTTTATGAGAATTTTCAATTAAAAATGCAAATTTTAGGTTATCTATGGAAATGGCCCGAAAGTTTTAGTCCTTCAGTGACTGAGCGAGTATTGGTTAGATAGTGAGTTTTATTAACATACACATATGAAAGACATACATACGGCATACACCAAATGAAAGACAATATGCGTGGTGAAAGGAGCAGGACACATAAGCGCTGAGTACCTTTAAGTTGTCGTCAACCTCCAACTTATTTGGAATGAGGTAGATAATGAAGTGCGAAAGCACAACACATTCAAGTGCCAAATGAATGGAACATCTGGAACAATCCATCAGAGTTCGAAACATATATAATATTTCGAGTACGCATTTCTCAGTCTGTTGTGAACTTTAATTAGGAAGGTTGTGTCCTTGCATATATAAAATCTTGTCATAATAAAATCATAATTATTTTTTTTATTTTAAGCATTACCAAGAGATGAATATTTTTATATGATTCTCAAGTTTTGGCCAAACCAAGAGTTCCGTATAGCGCATACCCTAGGTATAGGTATCATATAACCCACGCACGTTGTAAACGCGACTTAGCACCTTAAATGCAAAATTTAGGTCAAGGCAATCAAACAACTTGATTAGACCCTACTAATCTGTAATTAATTGAACTCATTCACCCATTCCCCACATAACCTTAATCAACAATAAAGTGCTTACAACTCCAAACCAAACCTAACCCACTCGAGGGCTCTCGTCAAATGCACCCTAAAACCACAAGTGGCAGCGCCCACAAAATTTTAAGGGCTGCCAACCCAACCTTCAGCTTATCGAAGCCGAACCTCAAGCTACGTAGGGCGGTCACAAGGAAGCGCAAATTATTGACTCATAAAAATCAAAGTAACGTAAAAAGTAAGTCTTAAATTTAATGTGATTATCTGTAAAAGTTAATGTGATTATTATCCAAAACCCAAAAAGCAGCCCTAGGCAGCTCCGAGTAGGAGTTATGGCAACAACTGACCAAAGCCACAGAGTGTTGATTGTGATTTGTGCCGTGTTTGTATATAGACAGGGAGAGAGATGTACATAGAGATAGAGTCGGACTGAGTGTTAAACATTAATTTGCCACTGGTGAAAAATTTGCTTTCAATTTCGCTTAGCGTTTTTTGCGTGTTGTAATGAAATTTTTATCACCTTGGCTGCCAGGGACTTTGACCATGTCCAGGCGTTGGCATAAAATTTATGTTAAGTCATAAACTGTTGCCAGCATGGAGCTGCTCCATGTGGCAACATGGGGCAGCAGGTGTTGACTGTCCCAGTTAGGTGAGTTTTGTGTGGTTTGGCTTTGTTTGGTTCAACTTTTAATGTGCGCTGCGGTTAGATTTGCATGAGTTTGCAACTTGGGGCAAAATGACAATGATGCCATACAATTTCTAGTACTATTTACAGCCTGTAGGCGCTGCAGGAGAGCTAGAGACCACTTTTAGTTGCTGTAAAAACCAACCTTTTTGTGGGAAAACAAACAAAGCCGCAGAAAACATAAACGCAAAAGTCGTGTGTTTAAGTAAACACCAACTTCCTGTGCCGAATTTAGGGTAGAGGTAAAATTTATGAACAATTTTGACAAGCAAAGCGAGCAGCCGCCATTCAGGAAGAAAAACGAATGGCGCAAATTGTACCAGCCAAACACCTCGGGGGCAGCCCAACGCTGTGCACACACACAGACATACATATTTTTTGAATAGCACCCCAGGGATGGCGTAATTTATGACTCTGACCGACTCTGTGAAGTACGCGAGCACTACGTATTGACTTTTCGGCCATCCATTGAGAAACTGCGCGCTGCGACGGCTGCTGTTGTTAGTGTAAACAATAAGAACTGGACTCCGTACTACATATCCCTACCCCTAGCCCCTGCCCAAGTGAGTCCCCAAAGCACAAGATATATTTTCAAGTGTAGTGCTCAGAGAGAGATTAGCACTGCTGTGTTTTTGTGTAGGCGTCTGTTTGCCTTGCGGACTTGGAGCGTCAAGAAAAATCCAAAAACAAAGTTTACAGTTTTCAGCTTTCAGCTTTGTTTATGACTACGCTTTTTGTTTTTTGGGTCAAAATTTTGGGTTCATTTTTCTTTTGTGAGTGTTTGTTACGGAAAGTAGGTAAGGGTTTATCATGTTGTAAACACCATGACGCTGCAAAAGTTGTGTGTGAATTTTCGAGCACAAGACGACCTCACACATAGAGGAAGCCAGTTTCGACTAACTGTAATTGGCAGGTTGTTCAAGTGCTTGCATTGACAGCTTAACAAAGAGTACTTAAGAGCTGTGAGGAGACTTTGAATACAAGTTACACAAGTTAACGGCTCGTGTTTATGAAATATGAGCTAGACATTGTATCTCTGAAGAACTTAATTCAGTCGCCACTCACTCACACTTCCAGCGCATTTAAATATGTTAATGATAATGTCGCTAATATCTCGTAGTTCCCAGCTTACAAACAAAACGCAGCCCATTAGCAGACAGTCCAAACAAAACTCACTTAAAAACACACTCACATTTCACGCATTTTTGGGCCAGACAAAAAGATGTACATTTGATAATAAACAAGCAGATACGATAATAGCCGTGCCTAATGCACGGCAGCAAATGAACGTCAGAGCAGCGTTGCCAGACGTACCCAGAACGTAACGAATTCAATTCGTCGCAGCACTAATCAAGTGTGCGCCCCCCAGTACAGCCGAGAGAGTGGAAAAGTACGTACTCTATTCAGCGCTCGAGCGAAGCGAATAAAATTTATGCGCTCGAAAAATACTTACTAAATATTTTTATGCATTAAAATTAGCGCTAAATTAAATTTAAAATAAGCCGCGCAATAAGCACGTCGGGAATGCTCCTCAATTGCTTCCCGCCACATTTGCCATTTTGGTGGCATCGTGAGCCTCCTCTTTCACGTGCCATGTGCAGCTTATATCACGCGTGACAGCGAAATTATTTCGTTGCTGGCAGGCCAATCCGTGTGCTTCACTGGGCAGGCAGGCAGGCAGTTTTGCAACATTTCTGGGTCTTGGCGCTGTCGTCAGTCTGTCAGTTTGATTGAAGGCACAAATTATATGGTCTGTGGGCTGGCTGAACTGTTAGTGAGCCGACCGACCGCAAGCTGCAGACAATTTCGGTGTCAGCAAATGGTAAATGCTTGAGGTTATAGATTGATTTCTATTTGATATTTTGATTACCGCGAAATTGGGCTAAATGGTTCGCATATGTTTAGGGAAGCTGTGGCCTATGTTGCCTGCGGCTGGCTTTTATCTCTGCTGATCTATCACAGTCTGGACGGCATGTTGATGCGGGTTTGGCGGAAGCAAGCGGCGAGGCGAACCCTGAACTGTGGGAATAACAATTAAAGCTATTAAGAGCTGCATATGGATGAAAAAGTCAAGAAGTCAAATGAGTTCAAAGCGTAGGTTTTTTAAGATATACATTTTGATTTGGAGGGCATTTAAAGTTACTAAATGTCTCTAAAGAAAACTAAAATCCATCTACATGCCTGGCAATACGCATTCAAGATATGACACACAAGGCTCACACCGATCACAAGTTAACTTTTCAGTGTGTGTTCACGAGGATGTAAAGCTATTCGGGGACAGCGCTAACAAGGAAAGCGTCGAAGCAACTCTTGACTGATCATCAAACAAGGACAGTCCTACAGTCCTTTAGTAAGAAGATAGACATTGTCAGAACGGAGATCAAGCGTAGGATCAACCTGGCCATTCGATGCTACATTGATTTCAGTAGGCACATGGTTAATAGAGACCACTCACGGCTAGAAAAGCTCATCCCTCTCGTTCAGTGATGAAACAGTGAAACAGGTACTCTTGAAGTGTTTGACCCAAAAGTACACCATAAGATCTTTGGCCCTTTCGTTCCCTTACGTGTTGGCAACGACTAGGTCATACGATGTAGCGACGAACTCTTCGAGCTCTACGTCGACGCTCGGGCTCGGGCATGTTGTGCGTATGAACAAAGAAGCTCCTGGGGCTAGCATTACTGTGTACTATGTGCGTAGTGGTATGCTGTCGGCCGTAATTTAAATTCTTGGGGTTATGATACATGTGGTCAGGCTCTTCTTCACCGACCCCCTAAGTTCTTCTTATTCTTAACTGCCCATAAAAACTCGTTACTGGGTTGCGGACTGATGGAGTGTAAACCTCCAGGCACCACTGAGTTGAATAGCGCAAAAAACCCTAGTTACATGTATCATAGTATTCGACATCACGCCCAACACAAAAGAATTAAAGAAGTTCACCCACTTGTGGTTTGTATAATATCAATGAATCCAAAGCACTTCAAATCTATGTCAAGAGAGTGTACACGATCTTTCAACTCTACGCATTAAGAGTAAGCGACGCGTCCACGCTTTAGTGGACGCAACTCGGTTAACCGTGCAATCTATAGAACTTTCGCTTGGTCTTGACGCATACAACTTATGGAAATGAAAGTGAACACGTTATATTCAGCCGCCATAGATTTCAGAGTCAGAGCGATCAATTTGCAGTAATCCTCAAACGTTGATTTGGTATTTCATATATATTAGGAGTTAAGCCTTGAAGACTGAACGCGTAACGTTCGTTTAATAGTCCCTCCTAAATTAGTATCTACCAGCAGCATATATATGATTTCGGACTGAGTTCAGAGGAGTCTCTTCAATACGTTAGCATTCCCTTACATTTGTGTACATATTTAACACTTTCAGGAATCTCTTTTAAGTTCTGTTCATCTGTTTAGCTAACCCCTTTCAATAATATGTCAATTTAAGACCGCAACTAATCAAATCAATCATTCTTCCGCATTTACTACTTTTAAAACTCTTTAAAAACTCCCTTATGACTGATGCCCCCTACACTGCGTGCCAATAGGCAGATTATCCCTGAAGTGCAGCACACATTGCAACTCAAGTGAGTTGACTTAGCCCAACCCCGTTGAAGCTGCTTTAAACTGCTGCCCTACTCTTTGGGAACCACATCATTACTCATAATGCCAACGAACACACACTACACACACACACACTACACACACACATCAACAAAAAGCGGCATTAAATGCATTTTAAACATTTAAACATATTTTGTGGCACTTAAGTGCTCCAAATTTTAATTACTTGCAGTGTTATCAGCGCTAGTTGCTCCCGCTCTGCAACAGAACAGCGTGAGTCCCCAGCCCAAGCACACACTCTCTCTGCCGCTCTCTTCCCCAGTCAGTAGTCAGTCAGTCAACAATTCAGGAATGCAAGTGAACGTGAAAGTATTTTGGGCTGCGTGGGAAGATGTGAGAGAGGGGCTGCGCGGTGGTGGCGTGTGAAGTTTTCCAATAAAATGCATTTGTGAAATATGCGCTTATAATTTTCATGGGTTTCGAGTTTTCTGACTGGGAGCAGATTATGTGCATCATATAATTTATAATTGTGCGGAAAGTAATTAACATTTTACATAAATTTAGAAGTGTAGCGAAGAGCAGAGTGCTGGAAATATGGACTCAATAATCTCTGCTAATGACTTTATATTGTATAAGTGGAGCTTTTACTTTCAAATGGGAATTTGTGAAAGGTTTAGAATAAGCATGAGAGACCACAAAAGCAATGTTGAATTTAGAGTCAGAGTTCGCCGTCTAGTTAGTTTAACTGTGATTTTCTAGATAAGACCACTACCGCCATCTATGTAAGAGCGTTGGCCTACTTTTCCACACATATGTAAGTGTTTTATGAGCGTGCTAGAAAAGTATTCCAAAATCCAAAAATTTCTTTGAATATCAAAATCCCACTGGCTATGTATGATCTTTTTTAAGGAAGAGTCAAAGAGGTGGCCAACCCTGACGACATTCCTGAAATATTACTTTAAGGACTTTTTCGAATAATTTGAATCTACTGGCATTATATGTATTGTCTTTTCTTTGAATCCAACAAAGGTGGCACTCTCTGACGACAGCGATTTATTATTGTGAAACACTATGCAAAAAATTTGACCTCAATGAAAGGCCTATGGCTAAAACCGCTTTTTACCTTTTCTGGTAAATTTGGGGTCGCTGATTGACGCTTTTAGAAGCATGGCTATTTAAAAAATTTCGAGATTTCAAAAGTTGCGAAGTCAGGAAATCTCATGTTCTCACTGCCGATCGAGATGAACTATAATCGAATTAATGGTAATTAAATATCGATCCGATTGCGAGTGACAGGGAGATGTGTGCAACAGACATAGGCTTTTTTTTTCTTCTTTTAGGATAACATACTCTCTACTCATATAACCGTTTCCCACAATAAATTCAATAGCAAATCAAATATCAGCCACACACGCGGCGGTGGCTTTGATACGTCACAAAGAAAGTAATTCCGGAGAAGAAAAAACAGCAATGAAAAAATTAAATACAAAATAATAAAAAATAATTTACGAGCTCATTAAGAGCGAGAGACCGTACCAAAGCATTGCGAAGGGTTGAAGGGCTGCGCCAAAATTCGCCAGCAATAAATATATGCGGCGCTTACGGGCCGTGCCTCACGACAATGGCCCGCAGTCATGTGGCAGTGGCAGTGGCAGCGGCTGTAAGGGGGTAGCACTGCAACGTGGCCCAAGCCTGGTAGCTGCATTTGTGTGAGTTTCAAATAAAGCACTCAACGCAGGAACAGGAGCCGGGCTCGTCCGTTGGGTGGGTGGAGACACCGTGCTCAAGTGCTGCTGGGCTCGTGCGTCGGCAGCGCTTCGCACTACGCTTCCGGGTTTTGTTTGTTTGCGTACGACAGAGGTAGGCCAAGGGGTGCGGGCTGTATGCAGCAAACAGCGACCCCTGTGCATGGCACTCGGCAGGGGCTGCATGGCCTGGCTCTGGGTGTACTACGTTGCGTTGTTGTGTTTGCATGGCGCATTTCTGGTCCATTAAGTAGCGTTGCTGTTGTTGCTGTTGTTGTTGCAAAGGTAGCTACCCCCTGTGGCAGAGACGCATTCAACATTGTTGTGTGCGACTTTTCTCACTTTGCCGCCGCCTTGTTGTGTCGAGCGTTGGTTTGGGCTGACGGCACTGTAAATGTATCTATAAGATACAATTGCTTTTTTGCGCCGCAGCACGCGTCAGTTGGCAATGTACGTTGCCTGCATTGTTTATTTAGACGTTTTGTTGCAGTTAATCCACTGCATTCCGCCAACTGCCCCTCCCTGCTCACTCACTCTGCTAATATGCAGCATAATCGCTCATCATTGTGGGAATTCTACTGACTCTAAGCTCAAGTTAATTGCGCTAAATGCTTATCCTAGCTTATATACTGCATATTAAAAGTATCTTTTAATGCAAATATCTTGTAGTTCGCTTAGCCCACATTTATAGCCTAATGCATTTGATTAACATAATTTACACATTTTATTTGCCTTGTCTATGTCCGTGTGGCTAAGCACAGCTCGAGGCGGCCATTTTGAAGGATTATCATTGTGGCATATAACTGTATTTAAGTTGCTGGGCTTAGTCAGTCGGATTTTGCATTAATGACACATAAATTCATGTTGAAACTGTCTTTGATTTATGGCCCAAACGACTTGACTGCGTATATTTATGTGAAAAGTTTCTTGCTGGGATTGGGTAACCCACTTATTAGAACCAAACAAACAGCAATGACATTTCAATATGAAAACCAACAAATTTCAATTGAGTTGCAACACAGAGTATCCGGCAATGGAAAAGACAGCTATAATTAGTACTTGGCATTTGCATTCATTCACACATTGCTATATATAGGTGACGACACTGCCGATGATGATGCTGACACTGATGATGTTGGCTATGATCATGATGAAGACCATGATGACAACCCACATGTGTTTGCCATCAAACCAATTGCTGACCAATAAAGCGCAATTTGTCGAAGAACTGCGGCCATAATTGCGCCTAGACACAGAAAAGCACAGAAAAAAGATTCCGTAAAAAGGAAAGAAATTTCCCCAAAAAAAAAACGCACATTTCAAAGGCAACCAATTAAAGCTTATGCAATGCGCTCGTACTATGTTCTTCAGGGGCTTGGCTTTTTCCTACGCTTTTCCATTTTCCCTTGACATTCACATTACGTGTCTGGCGACCACCAATCATGCAAAAAAGCCCACATGGAAAAGAAAAACTAAAACATAAACAATTGAAACTGATTAAGTTAATATGATAACGAGCTGGCCAGCAATCCGTTCGTCCGACGCGTCGGTCGCTCCGTCCGGATTGTTTGCGGGTGGGGGGTGGGGAGCTTCGCGACGTTGGTGAGTCGCCACTTGAGATAAGTTGGTTGCGTTTTCAGGGTTGCAATTTGTCGAGTTTGGTTTTTGGGGTGTGGAATGCGTGTGCGTGTGCGGGTGGCTGTTTCTGTGTGCACAATATGTTGATATACACATATTTATGGCTAAATTGCTTTGAAATATGATTTTAATTTAAATAAATTATAGCATAGATTATGTGAAGTGGGAAAGCAATTAAAGATTGTTTGATTGTTGATTATTTTTTAATAGTTATTTGAAAAGCTCAAGCTGATAGTTATTGACAGTTTGATTTAATGGCTGCAAGCACATACACACAGAGACAATCAGCAAATTGCAAGCTGCTCGAAGTAGGATGAGTTCGATCTTTGAAAGAGGTTCGAAGTGGTTATAAACTAGTTGTGTTAAAGATAAAAAGCATCCTTTAATATATATAAACCGAATGTGTCAATCCTAGCAGAGGTTAGTAGAAAGAGCGTTTTGAGAAATAAGTTCTTCAACTTTGAAGTGGGCAGAGATCAGAATAACGAATTTAAGAAATTGCAGCTAAATCATGTTATTTTTTGACTTTTTTCAACAATTTATCTGAAATTGACATCGGTTGGGAATAAAAACCACAGAAAGAGGGATTCAGAGTTAGAAGAGATCATGTAACTAAAGAATTCCACTAGGGAACCAAATGCTTAAACTTGCTTTGTCTAAATACGATAGCATTTCTATTTAAGACATTTCTAAATTATATTAAAATACATCAAAAGCTGATGATTGTATCCAGAGTTGCCGTTTAAGGTATATTTTTTGCTTTTTTGAAATATTTTTGAGCTAAAATTACACTCATTTTGTATATTTGGTATAAGTTTCTGGCAACTAATGAAGGCGTTTATTTCTCCATTTCTCCATAAATAAGAGATTTCCAATATAAGTTTCTAAGCCCCAGTTTATACATTTTGAATTTTAAGGAGTCAATCGTGATCGTGCTTAGTCTCTACTATACATATAACTAGGACTTGCTTAATTTAAGGTTTTTATAAATATGTGTCATATTCAATGACATCTAGCTTCAAGATCAGGCGTTTTCAGTAATAGGCGCACATCTTATTCTGAGGTATCTGCCCAAAACGAAGTTCCGATCTTGCAGCAAAACCGCAGAACTGACTTTTGTGCCTTAGAAATGAAGCAACAATTTGATTTAGAATCAGCCTTCCACGCCACCTACTTAGTTTGCTATTGTCACAAAGAAAGCAAAAAATTTGCTTCAACTTCCCATTACAGTTTTGACATTATGTGAGTCTGAAGCCAAGGTCGGCAAAGTAAGTAGAGACTTCGGCAGAATTTCAAAGGAGATAATAAGCATTTAAGCAGAGTCAAAACCAGAGAATTTGGAATGTCAAGCAAGATATTGTTTGGCGAAACTTCAATAAGAATAGATAGGAAAGCATCTATCTTTCTTGTAGGTTTGGAGCATAAGGAAGAGGCAAGGAACCAGCTTTTAATATTGAAAGAATCCCAAATGCTAGACAGCAGAATATTGCTTCTTTTTTTTGAGACCGATTTGGCATTCTTCTAGCAACTGGACACAACTGCGTGATTCAAAAATTCTTCATCGCTTTGGGTGCTGCCGAAGCAACCATATATGTATACACAATAATCTAACCAACTCTATTCAAAAAAAGGAAAGTTTTAATTAAAGTCAATCAAAGTTAAGAAAATGTTAGTTGTAGTTTTTATGTTACCATCAACATTTTTTAATATACACATCCGTTTGTTGTTGTTGTTGTGTTTTGCTTTTGTCAAATAACAACACGCGTCAAAGCGTAAGCAACAACTGCAACAATAACAACAAACATACGCATCCGCAAAGCATTTAGCGATTTAATTAAGCGCAAGTGGGCGTAGATTGTTGTCGATGGGTGTAGCCACCTAACCGTGACCGTTTGTGAAGTGTAAAATGTTTACGCAATGCAATGTAAAGCACGCCAAAAGAGAGCCAATGACGAGCAATGACTTGCAGTAGCAGGAGACAGTCGGGAGTGAGAAAGTGAAATGGTAGTAGAGTGAGTGTGCGGGTTGCCTGCCACATGCCAACGCTACGTTGACACGTGTGGGTTACGGGACTAGGAGCTTGTACCCCGCCCACTAGGGCTGACTGGCACAATTGCCACCCTCGTAATTAAGCACTGCATTGAAAATGCAACTGAGATTTGCTGAGTGCTGCAGCTGCCGTCTGCTCGCTGACCCCTGCCCCTAACAAAACCTTGTATGCTACTGACACGGAGGCAGGCAATGCAATGCCTCGTCATCATCATCCTCATCATCAGCATCATCCTCATCCTCATCCGCGTCGCGGTTGTTCTCTCTCGTTCATTTGCCAATTACGCATGGAACTTGCAGCTCTGTGTTTATAATGTTGACGCCGACGTTGGCAACGGCGGCTGCTTTGGCAACATTTGCCATTTGCCGGATTTGCCTCAACTTGGGGCAAACACACACGCGCCACATGCGGCATGCCTTGCCCGCTTGCAATGCCACGTTGCCATTTGGCACTGACGTATTTATTAATTATGTATTTCAACGTCTAGCCGAAAATGTTGGCATACATGTTGCGAATTTCTTGGCAGAACATCGATTTTCTTGCCACGGGTTTAAGCGTTTTTGCGTCTAATCATTGTTGTTGTTGCACTAATTGAGTTCACATTACTTGGCAAAATATTATTATGCGTTTTGGTTTTATTAGCTAAACGTGAGTTGGCATTACTGCATGCCTAAGCACATGCGATAAATCTAGAAGAGTTGCGTTTCCCCGATGGGATTGCAAATCTTTGCTTCCGTTGCCTAGCTGAAAGTGTCAATCGTTGCATGGAACTCGTGACTTGCTGTTTTATTGGTTGTGTGCGTGTTTTTAAAGGGCTGCCTTGCACTTGTCAGTATTTCATTATTTCGTTCGTATGCCAATGATGATGTCGAATTGATACTGTAAATAAGGAATTTCTTGCCTTCATGTAAGCTGCACTAAGTCACTTAGAAACGCAACTCATCATAGCTGAAATCCTTTCAAGTCATTGGCATAAACCTAAATACTTTGATGCTTTCACACATATTATTTACTCATTTGGCTAACGAGCTGGGCACGCATACTTGGGAGTCCCTGACATGATTCCAGCTGCAAAACTGGCACATCCTTACAAAAACTAACAACCAACACCTAACGAGTCATACAAAACAACACTATAAACTGCGGCTGCACAGCACTTTTTTATATAGTACACTTGCCGAGAGTCTCTTAGCTGAGCAGAGCTTGTTGTAAATTTGTATGCACCTAAAAGCAATTAATGTTGCTTAGAAAATACTTACTTTTTATTACTATAAATACTTTTTGAGATGATATCTAAATCTTTTTTGGAATTTATGTAGTTTTCTGTATTTTGATCACGTCAAGCAGAGCATTTCTTAATCTTAAAAAATACATTGAAATCATCCTACATTGGAAATCTGTAGACTGTTTTGCTCTTTTCTGAACAGCCTTAGAATTTATGGCTAACTTTGTCTACTCATAGCTCTTCGTTGTTTCTATCAGTGAGATGAAGTATATAATTGTGCGCCAAAATGAATTGTAGTGAAATAGTGATGTTTAAGAATGTACATATTAAGTAATTTTTAATGTTTTTGTATTGAAACTTCTTCATTAAGATGAATTAGACAAAATGAAACGAAAATCAATGTGAAACTACTTTGGTGTTAGGCGAAGGCGAATGCAGATATAAGTTTTGTTTTTGTCCAATTCTGCGAAAAAGTCAACAAAAACTTTGTAAAGCAGTTCAAATCCAAAATTTTTTTTCGAGTCTGATTTTGCTTTTGTTTCTCGAGATGCGAATCCCTAAAGAAAAAAAGATTTTAACTTAGAGAAACAAAATATAATACGGTTTAACGCTCTTAAAATATTTCCATCTCATTGAGGGATTGTTTTTGAGCTGAATTTGGATTAAAACCGATATCTAACAAAAAACTTTTGCACTTGGGTTGATATTCGCCTGAAAGGATTTTTGGAACAACTCATAGTACTTACATTAATATTACAGAATGTTTTCAATATGACAAGTAGAAGTTTGACAGACATATAGAAACAGATCTGCAAGAAAGTTATTGCAAAACCAATTCGAAAACCAAGTAAAAAACGTGTAACGTGAAAATCAAAAAGAAAAGCGTATAACAACTTCTTTCGAATCGCATGTGGAAAAAGAATATATACACTAGAAGAAAGTTATTGAATTACTTATCGATGAAAAGTGAGCTTTCACTAAGAAACGCCTACTTATTTGCAGAAATATCTAGTAACACTGTTTCACTTCTTCTGGTACTATAACAAAAAAAAATTGTACTCCCAATTTTGACCTAGTTCTCATGGTCTTGAGCGCTTCAAGATGTTCCAGCAACACTTGAAAATAAAATTCACTGCACTTTTTTGCCGCAAGAGTATATAAACTTTGGCTCACTAAAGTTACACTTTTTGCTGTATACCCTTTATTGTTGCTGACAATTTAATTGATGTGCGTATACACAAAGGTTTACCACAAACAAACAGAGGTACGCACACATATGCACTATATAGACAGTCTTTATTACGAACAAACCGCTCAAAAAATAATAAAAAATAAAAATAAAAAATGAGTGACACCTACTATGCAAGCAAAAAAAGTAGGTCAGGCATGCAAGTTGCTGTCAAAGCTGGATAATTAGAGAGCATGCTGAAACCAGGGCAGAACATCAGACCGACAGTCCAACAGAGAACTCTGCAATTGCAGCACAAATTGAAAACCACAAAAGGAATAAATGGTCGGATGAGCGGGGATTGAGGGGTGCATGTGGGCAGTGTATGCAGCGATTAATAATGGCTTTAAATTTGATTTTGTTTGACACGCAGCTGACACAACTAATAAATTTCAAGGATTTGATGGATCACCCATTATGGGCTAGGCATTGAAATCCACATCGAAATCGAAATCAAGTCAAGTGTAAAGCCCCAACTGCCCCTACGACTGACACTCAACAGGCAGGCACTGCCCCAAGTGCCTCCAAGTGTTGGAGTACGCAACTGATTGATTGTCTGGCTGCAACAAGCACTACGCTGGCGCTGAGATAAGCTCAGGTGGTAGGTGCTACCTTTAACACTACTAAGCAAACAAAACATAAATTATGCTAGCTTCGAGATAAGCGCCTGATTAGCAGTCGTCGCTGCAGTTTCACGCAAAGATAAGCCTTGCCGCTCCGCCCAAATATTTACCTAGTTATTCACAAATGACACTCAACTACATAGTTTTAGATGCAGGCAGACATGCATGCACACACACACATGCATATGCATGCATAAACCTGCGTGTATTTACAGCAACTCCAACCCGCTGCCCATCCCTGCGCTGGCCATCAATCACTTGGCCTGTTTGCTCAGCGAGTGCTGTAAATTTTACAACATCATTTTTGATAATTTTTCATATCTCTTGCCAACAACTGGCAGAGTACGAGGTGAGATACGGCAGAGTGGAGGAAGGCTGGCCAGGAGGGGGTTACTATTCAAACATTTAACGCTTTGCATTTGTTTTATGATTCGACATAGATTTTTGCTGCTACTGATTTATATTTTATGCATTTTTGTTGTGCCACGGCATAAATAACACACAACACACAAATGTCGAGTGTGTTGCACAAAGTTGTAAATATGTGGCAGCATATCATAAACTATGTTTTAAACTTGTTAACAAAGTGTTCCAGTTACTAGTTGTGTGCACACAGAAAAAGGTGTTGTTTGTCAGTTGTTGGGTTTTTTTTTTTGATTGCACTATTTATTATTTAGTTAATATTTCGCTCTAAAACATATTTTTTTAAATGATACCTTTTGAATCGATGCGATTTAAAAGAAAATATTGGTTCGAATCAAGGATATCAAAATTATCAAGATGCACGAAACAGTTGGCTTACTTTTCGATATGTTGTTACGAACCTCTTTATCCTGACTCGTGACTAACTTTTGAATATAACAGTGACTACGATTCAATATGCGAATACAGTAATGTTAAAATAAAACAAGAAAATTCAGCTCATAGTTATTAATATTGACAATTATAACACCTAAATTCAAAAGATTATGTATAACGGAAAGTAAATTCGATAAAACATGTCGATAACAGATTCATGCATCTGGCTATTGCTGCATTACCCATTATAACATCTTCACTTACCAACCGAACACGGCTTATTTTGTGCTCAGAAACGATGACTTATGATTTTAGATTCTTTTATTAAGAAACATATTCCACTTGTTTGCCTACATCTCAAGCACGAGCGCTTAGTAACAACTGCGATCAAAAATTTTTAAGTCTTATCAAAAAATGGTCTTTGAAAGAATTGCAACGTCTGTCTGGAGCAGAACATAATGACTCCCTAAAGTCTAACTGCCGCATACACATAATAATTACCTTAAGCCTAAGCTGACGCATAACCATAATGATTACATAAAGTTGGCTCTTTTGATTGCTGTTTAAGATGCGCTCAGAATCCCTTATCTGCTTGTCGGTAAGCCGAGCTTTCGATGCAGCTGCTGCTCGCGCATATCGGCAAACCACTCCAAACCATATCACGGACTAGTAAAGACATATAAAAGAAGGTGCGCAGATTTATATTTCAGAACGAAACACTTTTAAATTTCAGTTCGGCCAAAGGTGGCAAGCAGTGTCGCCTCGAAACAACGTCCGTTAGGCATAATTCCGAAAAAAAATGCTCTTAATTACTCAAATGGCAATGCAACCTTTCGCAAAATACTGCCACTTGCGAACTTCTGAGAACCTGAGAGTGATGGTAAAAAAAATGAGCGCAGTTGTATATTGAGACAAGGAAGCTTCTTGAATATCAGACGAGTCAACTTCTATTTGACACAACTGCTGGATGCATGAAACATGAGTAGCATATGTTTTCAACACACTGTGCACCAGAGAAGACGCAGACCATGTCTTTGCTCATCTAGAAGTGTTATTGTTGGCGTGATATAAGCAAAATTGAACTCCTTACTTAGATGAAAATCGAACTGTGGCCTCTATGCCGTCTACCCTTTCGAGTAGTAATACGCACCAAGGATATTTTGAAAGGCAAATGGAGAAATGGTTATGGGCTTAGTGGTAACTTAACGCAAGTATTACATTTTTCGGCGCTTTGAGCTTCCCACAAATATGTCAACAAAAATATATTACAGACAGTCGGAACGGTGCCCGACAGTGGAATACCCTATACCCATTTTTCGCATGAAATCGAACATCGAACTTGTATGGAAGTTTTTGTATCAGAGCGTTGAAGGTTATGGGTGTTATTTAGGTAACTGGACTGTGGGGGGTTGATTCAGCAAAATGTCAACATTGTTTCGTTTACAAGCTTAACATGAGTATTTGTACCAAATTTGGTGTCTCTAACATAAATCCCTCACCAATTTTCGTATCAATTGATTTTCTTTAACATCTACTGGATGGAGGTTACAAAGCGCGGAAACGGGTTTCCAATTATTTTAAATTTTTTTTCTCTTTCAAGCATGCTGCTGATTTAGCTCTAAAGTATGCAAAAGATCTGATCACTTCAGAAATCACCACTAAATTAGTTGACTTTCAAAGTGTTTACATAAAAATTTCCAGTAAATAATGATGATCAAGTATCCTAAACAAAGATAACAGCGAATTTTTGTACCCAACGAATGACTCATGCAAGCGATATCTCATTAAACTCAGACAACTAGTCATCCAAAAAGAAATTCTAGTTTGTAAATTGTTGATTTTATCGTCGAATGTTTGTAAACAAAACGCCGTATTGTTTGTCATCTTATGCGTTTTGTACGCAGAAAACATACTCAAGTTATTTATCAATGAAATAATAATAATAATATCGATAAAATCAAATTGCTTAAATATTGAGGCAATTTTGTCAACATTTGTCACCAAAACAAGGACGAAGTTTCACTTTGCAAAAGCCTTTCTGCACTTCGAGGTTAAATTTGGCGCTGTGCTTTTGGGAGCTCGAACCCAATCGGTGTAATAACAGTTCTTGCATCAGGCTTCAACAGTATGTTTCATCCCTATCTCATCTAAAAACATAACTTTTCTGGTTATTTTGGGATCGTTGATTTCGCATCGGTTAAACGTTTTTTTTATTTTCTAGCACGGTGTGAGTTATCCTTACAAATCGCTTGGGCACCATGTAATTATGCTAATAATTTGCTAAGTAATATAAATTAAAAGCTATTAATAAGCCATTTTAGCTACTTTTTGATCAGGAACACGTTAAACGATGTTTATTCAATTTGTTGCTACTGTTACAAGTTGCCAATAGTGCAGTCGAATTTGTTTAATTTATCAAACATCGAATGCATCAACTAATTAGTTATTTATTAAAAAATGTTGCATTTTGAAAAAGTCGAGCGATTTCATACCAATATTTTACCACGCCTACAAGACATCTTATGAATGCGCACATAAAATATGGATTAGTTAATGTCCTTATCAAGTTACAGCTTTCGTCTAAGCCAAAGATATCAAACATAACCTTGTAGAAGCTAAAGTTCACACAAATCTCTATGGACAAGCCCAAAAAACCACGCCAAGTATCTGACAATAAAATTTAGCTCTGCTCATTGAAAGAAGTTTCAGTTTACAGTCTGCATATGCATATGATCATAAATACCTATTGCCATATTTAGACAAATTCAATAATTCACGTTTAAGATTTTTTTTAGTTAACTAGCAAAGTATTTATATGCTGCTCAAATGATTAAATTATGTGTCAAACGCCGGGAAACCTAATACCTAAATTTATGCAAATTCCGCCTACAAAAAAGAAGCACTAAATAAAAATATTATCTTAGAGATTTGCATATGAAAGGGCGCTAAAATATAAATCCGAGCGGACTGCCCAAAAAAAGGTAGCATTAAAAGCAGCTTTTAACACTTGTGCCACATAATGCTATTTGATATATGTAGTTCTATATATCATAACTCACCGATTAGCCGCAACACCTCGTGCAGATTCAAAAAGAGATTCAAATGTGTGCGGCCGCTGCTTAGCAGCGTCAAGAATAATCCAATTGTAAAAATGCCTTTGAAATTGGCCATTGTTTTTAACACTTTGAGCTTGTTTGGGGCTTTCAAATGTTTGAAACAATTGCGGCGTTTGGTTTGAAAACACTTGCAAACAATTTACTTTGCTTCACTGGGTTTGTTTTTTTTTTTAAATTTTTTAAATTGCGCGCATTTTAGATTTGTATTTGTATTTTGCATAAATAATAATTTATTTAGAAATTAAATTTCGAGTGCATTTGGCACTTAGCTAAAAAATTTTGCGGCACATGACCAATTCCAATTCGAATTGCGCGTAACGATTTTTGTGACGTTTTTTGTCGCAAACTGCACTACACTTTGAGCAGCCACTAAGACAATTTTCCTGCTTGTCGTTTTTCCGTAACGAATTTTCGTTGATGCGCGCACCGTGACGATTTTCCGACGATTGCTGCAACAAACTCCAAATACAAGGCAACTTTGAATCCATGCCGCAGAGTTGCCAGCAACAAGCAATGCGGCCAGATGGCAACACCAAAACACAAGTTAATGCTAAATGTTTACATATTTTACGCTTACTGTCTCGCGATTTTAACAGAATTCTCTAGTGCGCAGCTACTCGCACTTACACACACTTTCAGTTGCTGTCAATTAACAGTGCTACTAAAGCGGCCTCTAGCGTTTGTTTGTGTTACTAAAGACAGCTGGAGAAATGTTCGGTTGCAGTGAGCATGTATAACAGTTGTTTTGCTAAGGGGAAGCGTGGATTTTAAATTGTTGGCTCATTTACTTATATATTTATGATATATAAAAGCAATCGAATATTAAAACGATTCAAAATCTACAAAAATGTTACAAGAGTTGCAAGGTATTGCGCTGTGAAGGAGCAGATGACACAATACTCGGTTAGACCTAGTTCGAGCGGATCAGGAATGTGAAGTTAGCAAGGAAATGTGTGAAAAACTACAAAAACCTTAGACTTTTAAAACGCAGGCAAAGAGTTCTAGAATTCCCATGCAGCTTGCAAAACGGACGCTTAGATTAAATAACAATAAATAATTTCTTATTACCTAAGCCTGTGTGCATACATAGTTGTTTTTGAAGCACTATCATACAGAAATTTTGAACATTAAGTAGCAATCTTGACTGATGGGTGATTAAACTACCGTCCCTCAAAATCGCTTCGACTCAGGTTCCACCCAAGCCGCTAAATCTCTATTGTCAAATGGAGCATCAACTTAATTAAAAAATGAAATAAATGCCACTACAATTCTCAGGTCATCTGCTAATTCTTCTGAACTATCCCCGACTTGTTGCTCTGCAACCTTTTCTTCTGCTGTTGGCCCCGACACTACTTCTGAAAATTGAAGAGCTCCAATGTTCGCTTTAGGCCCTAGAAGCTCCCTTTTTAAAGCAGTTAGCTATGGTTTCTGTAACATGTTACAAAGCGTTCAGGAGTGACATATATTGCATGAATTTCTTGAAATTTCTTTCTGCTTCCAATGCGACCAGTTGCTTACACACTAGGATATATCAGCCTCTCACATACAATGTCTTGTTTACAATTCCACTCTATTACTTTTATGCTCTTTGCTGGAAATGTAGACAAAATGGTGGCAACCCTGCTTAGTCGCGCGCTTTGCGTCACAGTTACAGAGCTCCAATTGTTTCAAAAACTTTATTAAAGACTCAGTCGACTATATTTTCGCACACCACCTTATGTAATCAGCTTTCACTATGTCAAATTTCAAATTCTGTACTGTAAAACAATGCAAGGGATAAGTATTGTGACTCTAAAATTCGCTTATATAAATATATATACGCAAACATTCGCGGATATAATTCTGGAAGCTTGGAATTCAATGTTAAAAACGTCTTCAGCAAGCTGTGATGCGGATTGAAAAATGTCACTTAAAAAGTTACCAGCAGTTCCTCTGATTCGGCGAACAGAGTGTGTTACTTCCTGTTCAAAGCAGAGACGATATCCAGCGACTTTTCTGAAAGAAACACAGACAGTGTGACTCTTCCTCTGAGCAGTTTTTTGCAATGACTCTGAAATCACTTTTTTAAATCGCATCGACAATAGTCGATACCACTGTATATTAAGACCAATGCTTGTCAGCGATTTCATGTAGCCTGATGGGATGATACTCTCAAGTCTGTTTGTAAATCTCTTCTTCTTCTCTTCTGCACCCAAATTACCTGACATGTGAGTGGCTCTGGCGAATCGTTGTCCGTTTTCTGATATTTCAGGGTGCCATTTTGCTTTTGTCAAAAGTGGTTTGAATTGACACCCGGGCATCCTTTTACCATCATATTCTAGAAGATTTCGCTTTATACCCCTTCCTTCCTCTTCCAACAGAGGTTCGAATTGCCTTTTGAAGCAATTAACAAGTTACCGAAGCAATTTTAAATCTGCCTTTGAGTCCAATTCCGTTATATCGTGTTCCTCTGAAATATATTTTTGTTTTATTTAGTTTTTCTTTTATATTGTATATTTAAGCATTTTTCTTTTATTTTTTTGTTTCCGTGTATTGATTATATTCCTTTTGTTTCTGTTCCTTTTTTGTGTAAATATTTTTCAAAAATTATTTTTTTTTGTTTATATTTTTTTGTTAGCATAATTTTTATTTATATTTTTGAATCGGTTTTTATTGAAATTGTTTTTTGAAATATATTTTTGTTTGTTGTTTATATGTTTGTTTTTTTTTTATATATAATTTGTTTATATTTTTTTGTTTACACTTATTTATATATTTTTAGTTTATATTTTTTTGTTTACCCTGTTATTTATATTTTTTTTATATATTTTTGTTTATATTTTTTTATTTATATTTTTTTGCTTGAATTTTTATTGTATATTTTTTTGTTTATATGTATATTTTTTTTAGATATTGTTTATAATTTTGGTATGTAATTATTTTTATTATTTTATTTTGTTTTTATATTTTTATGTTTATATATTTTTTATTTATATTTATATTATATTTTTATATTTTTTTTATTAATATTTTGTTTGCTTATATTCTTTTAATTTATGTATATTCCAGTTAATAATTTTTTTTTTTCTATTTTTTGTTTATATATTTATTGTTTACATTTTTTGTTTTCATGCATTATATATTTTGTTTTGTGTATTAAGTTATAAGATTGTAACCTGCAAAAAGTGGGCGTAAGCCTCGAATTCCTATTGTTGGAAAAGAGCCCAATATCAAAAAACTGAATTACACCCTCCTAACTCCCGACTATAAAAATTTTGAAGGTATTATGTAATTATGTATGCCATTTTGCATGTACATTGGAGGAACTAATGCCTAGGGATGCCCCTATCTCAGGCTATACCAAATGACGATCTTGCAATATCAGCAAAGCAACGATGATTTTCTTGCAATATACTTTTTTCGGAAGACCTTCACGAATTTCGTCGGCGCATTCTTGTTCAGGTAAATGACGTCAAAAGTTATGAAAAATAATAACACAAAAATGTTTACGGTGCCATTTTTCCATTCCATTTTTGGCCGAGGTAAACTTGAAAAGCTGACATCTTTGAAAAATATCAAACTTTGCGATGCAAATTTCAGATTTGATATAAAAAGCCAGATGATGAGTTAAACACAAAATTCGCATAATCTGGAGCCATCATAGATCTTGGAAATTGACAGTCATTTTTTAGGGCAGCATGGAAAATAGAAGCTTTATTGAAAACCAAATTAAGTGTATGCCTAAAATTGTCTTAACTTAACTAAAGAGAGCCCTTTGTAGAAGTTTAATAACTGGAATGCATGTAAACCTATCACAAAATAAATTTTTGTTTGCAAAAGCAATTTGTATAAAAAATATGCGCTTTTGAAATACACATTCCTTTAAAAAAACTACATTATGAAGTGCAAATTTAAGTTTAAGAATTGAAAAAAAGCAGATTATAACGCAAGGGTAAAGCGAATTTGTAGCCAAATATGCATGTTTCTTGTAAAGTATTTTAATACTTTAGTAGCGTAATATATATCTGAGCTATTTTGGATATGTCCATTATATAGGAACCATAAAAGACATAATCTCAGTTTTTTACTGGCATTATTAATACTTCAAGTTTCCACATAGTCTAAAGATATGACAATATCTTTACGACGAACTTGTTTAAAATCTTTAGCATGCATAAGTATGAGCAAAGTCCTTAATAAAAGGGTATTGCAAATAGTTAGACAACTTGGAATAAAGACTCCATACAAGCTCGATGTATCTTAAATAAGTTTAACACTAATAGACACCTAGTTCTTATTATGTATAAACATTTATAGCTGCCCAAGGTACTTTAACAGTAGTTGGCCAACTTTGGTCTAACATTTCACAAGGCCCCGTAAAACAAGCATATTGTGTGTATGGTACAGTTTACACACAAGGCATACATTGATCCGAAGCCTTGGAAACATTTTACAGAGCTTTGACACAAATTTTGGCTTATAGAGAGTAATTAGTTTAAGTAGACACTGACCATTAAATACACATATTTAAACATAGAACAATAAAATAAATACATAAATATAATATCCAAAACTCAGCTATCAAGGATCATTGATGCACATTGTATATATATAGATATACAATACCAATCATAAGCATAATATTTTTGGTATATTCTTCTATTCAACTATCTTTGCGCTTTCGTCCACATTTAATTTTAGTTTCTCAAGGGAACTCAGTGTTGTTTCGATAAGCAAATTGTAGTCCAACTCATTTAAGCTGGCCTTGGCGGTCAGCAAATCCAGAAATGAGTCCAAGGGCGGTAGAGTTTCAGCGGTATGATCTATAAGAAAAATAACATTTTAACTACAAAGTTGAAGAGATTATTTACAAAGAAGTACATAAACTGCATATGGAAGTGCTTACCAGCAACAGATTTTTTATGTGTGTGCATGTGTATGGGATTACCATATTGTGGGATTTTGCTTTAAAACAGCTCTAACCATGCTCAAAATAGCTGTGGTCAAAATAATAATAAGAAAAACCAAGAGTAATGTATGACAAACTACAGTGTGAGGTTTCCCTAAAGCTGTGTTGGATTTAATGGAATGCAGAAAATGAAAAATGAAATATAAAAGAAAAATTTACATGTAGTGTGCGTGTAGTGTACATTTAGGCAGTTCCCTTAAGGCAGTTTCGTCCTCTTACCACTTCTAGCATGCATGCGGGACTGGACGCTGCTAATGCCACTAGTAGCACCGCGTTGTTGTTGATCTTGCTGACCCGATAATATATTTGCAGCATGTTCCCGACCACGTATCATGAGACTATCGCAATGATTCCAGCACTTGAGCAAACGTTGAGCACGTTGCTTTGGCAAACTGGAGAGCAAGGCGAGCTTGCGCTCAATGCCCACGCCGCAGTCATCTATGTCTGTAAAGTGTATAAAAATAAGCGCATTTAAAGTTTATAATTTAAAGGTAAAGCAAAAAGAAAACCAACCATATACAATGCTCTTCATCACATCAACTTGCAATTCAAATACATGATTTTCCACATACTGCATAAACATTTCAAATTCCAAAGCACGATAGCCCAAATATGTAAAGAACGAAGAGAAGCCCTCTGGCAAAGGAAATGCCATGGAATCCACAGCTAGACAGTAACGCTCTAGTATAAGAAATAGTGAATGCTGCTGACTGTTGGACATCTGATCGCTGCAAGCCCAAAAAAAACTTATTAACTTTGAGGCAAACAACAACAAAAAAATGTACATTAGCTGAAAGCCGCGAAGCGTTTCCAGACGAGCATCTAAGCCAGCTGCACGGCAAACCAGTGAGCACAGGGCACGAGACAGTTCCAACTGCGAGGAGACGTATTGTGAGGCAACAGCATGCACGTGAGCCGGAGCCTGTGAGCGATCAAGAAAAGCCTCCTTGAGCCAACGGAAAGTGGACTGTGGCTTGCATGTGTGCTTCACCAGATGTACGCTCAACTCGCGCAAATACTAGAAGCAGCACAATTTATAATTTTGATGAGTTAAATTCAAAACTACGTCACTCACCACCGACAGCACATGCTCCTGCTTTGTAGCCGTACAGGTTTCTTGCTCAATGAACGGCAACACCTCATTGGAGAACGGAAATGCGGTTCCATAATCGCCAAAACCAACGCGCGCGTCTGGGGACAATGGTGTAGTGCACCGTGATAGAGCTTCCGGTTGATAGCATACCAGTGAAAACATTAATTTCTCGGTCACCTGCTCGGCTGTAAAACGTGGCTGTTCTTTTTTGCCTGCCTCATTTAGCAACTCCCACAGCCGTGTCCAAAGATCCTGGCGATATGGTAATAACCTTTGCTGCGGCGACAGCAACATCATGCTGGTATTATGCAAAGACTCATGAGATAGGCCCACATTGATGTCAGCTACGCGAGCTTGTATGGGTTTGGTGACCAAGGCCGTAGTTAATGGAAGTAGGCGTGCAAGCGGCTTAGCATCGACGGATAAGCCGCGAGTGGCTGCAGCATAGCTGCCTGCTACCAGAGCCTCCTTTAGCAACGCAACTGTGTCCAGGGATAAAGGACGTTCTAGGATAGTGCTTAGTAGTTCGGCCAGTACATCGAGATCATCAGAATGCAAGAGGAAATAATGTATAATACTGATACGATTATCCACAGAGGTGTCATTGCGAAAAGCCTCGATTAAATGAGAACGAGGAACTGACAACGAGACCAAATCTAAAGTAGCTACATCGTAGGCCATTCCACCCCACTTGCTCAGAGGTATAAGTTGAGTCAGCGGATTGCGATTGTGTGCGGAACACACAATATGACAGTTTGGCTCGTGAGTTAAGCCAACATCCAGCAAATGCACAAAGAGATCGGGCTGGAAAACGAGCAAGTGATGAGGTCCATGTAGCGCAAAAGTTGGCCTAAGCACGCGTGCTTTTTCCCACGGGACACCCGGCATGACGCAGTGCACGACGCAGCCATGATGCAGCAAGGTGACTGAGTAGGCAAAATGCACATCCGCCTGCTGTTTAAAGCCGGCTACTACGGGACCATCATCCACGTTCAGGGGCTGAATGGGTTGATACAGATAATAGTGACATACAAAGAACATGCCCGTGCTGTCGGCCAAGATGATGAGATTTAGCGAGCTGTCATGCACGCGCAGCGGCACCGCATCATCATCGTAGCTGGTGGCATCCTCAGTGGCGCCCGCAGGCAGCCTAGGCAAGTTCAGAGGAATGTTGAGCTACAATATAAACGAATAACAGCTTGATTTTATAGATAACAAAAAGCGATGCGCGTATACTTACCACCGTTTCGGTGGGCTGCTTTTCATGAAACTGAAATGCGGATAGTGTGGGACTCAAAATTTCCTGTACACGCTCGCCGTTTTCCTCACGCTCATCCAACAAACTTAAACTTTTGGCCTTTGGCTTAAGGTGTATGTAATACAAAGCCTGACACTCTGGATCCCATTGCGCCCAGCTAAAACTTTTGGCCAACGTATCGTATTGTAGTAAACTAGTTTCCAGCTCCCAAGCATGCGTTTCAAGGGCATTCATATGAGGAACAAGAATCTGTTTAACAACACAGTTGTAAAGCCTTATTGCTGCAACATAAATAAAAGGTTAGCATTTAAATATTTTAGCTAAAACGCGCACTTACAGTCCTCATGTATCATAACCAAGAGCTTATCCTGCCAGGAACTGCGCGATGCATCCTTAACACCCCACAGAAACTGCGTCATTGTTTGCTTACGCGTGGGCTCCTCATTAAGTTGCACGGGCGTACCACCCTCGCAGCTGCGCACTTCAACTACATACGCTTGGTAGAGGTACTGTGGTGCAGCTGCTGCTCCTGCCGCCTCCTCCTCACATTCTGCCACATCACGCTGCTTGACTACATATGACATCAAGGTCACAGTGTTGTTGATGCTTGCCTGTATAATCTCCACACAGCCAGGCAGCGTCCATAGCACCCGCAGATACTTTTTCGATGCATGGAAGTGACCTATGCATGTTTCTCGTGTTCCTTCCTGTATATTTTCAAATATCCAAGATGTTAGCAACGACCCATCCTGTTCTTGGCCAATAATCCGCCACTCGTTCGCCTTGTCTGTGCAGGGCCAGAATCAGTATGGTTTTTATCAAGTATTAAGTAGTTATGTACGCACTTACCTGTATGCCCCTGGCTGGCCAGAAGACCGCAAAAGTTGGCTGCCAAATTTTCTTGCCGCAACATGCTTCTAAAGTAATTATTTTTTAAATTTACATTTTTTCGGAGCTGCTGCGTGTTGCACGGCCGCTTGAGAAATCAATATTGTAACAGTAGGTTGGCAACGCGAGAACAGCTGTTCTGGAAGTTCGCTCATTTTGAGGTGAACCGCTCTGGTTCACAAAATGTTCAACTCTATATTTTCAAATATTTGCAGATCTGATTGTTTCGCGATACAATGCATAAATTAAAAGAATTTTTGTTTTATTGCAATATTTTAATTGCTCACATAGTCAATAATCGAATGATGCTCTAACAAAGGTTAATTTTGAATATAAATTTTATTAGTGCTGGCAACCATTGTATTCGCGACCATATTGAAAGCACAGTTATATTTATTTTATTGGACACAGTGAAAGGAAGCAAAAACGCGCAAAATGCCAAGCGAAATAATTACACTGCAATTGGGTCAATGTGGCAATCAAAGTGAGTTTATGAAGTAATTTGTCTTCTTATTTGCACATCTACAAAACAACGTCTGCAACAAATAGTTGGCTTTGAATTTTGGAAACGCTTATGCCTGGAGCATGGCATTTCCCCAGAGGGCGTGCTCGAAGACTTTGCTACCGATGGCATGGACCGTAAGGATGTGTTTTTCTATCAGGCCGATGACAATCACTATATTCCACGCGCTGTTTTGATAGATTTGGAGCCGCGTGTCATACACAATATTATGAGCTCGCCATATGCCAAGGTAAGTAATGCCGGAGCTCTGTAACTATCTACATTAGTTTAAGTTTGTCTTAGCTTTACAATCCAGAAAATGTTTATTTATCTAAACATGGCGGCGGTGCTGGCAATAACTGGGCTTCTGGTTTCAGTCAGGGAGAACGTGTGCAGGAAGAAGTCTTCGATATAATCGATCGTGAGGCTGATGGCAGTGACTCGCTTGAAGGCTTCGTTATTTGTCACTCTATAGCTGGCGGCACAGGCTCGGGCATGGGCTCATACATGCTAGAGCGTCTCTCTGATCGCTTCCCCAAGAAGCTGATACAAACCTATAGCGTGTTTCCCAATCAGGACGAAATAAGCGATGTTGTTGTGCAGCCCTACAATTCAATTTTAACGCTGAAACGCTTAACAAAATGTGCAGACTGTGTGGTGGTGCTTGATAATACCGCACTGAATCGCATTGCCACGGAGCGCCTGCACATACAGACTCCCACATTTACGCAAATAAACAACCTGGTATCCACCATAATGAGCATCAGCACAACAACCTTACGTTATCCGTCGTATATGAACAACAACTTGGTAGGCTTGACGGCACCTCTAACACCCACACCGCAGCTGCATTTTCTTATGACCGGCTATACGCCACTGATTACAGATTATGAGGTGAGTTGGTAAAACTTGATATAAATTTGAACAGGCAGTTGAATTAACTCTTTTACATCGCAGACAAAGACAAATGTGCGCAGAACCACTGTGCTCGATGTAATGCGTCGTTTGCTGCAGCCTAAGAACATGATGGTTTCCTCGGCTCCAGATAAAAACAATCGCCATTGTTTCATATCCATTCTAAATATTATTCAGGTAAGCTTTCTATCAAGAGTTTAGTAGATTGATGGGTAACACTAATTTTGATAGGGCGAAGTGGATCCCACCCAGGTACACAAATCTCTGCAGCGTATACGTGAGCGCAAGATGGCCCAATTTATACCGTGGGGTCCTGCCAGCATTCAGGTGGCATTGTCACGCAGCTCTCCTTATGTGCAAACTGCTCACAAGGTCTCTGGCTTGATGATGGCCAATCACACGGGCATCAGTGTGCTTTTTAACCGTGCGCTGGTCCAGTACGATAAGCTTAAGAAACGCAATGCCTTTTTAGATCAATTTCGCCGCCAGTCTATGTTTAAGGAGGATTTGTCAGAATTAGATTCGGCACGTGATACAGTGGATTGCTTGGTTCAAGAGTATGAGGCGGCAACTCGAGCCGATTACCGCCAATATAGTCCATACACGGAGAATACTCAGGTCTCGGCAGCCTGAAAAAAAAGAATATTAAAAACTTTTAATTTCACATTTTAAATAAATAAGTTGGCTTTTGTTTTAAAACATTTTTTTCTCATTTCAATTCAACGTCTCGATCATACTGCATAAAATTTCTCGCCGTTTCTCTAAAGAGTTTCTAGTTTCACATAATGTTTCTAATAGGCGTGGTCGAATTCTTTTTATCGAAGGTATACATGCCTTACCGAAGAGAGCCTCCGTTACCCAGATGGAAAGTTGTGGGCAGAAATTTAGAGGACAACCGGAAAGAAACCCCTTAAAAGAACAAAAGTAACTACAGAGGCACACCGGATACTACTAATTTCCTGCACAGTTCACCAATAAGATGAAAAACTAAGGCACCAAATTAACACTGAAGAATTAAGAAAATCCAAAATTTTGTAGAATAAAAACATAACATTTCAAAGATAATGTCAATGGTGTATTTAACAATGGCAGTTATTGTCGTGGTTCTATAATCTAATGTCTACTGTTTCGGATTAGTAACATCTTGGCATAGAAGTATGATCGGGACTAACACATAGTATATATATATAACAATATATATAGTAGTATATAATATAACAAAACAGCGATCGAGGGTACTGAAACCATCTTGTTCGTAAATAAAGCCTATCTCGTGGTTGAAGGACTTTTTATAGTCTAAGATGAGACAGATGAGAAATACTGGGCAGTTAAGGACTAAGTGGTCCTTCCATCTTGTGGAACACTATGATAAAACAAAGCATTAGACTACCCATGCGTTTTGGGCAACTACTATATCTTCAAAAAGAAACCGTATGGGCTCTCGATTAACTAACTAATGTTTAATAACACAAATTTCAATTTTAAATGACCAAACGCCTTGCATTTGTTCCTCATTTCTTGAGGCGATTAGTGCGATATAAAGCAGCCCTGGGTTCTGGTGAAGCAGTGGAAAGTTTCATTAACCATTAAACTGACAATAACCAGAATGACACCTGCTCTGCCTTAAGCAAGTTAACGCAAAATTTCTTAGTGGTATTGGTCGAGCGATGTTAGGCAGTGAGCTGATGTACGGAGCGAAGCCAGCCCAAGATTAAAAAGGATTGTGTTTAGGGTTTGGGACACACCATAGAAAACCACAATTCCAATGAAAGATAGTAAGGACCGATAAGTTCGCAGTTGCACTCAAATAACTTCCAAGCTCATGGAATACATTTGTTATTATCTGATATCATCGTTCATGCGATGTACGGGTTTCTAACACTCGAGAACCACTAAACCAAATGACTTCATATTTGGACCATATATTCGTTTCGTGTGCAGGAAGCTTTCTCTTAATTTTGTGTCCGGTATGAGGATAGGATTAGCAATATTCTTAAACGACGTAATGAATACATATTATTTATGATTATATATAGTATAGCCAATCGGGAAAGAATGCGAGTGACTCGCGGCAAAGAGCATGCAATTTAATAGAGTGGAATCGTTGGCCTTTCCATTGAGTCGACTTGCTGAAATGCGACCATTTCAAAGACAGTATATACATGTGCGTTTTTTTTTTGAATTTTCTTTTTCTCAATTTTGCATACGAGTGAGTACGTCTGGTAGAGACAGCAACACACGTACGTTGTCTTTGAGATGGTCGCATTTCAGCAAAAATGGTGAATTTTTTATCGGTCCAGGATTCTATTACATTTTAACCTCTTTGCTTTTTTTTACCTTTTTAACTTTTGCTTTTTGGCTACCAATCCGATATAAATTAAAGTGCGCATATGAAAATTGGTATTGGTGACTTGGACTAAGAATACATTCATACGCCGCTGTAAGGACAATTTACTAACGTCTCGCGCACTTGGAGATGGTCGATCTTGACTTTTAAGACATTAACACCGATTGAAGCCTAGTGCCAATAACAGTCATGCAAAACAGCAAAAGAAATTGAAATTGGACATATCCAGTTGACGGAATAGCGAATCTTTGCACTCTGAGCATGAAGACGGTGTGTAGATTGTGTAGAGGATAATATAACTGCTTATAGGGATGATATTCAGGCATTACCACGAATGCAGAGAATCCTTTGTTGCTACTTTTGCGAAAGCACTGATCGGACTTTATCAGTGCGGCTCTTCAACTTTGTGATGAAAAGTGCATTGCGAAAAGCCGGAGTGCTTGCCTACGAAGATGATATAGACAAGCCGAAAGCTTAACGGCTATTAAAAAAGAATCTGACAGGGTCTGGTGGTATACGAGACCAAGGCAAAGTGCGCATTTTGGTCTACCTTGGCACCACACAATGATGGCCGAATGATGGCAAGAGGTGTTACTTTGGTTTCAGTAGGCAAATGAGTTGTAGGGACCACTCCCGCAAGACGAAAGTTACACTCCATAAGCAGCTCAACCTTCTTAGTTTGCTTTATGCTCGGTCATGCTATGCGCATAGACAAAGAAGCTCGTGGGTGTAAGGTCTACAAGGAAAGTTATTAAGAAGTAGGCAGTCCGTTGGCAGGACGAAATAGAAAGCGCACTACATTTGGTATCGCGGACTGAAGAAGAGATGCAGAGCGCCCTACATCAGATCGTAACCCGGTAACGAGTTGCTATGGTCAGTTAAAAAGAAGAACAAATGCACATTGTGGAACTGAAAATAGCAACTGAATCATATTTTTAAATTAACATAGCAACTTTTGACATTACAATCAGCCCTGGTATGTGAGCGCCCTTTGAAATTGTATTTTATTTTTTAGTCTTAGTTTTAAATTCTTGTCGTAAACACCTAAAAACAAAAACAGTCCGAAAATATTGTTACGTTATTATTTTGTTGTTTTTATACCTGTTTCTGAAATCAAGTCGATGTAAGTAAATAAGATTAATAATAAAAGCCTGTAATGTAACTTGTCAATTTTAGCTCCTAGAGCCATCCCGATATTTTCTTGAACATCATTCCCAAGAATAAACAAATCATCACAAAGATGTGTTGCGGTGCAGCACCTTGCTGTCCTTCATGCGGACCCCCTTGCGGTGGAGCATTTTGCAAGAGCTGCTGCGTTGAAATGTGCTTCTCGCCTTGCACACCGGCTTATTTACAATGCTCCATGTCGTGCTGTGGCCCTTGCTGCGGACCATGCGGTCCTTGCTGCTAAGGTTGCACAGAAACCACTATTTTGGTAAGACAGATGGTGCTGAACACTTGCGTAATCTACTGGTAGAAGTGGAGTCTATGGATTACAGCGAACCTATTCAGTTCATTGAATGACAGGGAAATGATAAAATAATAATGTAACATCCCAAAACCAAATTCTTAAAAATAAATATGTAAATGCAGAAATGTGAAATTATTTATAGTAGAACCAAAGTTCCAGGCCTGCTAGCTTGGAATACATAGTATACATTTTGTCTTAGTGCCAACCTTGCTGAGCCTCTAGCTTTGAGGGCTTGCGTATGCGTCGCATTTTCTGCGTTCGGTATACCAACGAAGTTGAGCAATGCACGCAGCCTTCTATAGATTGAAAAGGGACTGCGTATAGTCAGTACAATCTTTGCGTTTATCGATAAAAATAATCTGCCAGAAGGCTATAACATCCAGGAGCTCCTCTGATACTCTTTAACAGACGCATTAAGTAACGAGCATGGAGAGAAGCTGCAATATATACCATTTTGCATTGGGCTGCTATCCATGTGGATGTTTGGACATATCTGAATGTATACAATGTATCAGTATCTGCTTCAGTTTCTGTACGAGAACTGATAGGTCTCCCTGCTATCGACCGGGCTGACCACCTTATCGTGGTTTCTGCGGTGGTTGGCATTTGTGCAGAAGGCAAATTAGCCTGAACAACCTTGTTGGTACGGATCGCAAGATTACGTTTGCCAGTTAGTTAATGTACCCTGCAGACTAACAACGGATAAAGGTCAACTTCACGCCGAACATGTGACACAAATATGCGACTGGAAGTAAGGTATACCGAACGGATAACCAAAGCTTTTAACCGGTGTAGTGAGTGCCCTTGTTTAGCACATTGAAGAAGGTTGATTGGCTCACATAAGATGCATTTGCAATGCCAATGCACATATCGATACTAATGCCTCAGAGCAGCGACTCTTCTTGCTAGGATTTGAAATATTAAATACTTAGACTTTTGTCTATGCTTTACTTGTCAACCTTAAACTAAAACTAATAAGAACATAATAGGTGACCCCACCAAGTACCCCCATACTCTTATCGAGGTAGAGCATATTCCTTTTCTCGTGTTCCTTCCTCTTTGTATTCTTCTTCATTTTCGTTCTCTTCATTTTCCTCTTCCTCATTTCAATAGCCATAAGATGAAACAACCCGATTTACGTTTCACTCCGCAAAAAATAATAGTAGGCTTTGAGATTTGGTGTCATTTTCTGTAGTTTTACGCTTTTTTGTCCACCAAAATTATACTTTTCTTTGATAATATTTACACCGCGCATTCACGAATCTGCACTTCTTATGGAAATTCCCTACATAATGATATAAGTTTTACTCACATTTCTTCTCATATAGTTGGCCAAAAAGAGTGCACAAATTTTTCCTTAGCCTATTTATATAATAGATAGATTCTACTGCATGGTGTGTTACCGTAGTGGCTAATCCATTTATGTTCTCTCTACCTGACTAAGCTTTGATCTTGGTGCTATTCTCCATATACTACTCGTTGTGAAGTCTCGCGATCCAGTCTCTATGAATGAGAGACGCGTAACAATCAACTGTTTCACTCTTTCAGCAAGTAGAAGAGACATTTTCTTTTTGACTATGACTAATTTGCTCATAAGCTACGTTTCCTCTTGATAGAGTCTTTACTGAAGACCAACTCAAGCTTTAAGGATCACGAAAAGGGTATTGATAGAGTAAATAAAATTCTTGTTTAGCGTTGCCATACTATGTTATGTACATTTGAGTCAGCAAACCTTGTGTTCTCTGGTCTCAACTATAATGCATCTTCTTTTCGTATTGGCTACGCAGCTTTTTCATAATTTCAAAGCACGCCTCAACACTTGTTTTATCTGGATCCTCTAGCCCAACACAATTGGTATTGTACATGGGCTTCGCAAGCCCTTTTGTGCGAGAGAAAGGGCATTAACTAGTCCGACCAACAATCGTTAAAATAGGGTGACAGGCGACTTTCATTGGGAAGCAGAACGGGAAGTTCTCTCGCCAGTGCAGCGCCCAGTATCAGCATTGTAAAAAAGAACGTGGATTTGGTTTTAGGCATTTTGGCATCCGAACAGCATCCGAGCGCGAGATTTTCTTGCTTTTTAGGTAGCATCTAGCTGGAGGTTCAGTTTCTTATTAAAACTGTATTTTTTCACTTTTTTAGAAATAAATATTACAAAAAACCTTTGCCTTTCTTGTCAAACTTTAACTAAAACTAATTGCGAAATCTTCTTCTGTACTTACGAGTGTTCTATGCGCACTCTAAGTGTTGCTCTTACTGATTCTAGCCGCAATAGGCTAAACCCAGTAAATCATTCTACAGAGCTCATCAATAGTATTCATACAACTACAATCACCGAACTCTTCTATACCTGCCAAGCTCTGGGCGGAAAGTAGTAGTAGCCGCTCGTCGGTTTATTATGCATACTATTTTTGTTCCAAGTACACCATTTTCTTCTGCTTTTCAGAGGTTTGTCACTCATAGCGTTCTAAATGGAATTCTTCTTCTTCTTAACTGGCCATAGCAACCCGTTACAGGGTTACGGCCAGATATAAATCTCTCCTCCAGGTGTCTCTGATTTGCGCGCGCCTTCACCAAGCGGTGATACAAATGTAGCTAGTGTGCTCACAGCGGAGGCATTGTCTGGTGGCAAGGAACACGAAATCCTTGACAACATCAAAAGAATAGTTTTCAACATCAATCTGAAAATCCAACCGCTGTGTCTACTCGAAGAACACGTACACTTTGTCTTACTCTCATTAATAACCAAACCCACCATGACAGATTCTCTTTCATATCCGCAAGGGCTCCAGTAACTGCTCACTTTGAACGACCAATGATATCGATTTCATCTGTGTCTGCAAGCAAACGGCTTTAGTCTTTCACAAAGTACGCTCGACAGGGCCTTATATGCAATAGAAAGAAGACCGATACGACGGTAGTTAGCTCACACAGTGGGTTCACCCTTCCAAGGTCCCAATCATCGGGCATACTCTCATCTAGCTTTGCATGACCTTACCAAATCATTGCCGCCAGTTTTGAACAACTCTGCAAGCAGGTCATCTGAGCCAGCAGCTTGAGCCGCTAGCTCTAAGTGGTATTGGAAACCTTTTTTTTGGCAAATTTTTCATTTTAAACCCAGTTGGCTGAATTTGAACCAAATTTTAACTGAGTAGGCTTTTTCCTCGACGAAAAACGAAACTTCAAATCCTACAGCTATGGAGTCTGGGTAAATATAAATTATTTTCATTCGTTTTCTAACTCTCGAACCTTTCGTTTCGACTAGCTTCTAAATTTTTAGTAAAATAATAAATTTCAAATATTTTTTCCCTTAAAATTAACCAAAAAAAAGTAAGAATTTTTTTATTTTTTTTTTTTAAATAATGTGAAAAAGTTCAGTTTTTGTTTTAAATTGGTCACTAATCCATTTCTTTTTTCTTACTTTGCGGCTATCTTTATCACCATGAAGCTTAAAAAAATCTCAAGATGTGTTCTCCTTGCGGACCTTGCAGCCCCTGTGATCCCTGTTGCGGACCTTTTGAGGTAAGTGTTTCAGACTCGAAATATTAGTTAACTATCAAATCGTTAAGCATCCATTAATACGTAATTGCAAATGAACATCGTTCCGAAACATCATGTAGTGTTCCCCAAAATGCTATAATTCTGCCCAATTGGAGGCGTTACCACAGTGTGCACCACGCATTCCACCACCGTTTCCCAAATGCATAACTGTGCAACAACCTCCGCGTATTATATGCAAAAAACGCGTAGTATTTACAGAGAAAATAGTACCAGAGCCCATGGTGGTCAATCGCTGTCGGCAGATCACCATACCCAAGGTCGTAGACACGACAAGAGTGATCAAGGTGCCCAAGCTAATGTGGGTTTCACAAATGGTGCGCGAGCCGCGTGTCATCTACTATCCTTCGATGATACCAGATCCGTATGTGGTTTGCTATCCGAAGCGCGTCTGCGAACCTCGTGAGGTGTGCCAGTCGATACTGTGCCAACCGAAGCCGCAGACTATTGATATACCTTCACCACGCGAGTACTGCTGCTATCCAAATGGGCCTATCAACTATAAGCCAAGCGCAGCTTGTCCACCTTGTCCTATTGGACCTTGCGCACCAGGCGCCGGTTGCTGTGCACTGCCCTGCTTCTCAACCAATCAGTATCCATTGTGCGAAACGGGCTGTGGACCTTGTGGTCCATGTGGACCTTGCGGACCTGGACGATGTGGACCTTGCGGACCTGGTGGTTGCGGACCCTGTGGGCCCTGCGGACCGTGTGGACCTTGTGGACCTTGCGGACCTTGTGGGCCTTGTGGGCCTTGTGGGCCTTGTGGGCCTTGTGGACCTTGTGGACCGTGTGGCTCAATGGGCCTTTATGGACCTTGCGGGCCTTGTGGTCCTTGCACACCCAATGGTCCTTGTTAAAAAACAAAATTCTAGCTACTAAACACTTTCCAATAGAAACAATTTGACTTCTGTGCAGCTCACTGTTCTGTTTCGTTCAATCTCGACGTTTATCAAGGTGAGCAGCATGATTGCATTGTCTTGATACGCGAACTCGTAAATCAAGGCGTAACGCAACGTGTTGCCCGCCTTGATATACGTGGGTGATTTTGTATAGTAATTCATAATAGGTCTTTGTTGCGTATCAGGACAATTGCAATTTCAACCAATGTAAATCTAATAATGCGAAAACTACTAATCATACGGTTATTTTCGTTTGATTCTACAGCCCCGAGGTTGTCGCAGCCGCGAATTGCGATGTGGTATCATGTATACGACTTGCGACTGTGTAAAGCGTAACGGTCTCCAGGATAAATGTCCAAGATCGGCTTGCCAAGGACGTCCGGGGTGTATGTGCTTCCCGTTCCCATCGTGTGGACCAGCCGCATTCCCATTGCGCTATGCCTACATGACAATGGGTGTCAACAATAAGCGCATGCGCTGTGCCTCGACTGGAGCTTCCTGCGGTGGAGCCGGCATTCCACGTCCCTGTGGTGGTTGTTGCGGACCATGTAAGTACAGTACACTTACTCCTTTGGGTTGTTCCTACGATCGACACATTTTTACTCAAATATACATTCCCTTCTCATATTCTTTAAAGGCTAAAAAGGATGAAGTGTCCTGGACCTGATTTGCGACGTGTAAAAGCGCCGCGAAAAGGCACCATATTGGACTTCCTGGAGCATTATGCAAATTCAACCTCAAAACTATTGTTAATTTTTTGGGGAAAAGTCAAAGAAATTCAAAATTTTAAGTACACAAGGAAAAACAACCAGCAATGCAGCACATTTTGTACGAATCAGATTTAGAGATCTTTAGGCTGTGTAAGTACTTTGAGAAGTAGCTTTTCGATTGATTTATACTCATTATTCTCTTTTCCCTAGGTGGTTTCTAACCAAGAAGGAATCAGATACTTGGCTATGGAATCGGCGAAGTTTTCGAAAGACTGAAAATGCGCTTTTATGCACGTCTAATGTTCAATATTCGTATGACAAAGTATATGTAAAGCATTTTGGTTGGAAAAAAAGAGGAAGCAAGTTGATTAAGGAAAGTGTATAAATAGTGGCACCATTAACACACGGTCCAAAAGAATTCCATCACAGAAAACGCGAACCACAAAAAGGCTTTCAATTCGTTGACATTGTCGGAGTGTTTCGTCATAGAGGCAATACTCAATGTTATGCAAGGAATTGCACTAAAATTGTCGAACCATCCAGCCTGAATTGGAAAGCGCAAAAAAATTATATACACTAAATTTTCTAGATCTTGACCCAAAAATTCAAAATTATTAGTATATCGAAATTTTTATATGACTTTGGATTACTTTTTTTTTTAAACTTAAAAATTATTTGGCATTAAATTATAAAATTTTGGTAATTGAAAAACTGTTTTATTCGGTGGGGGTTTGTCCAACTCATTTTTACTTGGTATTGATCATTGGTAGCTGTCCGATGTTTTGTGACTTGTGCGGATTCGTGACGTCATATTAATGAAAACGATGTTGATAGGTCTGAACGAAAAGAAAACCTAAAACTTCAATTATTCCTACTGATTTTTATACAAAGTGTAAAAGGGTATTTTAGATTTGTGCAATGTATACAACAGGCAGAAGGAAGCGTGGCAGACTATATGTTCCATGGGCAAAAATGGCCAGGAGCAATAGGCGCAATAATAGCAATAGTCTGTCCGTTACAAAAAGGTGCACATTTTACCTATTCAGTGCAAGTTTGTCGAATTATGTCGATATCTTACCCCGTCTCCCGTTCGCGTTTTACACCAACACCATAAAAGCTATCCAATTTAAACTTGGCACAGTTATACACATTGTTACTGTGCATGTGTGGTGCGAAAATCATTAAGATCGGATAGCAACTTTAATAGATATAGGTAACAATATGCCAATTTTACAGCCTTCCTCCTATAAACTGCAACAGAATTTCACTTTTAATGGAAATGTTAAGGTTAACATTAACGTTAACCAAATGTGGTAAGTAGACTCACGTTAGGCTTATAAACCAAATAATGTTAACCTTTTTCCAAATCATCCCCCCTCCCCCCATAGAACAGTTATCGTTATTACGCTCGTACCCCTCAACTCGTCGATACTAAAATTTACACAGAAAGGTTTCGTTATATCAACATTAAATATGAAGTCCTAATAATTTTAGAAAATTATAACATAATTATTGAAGTCTTTTGGGAAAAAATATAATTATTTTTTTTTATCTAAAATAATAAATAATAAAAAATTTTTTTTTTTTATTTAACATTGTTCCACCAAACCGATTTAGTTCAAATTTTTATTAAAGGATTTTTGATTTTTTTAAAAAATAGGAAAAAAAAATAAAAAAGTTATAGTGTTAGTTAATAAGTTAATCTTTTAATTACATTTCAACATATTTAAAAATAATAATAATTTAAAATCACAAATGTAAATAAACACCACAGATGTAAAGCTTAAGTTAATCGCTGTATCAAACCATTTACATATACATATATAAATATAAAAATAATGTAAATAATAAGTGGATAAATAAATAAAATTAATATAAATAATAAAACGTTTTCGTTGGTATTAACAGTGGGAATTCTAGTAACAATTTTGTTACATTCTCCTTTATGTTCGGTTAATGCCAAATCATTAAAAAAATGTTGCAAACAAAAATTAGAGCTGATTGGATATCAATTTATAAGGTAAGGTGCATACATCAGCTCTTTTGCAGAATATGGCTAGAAGCGAGCATGCGCGATGATTGGAACCTTGGTGTCCTCTGCCCTGCCCTCAAGAAGGGTCATCCAACGGTGTGCATCGGTCTTCTTTCTATTGCATATAAGGTCCTGTCGAGCGTAGTGTGTGAAAGACTAAAGCCATTTGCGAAATAACTGATTGGAACTAATCAGTGTGGCTTTAGGCCTGGTAAGTCCACCATAGACCAGATATGCATACTACGCTAAATCCTGGAATGAACCAACGAATACCATAAAGCAGCATTTGATAGCCCGTTGAGGGATCGCGTATAAGCCGCTCTGTCTAAGTTTGGAATCCCTGCCAAACCAAAGTTGGTGCGACTGTGCAAAATGGCGTTGAGCAACACACGCAGCCCCGTCAAGGTAGGAAAGAGCTTCTCCGAGCCTTTTGATACCAAGCGAGGCTTCAGACGAGGTGATGCCTTCTCCTGCAACCTCTTCAACTTTGTAATGTGTGTTGCGTAAGGCCGAAGTAAATAGGAACGGGACTATGTTCTATAAGAGTGTCCAGTTGCTTGCATACGCAGATGATATCGATATCATTGGTCGTACAAAGCGAGCAGTTACTGGAGCCTTTGCGGCTATTGAAAGAGAATCTGCCATAGTCAGACAAATTAAGATCCAGCGGTTCCGCTGGCTAGGTGATGTTGTGCGTATGGATAACTGCTGCGAGAATGGTCTTCAATGCGAGGGTCGAAGGGAGGCGACGAAAGACGAAAAGACAATACCACCGCTGTATGGACCAGGGAGTGAGCACACAAGCTACCTTTGGTATTACCGATTGGAGAAGGCGCGTGGAAAACAGAAACGCCCTGAGGAGAGATTTGCATCAGGCCGTAACCCGGTAACGGGTTGTTGTGGCCAGTTAAGAAAAGGAAGAATCTCGTTGTGTATAGAAATTTGAATGAAATCCTTCCAGTTGCAATTAAATACATTTTTATGTTGAAAACAAAACATAAGCAGATTTGAATGTACATATGTATATGCGACGGTTGCATCGATAACGATGACATTCAGAAACTGCTTATCGCATAACAGTTGGTTAACTTTTGTCGCCTGGCAGAATGGAATCGCGAGCAAGAGATAATTGAATGAATGAACTCTGTTCACTCTTCGCACTCAATCACATGTGCACATACATATGCATCGGTTTCATGCGCAGTTTAAGATTGTCTTTCATCGTTACAACAAGTATTTTTACGTATATTTATTTTGCGGTATGATTATAATACTGGGATTGATTGCACTGCTTTGTGGAATCGCACTTTTGCTGCCAGGGACGATTTGTGTTTTTTTTCTTATTATCTTGCTGATCGCTTGGTTTTGGCAGCGGCATCATTATGCATACTGGCAACGTCGACGGACACCGTATATAGAGCCCACACCCTTTGTGGGTAATGTCTATCGGCTGTTGCGCTATCGCTGCTGCTTTGGCGATCAGTTCCGAGAGCTTTACGAAGAGCCTGCCGCCTCTGGGCAGGCCTATGTGGGCATACATGTGCTGCACAATCATGCACTGCTGCTGCGGGACCCGGCTCTTATCAAGCGCATCATGGTCGAAGATTTTGCGCAGTTCTCTAGCCGCTTTGAGACAACCGACGCTGTGGGAGACACCATGGGCTCACAGAATTTGTTCTTTGCCAAGTATGAAGTGTGGCGCGGCATACACAAGATCTTTACACCTTTCTTTGCGGCCAACAAGGTGCGACAGATGTATACACTGCTGCAGCAAATAGGCTTTCAGTTGGAGCAGCATATGGATGAGCTTTTGGATGGAAGCAGCAGCCAGATTATAGAGGTTAAGGAGCTATGTGCGCTATTTACCACCGATATTATATCCTCGCTGGCCTTTGGCATTGAGGCGCACAGCTTGCAGAATCCAGATGCGGAATTTCGACGCATGTGCGTTGAGGTCAATGAGCCGCGACCTAAGCGCATACTACACCTCTTTACCATGTTTTTCTTTCCACGTTTTTCGCGTCTTGTACGTGCTCATCTCTATTCGGGCGAGTATGAGCGCTTCATGCGCAAGTCCATTGATTTTATCATGAAGGAGCGCTCGGCAAGCGGCGTCCAGCGCAATGACTTAATTGATATCTTTCTGCAGCTGCAGCGTACACAGCCGCCGGAGAGTGTGGTACACGCACCGGACTTTTTTGTGGCTCAGGCAGCCTTTCTGCTGCTAGCCGGCTTTGATACCTCCTCATCCACCATAACCTTTGCGCTATATGAGCTGGCCAAACAGCCGCAGATACAGCAGCGTTTGCGTGCGGAGCTGCGAGAGGCATTAGAGTGCAACAAAGGAGAGTTAAGCTATGAAACACTGAGTAGTTTACCTTACATGCGACAGACCGTGGACGAGGTGTTGCGTTTGTATCCGCCCACAGCCTTCTTGGATCGCTGCTGTAATACCAAAGGCGGCTACGATATGGCGCCTTGGGGCGCCGAGCGCTTAGAGCCGGGCACACCTGTTTATATATCTGTCTTGGGCTTGCATCGCGATGCACAGGTTAGTTTGACTTTAAAGACCTTGGGCATCTTAAAATTATGCTTATGTTCGTTATAGTTTTGGCCGGAGCCCAATAAGTTTGATCCCGAACGCTTCTCAGCCGAGCAGCGTCTGCAACATACACCCATGACCTATTTGCCCTTTGGTGCTGGTCCGCGTGGCTGTATAGGCACCTTACTGGGTCTTTTGGAGGTCAAGGTCGGTCTGCTGCACATACTCAAGAACTTTCGTGTGGAGCCCTGTGAACGCACATTGCCAGAAATGAAATTTGATCCCAAAACCTTTGTGCTCGCCGCTGCGGGTGGAACGCATTTGCGTTTTGTTAAAGATAAATTATATTGAAACCGTCTCTATGTATAGTTTTTCAATTTTCACTTTATTGGTAAATTTTTTTCCACATATTTATGTATTTTTCTTTTTTGAAATTGTTCACAAAAAGTGCTCTGAAGTGGTTGGTGGAAATGTTGTTGGTGTTGTGGCTGGGGACTTATGGTTATTAATGGCTGGATTTAAAAGGCTTTTGCAAACGGTTACATGCAGCTAAGTGGTTTCTATATAAACGCCGTTAAGTTGGCAAACAAAGATAAGATTGCTTAAAATAATAATAATTGATTCTTTGCAGTACTTGCAATAACATTTCCTCCGACATAAATTTGGTTTCTTCAAAGCACTTGACAATTTTTCAAAAACAATACAATATTTGCATATACAATTTATAAAACTAACTCGAGTTTCTACTGCAGCTTCGTCTACTTCACACTCTTTTTACAAATTATCAAAAATAACTAAAGCAATTTTTTTTTATACAGACATTTGTTATATTAACATAAAGAAGTTTATAGCTAAAAACTAATTGCATTTTCTTTGCTTTTTATGCATACAAAAAAGGAAACACCAAAGTTGATTATTTTGTGGTTGTTTGTTTGTTTTTACATAAAAATGTGCACATACACACTTTAAACTTATTTTTAATTTAAATGTTTTATACAAAATATTTGCACATTTATATAACTGTTATATAAGTGTTATAAATTTCACAATTTAAAATGCTAGCTATATGCTAATTTATTTAATGTATAAATTTTTAAAAATTAGCAATTTACATTGGATTATGAAAATAAAATCTTGTAGTTTGTTTTCAAATATTTATGGAATAATACAAAATGCTTATGTAATTGTTTGAAAATTATGGAAATTGTAAGTTGAATACTTAAATTTTTTTTTAAAGTATTTGCACAATTGCAATTTTTGGTTTTAGTTGTTTAAGCATTTTTATTAGTTGAGTTTTATGGCAAAATGATTTATGAGCAGGCTAAGAATAACAAAAGATTTACAAGCAATGGCAATATATATGCTTTATATAGTATATTAACTAAGAACAACCAAAAGTTTCCAGTTGCTAAAATAAATCTTTTGATTCTTTATTTTCTAGTTATTTAATGTAAATTTTCGAAGTGAAACTTCTTAGTGAGCAACAGTTATAAATCGCCGAGAACAGGCAACCTATCAGCTAAAAAAAAGATATCAAGCTGCTTGAAATTCTTTCTACTTTAAAAGTTTAAAGTTGTTGATTTTATAATCACAAAAGCAAGTGCTCTGGGTGAACCAGGCAACGGCATACATAGTTAAGAAAACGAATGAACTTTTAAGTTAATATATAACCACAAACAGTACAAAACCAACTATCATTATCTTGTTTTGGTTTCGTTTGTGTTTGGTTCACTTAATTTTCGCGGTGGACAACGGTAAGATATTGTCGGAAATGAGCATCTTTTGTTAACATTTTTGTGGCTCTATCTTTTCTCAGATAAGGAGACCAACGCGAACAGACGGACGGAAGAAATACATGGCTATATCGAACCGACTATTGCTACTGATCATATTTGGAACTTATGGTCTATATATCTATCTATAATATACTTTTACACTGAACAGTTTTCAATTTGTTTGTTTGCTTCTTGCCGTTTACATCGAGCATAACCCTCCATGCCAACTAACTCTACTTTAGAAGTTTCACTTCAATAGTTGACTTACATTATTTTTTGTGATTGCAATCTACGATGAAAGCCAGACTTCTTTGGAAGCAATAAATTAAATATTGAACAATTTTGTTTTAAATATTTACGGCTTTAACTCTTTTTGTTTACTTTTGCCACTTATGCATATAAATTTTGCTCAATTTCAGACGAGTTCTAGAAGCAGTTTTACGTTCTGAGTTCAACTGAGTTCTGGTACCCGTCTGTATATCTAAGTATATATAAAGTGCAAGCATTTTTTATGTTAATTTCAATATAGACTTTTTTGGTTGTACAATATACAAGTGTTATTTTGTGGCCAACTCAGTAGAGACTGTGTGAGAATATTTTTAAAAACAAAAGCGAATAGTTTCAAATTAAAATAACGATTCTTAATGATTCCGCACACAGCTTACAAATCAGTGTAGCTGTTAATTAACATGGCTTTGGTATAAGCCGCTGTTAGTTAACATTGGGTCACAATGTTATACTCATTTATAGGCATATTTTCTTTAAGTGTAGAGCTAGTTAGTCACTAACATAAGACGCATTTACATTATAATAGTAGTGTAGTTTTGACATGACATACATTAAATATAGTATAGTTATTCGTATAGTATGTAATATATTCACTTTATGCTTGCAATAAATTTGTTGTATGGTATAAATTAAATTATGCTGTTTTACATTTAGTCGCATTATACATATTGTGGTTAGTCTTCTAATACATATTACAAACAGACATATACGCGTATAGTATGTATATAGATAAATAGAGTTGACGCTACTATCTTCGATCCTGCATGACCACCTGCTTTAAGGCGCCCGCTCGCACGCTAGACTTGACCTCATGGCCGCCCAGGGAGGCGGTGCCATCGCGTGCTATGTACAGCTGCAGGCCGGAAGCTATAAGAAATATAAACAGTTTAATTATTTATGTTGCTTGCTATTATAAGTGTATATGCGCCATCACTCACTCTCTGCAGATTCCTCTAATTGATCCAACTTGGTATCCTTCAAAATCTCATCAATTAATGAATTGGGATTGACGCGCGTTTCCTCAACGCGATCTGAAACGCGTGGCCCATCATCAGGACCCTTCTTGCGTTTCTCACCGCTGCTTTTCGTTCGATCTAGAGATCCTGTTTCACTTATAACTAACGATCCGGAACTGGGATTCCTGTAGATAGACACGAGCATAAACATATGTTTGGTTTTTAATAGTTGCAGTGATAAAAGTATAGAAACTTATGCATATAAAACTAGGTGCTTGCTAGCCGTTTACAGAGTTGCGTGTGCGTAGTTGATGGAAAGGGGCATATTTTGGATATAAAGCAATATAAACATGTTTTTTTTTTGGAGTGAGTTCGTGTGTATTGCTACACACAATTGGACATATAGCTGGACAATGCAAGCCAACAATAGCAAATTGGACATTCCCATGCAAATTCATTGGAATCACAGTTAACAAAAAAAAAAAACACATTTTTATGAATAATATGACATATGGCGCCAAATATAAGGCGAGTTATCGAAATGAGTCAGTTGCTTCGTGATATTAAGACTTAGTTACATACATATAATGAAATCAATCAATTTTGAGAACATACATAAAGTCAAATTATAAACTAATGAGTCTTAAACAATTTTAAACATAATATCAATTATATTTTTCCTTTAAACTGCATAAATATCAACAAAATATCAATGTTTACAAAGTCTTTAATATTTCTTAGACAATAACACAATGTTAAAAAAACCCGCTGAACATGCTGAATTATACAAATTTTTGCACTCTACTGAAAACTTAAAATAAACAATAATTTGAGCAATACATAGATAAATAACTTTGTATTTAGAATGTTTATAAGCAGCAATTCTAGCATTAACTTTATTTTACAAAAAACTTCCTTCAGAATATGTTTTCCAAATTTAAGATGATTCAATTGCGAACCCAGAAAACTGCTTGCCTAAATATACGTAAATATGTGAGAAATTTCTTTGAGGTCCTTTACACGGTACTTCCACAGAAAGATCACCGTAACCGAAAATTACTTAACAACGTTATTGCCTGATATGTTTTGAAAAAAAAAAACAGAAATTTTGATTAATTTAAGCCTGTATTCATTTACCATGCAGTTTTGTTTCTTTGATTTATTAGCCTATTCTCTTGATGCGAGATGAAACACGTCATTCTACAGTCTCCTCTCACAAGAACAATTAACTAATAAAAGAGGCAGAGATCAAAACATTCTCGATTAACGGTAAAATGTTAATGTCACGTTCGCGATCGAAAAACATAATTTGGCTTGTACCCAACATATAAAATTAAAAACTTGCACCTACTTGCAGTTGGTCACGATACTTATGTACATAGCTTAACTAATTTTAAATTGGTTTTTTTGCACTCGTGGGTCGCTTTGCTTATCATGTAACTGTAACATGTAACAAAATTTAAAATTTAATATTTTTCGAATTATCATTCTGTTGAAATATCTATATTTTCTTCATGTTTATATTAGAAACTTAGTCCAAGTAAACTGTATTGGAGAAATGTGTCACATTCAAGTTATATTATAATGTGTCTTAGGCTTTTAATTTGACTTTCTACACCATTAAACGTTTACGGCGGTCACGTTCGACATCATATCTATCTAAAAGTCATAGTCTATATGTATAAGGAAAATAGCAAACTTTTTAGGTAAATAAAGTTGTCGAATTTTGGAATACCCTGAGCAATGATGGTTCTGAAATTGTTAGATTACTGCTTATAAACATTCCTAGAAATAGCTGCATACAACACAACTTAAGTGATAGCTACGACAAAAGGCACGCAAAGTATAAGAAAAACTAATGGAACACGCACATCATCGTGATGCTCGGGCGGCGTATGATTTGCGTGGTAGCAAGCGGCGATAGCGTAGCACCCGAGACGGACATCGTGTTGGCAGAGCAATGCGCAGAGGCCTCGGCTGCGGCAGCCGATGTGGAAAGCAGCAGCGAAGCAGCCGACGGATTCGAGCGTATGCTGCAAGCATCTGTGGGACTGGCGGCAAGTGAGCTGAGTGCATCACCGGACATGACATTGCCCAGGCGAGGACTGCTGCCATTACCGCTGCTGCTTAGAGGCGGCAGGCCGGTGTTGCCACTCAAGCCAGGTGAACCAACTAACGTTTGTTGCTGCTGCTGCTGTTGTTGCTGGGCATACAAGGAGAGTGCATCTACGGTGTCAAAGCCGCTGCTGGCAGCGCATTGAAAGGTGATCACGGCACCGCTGCTGCTGCTGTGGCTACCATTGGAGGACGAGGCTGAGTGATTAGAATGAATGCTGGCCAAGGTGCCGCAGGGCGAGCTAGAGCCCATCATATAGCAAGCGGAAGATGTAGTTGTTGTTGTTGTGGCATGTTGCTGGCGATTGTTATTGTTGCTGCTGCTGTTGGTGGCAACATTGTTGCTGTTGTTGCAATTGGCAGCACTGCTGCTGCTGCCGCCATCAAAGAGGCGTCGAGGAACGCCACTGAAGCTTCTGCTGCGGTTATCGAAGTGCGTTTTTTTTTTTTGCAGTATATTATAGACACAGTTACAGATTTAAGCAGTTTCATAAATTGTTTTTGTTTTGGGAGATATAAGAAACAATAGTTGTTGCAAAATATTATGAACATTAAACTTGATGAGTAAAATATTTTGAGTAAGTGTAATATATGTATATATAATATTCTATTATAAAATTAAGCCAAAAATATAATAATTGAAGCAAGACTTAGTTGGTTGTCTGACTATAAAAAAAAGCACTTTAATTTGGTTTTATGCATTTTATATGATAATAGCATTTGATTGTATGTGTTTATGTATGTATATGTATGTGAATGTGTTTTTGTTCTTGTTGTGTGTTGTATGTAGTCTTAAGACAATACATTTAAACAAAGAAGACTTGTGACTTGGTTTTTATACAGAACTGAATAATAAAAATAAAATTTTCAATAAAGGATTTAGTTATTAGTTAATTGGTTTGAATTTCAATAAATTAACTAGTCATTAATATTTCTATCTGTTCCCAATTTCGATTAGTTGAAGTGAATGCACTGTTCAGATAAAAAGGCTTGAAATATCCCATCCCTTTTCCTTAAGGTTCGAATCGCGCATCGAATACTCACAATTAAGAATTTTCATCAAAAAGGGGGAAGGTTTAAAAACAGCCACAAATTAAAAATCTATAATTTAAAGTTAGTTTTTCAACTTATTTTCGCGAGTAATTCATGAAACAATGCCAAAATTTCAGGAATTTGGAAAAATCCGTATTTCAGATCGAAATATGTATTTATACAATGCGTCGCTAATTTCAAAACTGACAACCGTTTTGGTTATCCTAGCATGGAATTATCGCAAAAATTATAAATTTCGTGAGTTACGAAGTTATCAACTCGCATATCACACGGAAACCTTACTACCGATAAAGATAACAACAAAAAAAGGGGCTATGTCTAAAACATAATTTTCCGGTCAAATTGGGGTGAATAATTTCGAATCCGGAAACCGTTTTGAATTATCTAGAACGGTTTTCGAATTATCGCTATTTAAAATTCAAATTTAAATTCATAACTTCGGGATTCCCGAAGTCAGCAAATATCATTTTACACGGTGAAGTGTCAATTCAATGTTCCTTGGATAGTTTTGGTTAATCGTATCTTGATTGGGGATTACAGGGCAAAAGCCTTTCATTTCATTAATCTATAGATATCTGACAATATACCAAATTTGGTATGCAGACTCAAGCAAGCCTAAGAAACAAGACAATGTTGACCTTCTCCGCAAACAATCCGTACAGTTTATCGCCTTTTCTGTAATGTAGAGAGTTGTAGTTATTGCACCTTCTACTATCTGAAACAGCACCTATAAATATATTAACAGTTAATTGATCTGCCGTTTTAGTCGCTTCATTAAATCCCCAAAGGTGCACCAACATAACAATCCAGGCTGACGACACGCGTCAGGGGCATGCACACCCAATTAAGACGCGAGACCCAATGCCCCATGTTATTTTGACCTTGCATGGCATCACTCACACTCACACACACACACACACACACACACACATACATACATAGAAACATGGTCAGTCACCGTTTAACGTCAACTAAATACGCGCAATGACAATTTATAGTCGGAGCTCTGCTCCGAGCGAGCTTTGCTCTGCTTGAACTACTAATATACAAATATACAAATTTATATGCAAATTTATAGCAAACTCAAATTGAATTTGAGATTGCAAATTGCGCTACGCTGCTGTATAATCAAAATCTGTGGAAGCGACGGACATCCCAGAGCTCGAGCAATGCAAAATTCATAAATTCCAAAGACAAAAACAGTTGCAACTGATTTTGTATGCTTTTGTTGGAGCTTCTGGACGAGTCTAGTAATGGCAGCAAGAGGCCAATGCGCAATGTGTGTCCAGGTTAAGTGGTTGGGGAGCTGTGGGCATATCCTTGCCCCAGTTTCTAACTACATTTGTTTTTTTCTCTATGACCTTTAAGGTAAACGCGCGTTGACTGTTTGCGTGTGTAAAATTGCTGTAGGTTCAGGTGCTCGGGTTACGTTGGGGTCATACAAGTTGTGTGGGTTTTTCAGGCAGACTGATTATAAATTTTTATTTATTCGAGAGAATTCTTTAATTTCCTGCGTCTAGTATGGATTTCTGCGATCTTATGTGTGAGAACCTACAGAGCTAGAAAAGCGTGTAGATTTCCAACTAAACAATCAACTTTTGAACAAACATTTTCTGATTGAGTGAGGTATTCCCATTCGGTGTGAGTAAGTAATAATATTAGCAAGACCAAAATTCCAGCTTTGTCAATGTCAAAATCGTAACTGTACAATGATTGCCCAACACTTTGTGTTCCACATCCAGTGAGTTTTTTTTTTTTTTTTAACACTTAGATTAGCTTACAGCTAACTTACTATGCCGGGTTTGGGTTTACCAGTACTTTAAGCCAAACCGATTTTAGTATTAGTAAGAACTTTAATCAAAAAAATAAAACTCATAATAAAACAAAAAAAAAAAAAAAATGGCGCACAAAGAAACGAAACACAACTCAACAATGACAACAAGAGACAGAACAAAAGTCAAAGTGATAAATGGCAACGAGTAACAGGGATCAAGGCAGCGTAAGGAGCGTCAATGTTCATGAACTGAGCTACTGGACCACTTGAACACACAGTAACCCTAACGGTAATGGTAACGGCAACTTTAACTGTAACGCTAACAATAACGGCAAACTTGGCTAGTCAAAACAGCTGGTTATTGTATTTGTTCGTAAAAAAGCAAGTTACAAAACAAAACAAAAAACTCGACGCACCTCATTAACTCATAGGCAGCATTCGTGGAATGTGGCCGCACAACATACGCCTCGTGAGTGGCCAGGACGGCATGTGGCAACCCTACGCCATGTGCCTCAGCCTCGCGCAGTGGCGTAGAGCTCTGCATCATGGTACGCCGATAGGCACGCTCAAATGGCGTGCGTGACATGAAGCTAACGGAGTTGGTAATAGGTTCTATGCTGCCCGCATAACGATACACATCATTGTGTGAACCATGGGCGGGCGAGTCCACCTGATCGTAGTTGAGCAGACGATTCAAATAGCTATTGCCTTGTGCGGATTTCTCAGCCGATTGTACAGCACGCGGAAAGGTCGGCTTGCGCTCTGTTGTGGGCGTTAAAAAAGGATCAGCTTCGACGCGCTCGCTTACCACATCTGGTATGGTGCCCATGGAACGCATCTTCTGTATGGGATAGTGTGGCTGTGGACTGTCATTGTCATTGCCAATGAACTTGGCATTGCCAACTTTAATCTGATGCTTTAGGTATAGCTTGCCAGCGGAGCTGGTCGATGTGGTGGAGTTCTTGCGCGCATAGCTCAGGCCATGACCATGACCATGCAGATGATTGTGCTGCTGCTGAAAACGCATGCGCTCCTCAAGTGATTGTTCGCGTATGCGCGTAAACTCTTCACGCACGTCCTGCTCGGAGTAGTCATCCAGACAGAGATTGTTTAGCGATTTCATTTTGGGTATTTGCGCATGCTCAGCCAGCATTTTGAGCCGACGCGGCGAGTTGCGATCTAACTCCTGCGAGGCCTTATGAAACTCCATCTCGAGTATGGATAGATTCTCCATCGATTTGATTTTGGCCACACGCGGCGTGTGAAAGTTTTCCTCCAGGCCCGAGTCATTGTCCCCAGAGTCATCGTTCATATACTCCTCCGTATCGCTGGTATCACAGCTGTCATAATACTGTGTGGCATGTGAAGGTGAAGCGGCACTGCGATACGTGGAGCCCGGTGTTAGTACGCCACCATTAAACGGCACGCACAAATTCGGCATGGGCATCTCGGACATCGGCGTACGAAAGTCCTCAAAGGCGGGCAGCTGTTCAGTGCCGCTCATGGTCGAATTGGGCGTCTGATAGAGCAGCTCTTCGCTAACATACTCAATTGTGGTGCTGAGGTTTATATGCGTTTGGTGTGTGCTGTGGTTCTGTGCTGCTGGCGCAATCACTGGCAGTGGCTTCGGCGGCGCCGTGGAAGTCGTCGAGCTTTTGTGCTGATGACGCAGCGTGGGTATATTCAATTTCATGGCATTTATAGCTCTCTGATTGAGTCTATTGAGTAGAGAAACGGATTTTCTAAAACGGCTATAGTTTTTTTGGTTCGTCGTCGACGTAAATTTTTTTTGGTTGAATTTGGATAGTTTTAGGTTTACATAAACGTTAATGTGGTTGGTGGTGTTGGTGGTTAGTTTGGCCATTTACCAGTTATATTTTTAAATTATTACATACAAATTGAGGTTTTTTTTTTTAGTAAATAAAAGAAGATAAATAAATAAAAAGGTTAAACAAATTTGCCAAAAAGAAATGAACATAAAAGTGAGACAAAACGTACTTAACATAAACTACTAAATTTAAACATAAAAGCTAACCATAATTCCCATAAAATAGTAAATGATACCAGTAAAGAATATCCGCTGAGTTGTTAGTACAGATGTGAGCCATTGCTCGAACCTCGACCTCTTAGCTGCTACATTTGTTAAGAACTTAAAAGATTTCTAAGACTATAAAACCATATACTCGGTACTAAATGCTTTTAAAGCAGGTGTCGGCAATATTGCCATTGGCAACTGGCTTGCTGCTACTGCCGATAGCTGTTTTAAAGCCTCGGAAATGAGAAAAACTTGACGTTTGGTTTAGCAAGGTCTCGCTCCTCTATCCACGCTCAAAACTTAATTGTCTGAAAGTCTATTTACAGAGTTTCTATAAATTGACTTTGCCATTAAAAATACCCTTCGCAAATGTCCCACTAGCGACGACCTTTGGCGTGCGTAGTGGCGTCACTACGCCACTAGTGATGAAGTCATCATTATGATATTTTAGAAAACTTTTCTTTCCGAACAAATTTCATATTAGGCGTTTTGTTATTACAATGCATCAGAGACCCACTTCAGCTACCCCCCGCATCGATATCATACAAGAATAATAACGCACTGCATATTTCCTGTGCACTCTTTTGAAATGCAGCCAAAAAGGCAACCGTTGGCATGTCGGGACGCCGTACAAGGGCCCAAAGCGCCCCAGCCAGCCAGTCAGTCTGGCCACAACAACGAGTGTATGTCACACACACACACACACACACATACATGTATATATACAGTAGCTATAGGGTCTGTGTGGATTTTTACACTTGTCGTTGTTTGACCTTAAACTTTGCAATGAAATTTGTTGCATGCTCTTGCAGCCGAACGTTGGCAGCATCCGACAATTTTTGTGCAACAAAAATTTGCATAACATAATTATAAGGCAAATGTTGTGGGTGGACCGCGGGGGGTAGCCGCATGAGTGGGAAGGTCTAGTCGGCTGCCACTAAGAGTACAAAATCTGTTCAAAGTAATAGAATATACTAAAAGCTAGTATTGACAGTTTCGGTGTTCTAAATATTCTATTATGTAAGAAAATTGGGTTAGCTAAAGTTTAGAACACATTAAGAACTATTTTAGTACACCTAACCTAAGTACAAAAACACTAAGAAAATGTAAAAATATGATATATGTGTACTACTCAAAAAAATATGTCCTAAAATCTTAAGTGTTGCATGATAAATTATATAAAAATATTGCAATTTTCTAATGCTTATGCAAAAATCATACTTATAATTATGTGTGTGTTTATATGTTGTGTGAATAAGTTTTGTTAAGTTGTATTTTCAAAGTTTACTGTTTTAGTACACATTTAACGAGCTTTGAGTTTGAGCCTAAATCAAATGTTAGGTTAAGTCGCATGTGTAAAAAGAAAGTATTTTTGTGTAGTTCTTGTTTAAAGTTGGTTAGGTAACGCTTTTTAGACACAGCTTATATAATAAAATAGAGCATTTAGCATATATAGCGCATATAGTTTATAGCGTATAATATAGTGAACAAAAGATAATTAAGTATACGTAACGTACGCTTACACGAATCGTAGGCAAATAAAAATGAAATTTTTCCAAAGTAGAATTCAAGGCTTTTTTACATACACAAATTTGATATGCTGATTTTGCATTTTAGAACTTACCTAGCATGCCCCGAGTCACCCTCGGAACTTTGCCTTGAATGTTGACTGTGCGAAAAACTACTATAACCCGAACCCTTTGACATCTGTTTGATGAGTTGTTGAAAAAAGGCATTAGTGTAAAGTAAATTATCATTGAATGATTGATGCGCTTACTTGACTAGTATTACTGGAATTCCTTGAATGACCCATTTCCATGAGCGTGGCTGTGTTGACCACACTCACACCACCGCCCGCCGCGCCAATTCCGCCCGTTGTGCCACAATTGTTGCTGCCAATCACGCCCAAGCCCAGTGGCATCACGTGTGTGACTGGTGTGCTGCCTGCTGTTATACCATTGCCTGCAGTTGCGGCGTGCTGCTGCAAATTATCCGTGGTTAACGTCACTGCAGACTCTGAGGACTCGGACAAGCCAGAGTCTGTAACAATGGCGGCTATCAGTGCCTGTGGATCAAGTTCTGCAAAGTGGAAAAGTTAGAACAGTGCTCCGTTTTTTTTTTTTGTTTTTGCTTAGATATGACTTGCCTTCTTCTCTTGCAGCCGAAATGGGTCGTGAGCCTGTGACCGTTGTGGTACTAGTGACACCACCCAGTGTGGCACCACCACCACCCAGCGGCACGGTTGTGCCACCACTGCCGCTACCCACGGTAGGCAGGGCCGTGGCCGTGGGAGTTTGCAATCCGACCCCCGTGGACGCATTGGCCAGATCTTCTGTAGAGGGCTTGCTTTGTTTATTCTTCAAGCTGGGCGTAGGTCTGTGGGAAAAACATAAGCTTAGGCTTGACTCTACAACTTTGTATGGCAATGCGCTTACGCTTTGAAGAGTATATCACCGCTTAGCATGTGCATCTTGATGCTGACCCTTAGCATGGAATTGTCCAAGCGATGCCGTGAATCGTAACCCTCGAGCAGAAAACGTCGCGACGTCAGGCCAGCACCCGCAAATTCGGCAAGATTGAGGTCTTTAAAACCTAATTTATAATAACTGCGTCCGCCTTTCATCTCTTTGCGTATAGAAATTCGCAAATGACAGGGATCCAGCACACCCGTTGAAGCATTAGCGCTCATTTTGCAGGGAAACTCAAAGCTACGATTCCATTCCACACGATGATTCCGGACTTCCTCTCTGCAAAAAAAAAAAAAAAACACACACACTTGGTTATATAGCAGCTCAGTGAGTTATTAGATATCTTGCACTTACCGACTGCTGTACTCTTGAAAAGAACCGCCATCCAATAGACGTATCTTGGCAAAGAGCACCTCATTGACCAACGCTACCTCCAATAAATCCTGCAACTGCACTTCCACATTGAACTTGTACTTTTTCTTTTTCATCATAAAGGCCATGCCAGGGGCGCTGGGCCCGAGTAATGTCATAAATTGTTGCGCTACAATCCGTGGCTTCGCCTTCCCGCCACTGTTTAGGTGAAAAGTTAAATGTCGACTTTAAGGCGGTCCTTGGGCACCGCCCCAAACGAGGCTGGAAACTCTGGCTTAGTCACTTTTGGATAACAGCGTATGCTCTGCTTTAACTGTTGTTTTAGTATGTTCAGTTGTTGGCTCCTTTTGCTGCTGTTAAACCGCCATTTTCAAATGTTGCGTGTTGCGCTGGTGCAACTGCAAGTAAATTGTAAGTAAAAAAAAAAGGTTTATAAAACCACCAACACAAGAGTTTAGTTATAAAATATGTAAGTTTCAATGTAAGTAGGTCTGAGAAAGTAAGTGTCAATGACAAAATATAAACAAGTTACATCATTACAGGCTTCTTCAATTTGAAAGCCCCACGTTGGGCGCCCTCCCTTTAATGACAATCTTTTGCGGTTTTCGCGTCACTCCATTACGCATAAAACCCAATCAATGTGATTATTTCATAAATCATAACCAATCGCATTTACCAGCAGTCACGTCTCTTCTGGATTACCCTTGCGATTCCTTGCGCTTTCTTACGTGGAGCTCCTAAAAATATGCACCAAGACAGCATAAAACTTTTCCTGCCCTGACGTTGGCGTTTATTTGAGACGCCACATCACTCACTTGTAAATGTAATGTACCAACAACACTTAAGTCATTAAGGACACAACACGCGAGGCGCCAAATTGCGTGCCTCATTGGTTACCCTTCATCCTGGCGCATTTGGGGTGGCTTCACTGTATATACACTAAACAGATGGCTGCCTTCGCCGTCTACAGTCTTCCTTCGGAGTTGTGTGCAAATGCTTGCTAAATAATTTAGCATATGTTGTTCGAATATTGTTGTTTATACTCTTTGCCAAATTTGTGACGCATTAGTCAGCGTCACTTTTTGTTTTGTTTGCTAGTCCGTAACAAATCACGAGCAAAAAGTAAGAAGAAAAAACAACAAAAAACTTTTGTACACACCCACGGACCGTGGGCCACGGTTATGCCGTAGTATAACCTTCCTAGCAGCGACGTTCTTTATTTTTTGTTTGCACTTTTATCAACTGTTTGTTTGCGATTCTTTCGCATTAGCGAAATTTTTAGATGGATGACTAATTTGATTTGCGATTCGTTCCGGGAATTTATAGAAACGTTATAAAAATTCAATTGGCCAATGAAAAAAAGAAGAAGAATACGTCAAAGCTCAAGAATATTTCCGTGTAATCTGTGCTGGAAACAAGCTGCAACTGGTTTGGGTTATATGTAGTTCGAGTATATAGGTACGGGAAGTAGTCTCTTTATTTTATGCCCTGTAAAGTAGGTGACAATTAAACAGGTACTTTGTGTAATGCATGCAATAGGTAGAAGGTCACACAATAACGTATATCCACAAAACGTTATCAAACTTTATATCAATAAATTCGGATGAACCTTTTAATGTCAAATGGGATACAAGGCATTCCACTCGAATAACATTTTATATTGAAGGTCCATCCGAACCAAAGATCGTTGGGATGCCACCCTACTAGATTCCTGAAACATCATTATCTGCGTATCGTACTATATAAAAAATTAGTTTAGGAAATGATTCACAATGGGGTTGATCTTAAATTCACGGATAATTGTAGTTGCAAAACATAGGCATATGTTCTACATCATATTGACTTGATATTACATGACATATTTACAGGTATGAATGACGGAGCTTAGTTCTGCCGTTGTTGTTGAAAGGTAATCACGAATTTTTGATGTGAAACATCTATTGGCGCGGCTTGTGCGTAAAACCGACTTGCGTGCCTTCATCAAAATCTGTTACAACGTCAGGGTGACGTTACGCTCAGATGGTGCTACGCTTGTGGGTGCTTTGTTAACAGCGTCTACAGGAGAGCGCGAAGTGTGCTTTTGTGTGCTACGGTGTGTTACTGTAAGCAGTAAGTTATGGTTCCAGGTTCCTCTTAGAAGCATTTGATACCAATCTCTTCAACTTTGTAATCGAGTAGAGAGACGCGAAAGGTCGACTTTGACATTGATGTTAAAAACTATACTTTTGATATTGTCAAGGATTTGGTCAAATGAAGAACAATGTCAGCATGGAGATTAAGCGGAGAATAACTCTTGCCAATAGATGCAACTTTGGTCTCTGTAGGCAAATGAGTAGTGGAGACCACTCTCGCTTTACGATGCTGAGTGACTGAAGCTCTTGAAGTGTTTGGGCGGAAAGTACGCCGTAAGATCTTTGGCCCTTTATACGTTAGCAACGACTATTTCGATGTATATTGATGCAGTTCAGCAAATTAACATCGATCGGTTCAGCTGGCTTGACACGATGCAGCGGCTTCTGGAGGAGGTGGTAATCCGGTAACTTAGCACGGTTTTGATCATTGAAGAAGCAGTTAGTAGTGAGGCCGAAAAAAGTACCAAGGCGCTACGTACGGTAGACGGCGCCACATTATGCCAAGTTAGAAAGAACTTAAACCTTAACATATATCATTTATAAGTAAATGCGTAAGGCCCCAAAATGTATATACTAAAATGATCTGCTTGTGAAAAGAAATCGACTTCAGCAGGCCCGTATGTCAAGGATGCTGATTTCAAGTTCATTAGCTAAAGGCATGAAACTTTGTTGAAAAGTACGTCTTATGCTCTAGTTATTCCCTTACATTCAGTTTTCTGATAATAACTCCTATTTCAAGAAGCTGTGCAAGCATCTATCTTAAAGTACGACAAGTTACATTATATTCTGCACTACCAGACTATCGTTGGTTCGGTTGCTTTGTATTGTTACATTTAACTAAACTATTATAATTCCATAGCAACTCATTATAGCACTGTTTTTTTTTTTCACCTAACAGCAATGACACAATCTGGGATTCCATCTCGCAAAACAAGTCCCTGACTGCGCATTTACGTTAAACTGGCTCGTTAGCCGTTCCGAAGCCAAAGTAAACAACGCAAAAGCAATCATAACCAAACCATTAACCCAGTTATATGCAGGACAATAGATACGGGTGGAGTCGCACAAGTAAATCGAAAGAGTATTGCACAGAAATCATTTGAAATATAGCCGTTCGCATGTTTGGCTTATAGTTTTCTTGACGCTACGTTAAACACGCACATGGAGCTGCACCCAAAGGAAACAAAGCTTGCTGACCCACTTGGACTATGGGGCAGTTGGGTGTTTCCACAAAACTAACAATTTTAAAATAGCTTTTTAGAAGAAAAACTTTAAGCAATTTCCGAAGACACGAAAAGGATAAGGCAGTGCTCAGTGACACGTAAAGCCAAAAGTATACTTGCCCAATAACCGACAAACGACTGACTCGTTGAGTGACTGACTACTAGCTGCAGGCCAAGGAGTCTCGTCATAGAGACGCCCAAATACGACACAGCTTACACATTGTGGTTTTTGTTATCCTTTAAGTTGAAGTCGAAGTGTTTTTGCCTTTGAGCTGGTTGCCCACTCAAAAGATCTGGTACTAAATTTGCCTGTTGGTAGTTGTTTAGGCCATTGTCTTGATGGGTTTTTAATGAGTTTGCTCAAGTTTATTATGGGCGCGCACAGCACAATCCAGTGACTTAGTTATTTTCAGGGCTGCCCAAATCAGCATTGACAATTTGAAGTTAATATGCCTTCTGAGAGCGCAAATATTCCCGAAAGGCAACAACTGATTGGTATTTTTGAAATGGGTCAGAGGTCAGCAGGTTATCAAAATGGCAAGTACTAATTAAATCAATAAAACCAACTTTGAAGTCAATTGGGCGACCCATTCTACATGTTAAAATGTAGCGAATCAAATTAATAAATAAAGCAACTCAAAAACATACACATAACAGAAAAATTGCCACCTAATAAACAATCTTTAAAGCAGGGGTCGGCGACAAAGACGTTGGCTGAATAGCGTTTGTGTGTCAGTAGAAAAAAGTTGTCATTCTGTTGAGTACATTCAGCAAGAGAGCATACAAAAAACGTCAATATGTTAGTGTATTGAGCTTTTTGTATCTGATGGCTCCTCATACACACAGCAATAGGTTGGCCAACCCGCGGTGTAAAATTAAAATATTTTGAATTGCTCGCGACCAAAATGTACTGCTGTTGTAGCGTATACGGTGGACACTACAAGCAGGGAAACAAGCCTTCGGCTAGCACGTGGCTGTACGACGAAACATCGGCCCGATCTGGGTTATGGAAACAGAACTGTTATAATAGATGCATGCCGCATATTGATTTTATACGAGGATCGCCTTTTACATTTCCGGAACGAGTAATCCTAGTGTTCCTGGCTTTAACTGCAACGTGTTTTAGCAGTCACTCGAAAAATTTTACTTGGGCATGAAATGAAATTGAACCGTAAGCATTTTCATTCGCTTATTTTTTTAAATTTCGCTTGAAACTATTTTCGTACAAAAATTTATTTGGTCAACGATTTTCGGCACTTGGAGTAGCGGTTAATGTGTTCAAATCCCCTTAAGTGTGACGTTAACGGTTTCTTCTTTATTCTTCTATTCCGGAAGCTTCTGTTGGGAGCAACACTCTAACTCCTCCTGGAGCATAGGGCGACAACCAGGTTCTTACATCTCTGTTTATTTGCAGAGCGATATCTCAGCTGTGTTCACGAGCGCACATTTTGGGACCACGTTGTCTTTGGCCTATTAACCTTTCTTAGACCTTAAGGTTTTGATTAGAAGCACTGCTTTGGCCGATCCGGCTCCATTTTCTCAGCTTGATGTCAACATCCACTTTTGTTTGTCCAGTCCTAAGTCACAAAGTCACAAGTTAATTGCTGGCAACTACTAGACGCGACCAGATCTGTAGGATGTAACGGAGGAGCAGCACCGATTTAATATGGGATTCAAACAGTTTTAACTTAGTGCCATGCGATATTTTGGTAGAGTTGCACACTGGAGAAGGATTCTTTCGCAGCTGGTTTAACTGCATCACCTCTCATTAAGTCTCTCGTTTGTACTTACGGCAGTCATTACATCATCGATAGCAAGTAAGAGCAGAATTGGTTAAGCGAAAGTGTATTAATCTTTATTGTGCATGTTTTGCAAAACAATAAACCTGTTTGCGCTGAAATACTTTGTTTATGTTCTCTATTCCCGAAGAGGCAACCCACGTAGTATCACACTCGGCAAGTATTTCCACAAATCTACTATGCTTGGTTTATTAGTGGGTATACGTTATAAAAAGCGTGTAAAAATTTCTCGTTGATTATATTAAAATGACCTTTACCTTGCCAAATACACACACACACACTCAAAATAATACACATGGGCGTACAGCGGGAAATCTGTTGGTCATTTGTTTATTTGCCGTTTATTAACAATGACGCAGCAGTTGTCTGAGAGACAGACATTCGATAGAGAGAAAAATAAATAGAAATCAAAATTCATTGCAAAATATGTGGTGGTAGTGCAAGTGGCAACAACAACAACACTTTTAGCCAGGGTGTGCCCCATGTCTGTTTATTAGCCGCATAAGAAAAGTTGGCAACACTTGCCATTCAAACAAAACAACAATCACAGCACAGCTACAACAAATAAACATTTGGCGCCAGCTGATGACAGCCGCGACAGAACGACAAAACTATCCAAGTCTGTTTTTCAGCACACTTTTCTTCAGTTTTCCCCTCTATAGTTTTTCGCCGTTTTGTAGTTTATGGTTTGCCTTGGGCATACTTTCTGCAATTCGCTGCAAGTTCTCATTTATTGCGTTTTGTAATCGCATAAAAAAGTTTTGTTGTGTTGTCTATCACGTTGTGGGTGGCTCTGTTATGGGTTAATACTTGTAGTACCCATGTTTAACTGGTAAAACATTCCCACAATAAATTCAAGAGGTCCACTTTGTACTACTCTCAGAGTCACTACATTGAATTTGGCATATGCTAAGCAGCTGACCGATTGACAGAACATGCTTTAAGTCACGTTCCACACAGATGGTTTGTATCTTTGAATAGCTTCGATGCAACATTCCGATAAAGGGAACAGATAAAAATGTCAGACAAGAAAGATCAACAAATTATATGGCTATATATCTCAGAGGGTTTTCTTTAAACTATTGAGGCAGCGGAGGCCCTTTACGCGCCTTTAAGCGTTATATAACGTATCGTTTATATGAAATTACTGCTTATATGCAAAAAAATTGTTTTAAAGCATTTTGCATAGTCATTGTTTTAAAGCATAGTCGTTTATATGAAAACCGCTAATTAGGAACTATATAACGATCGGCTGTTTCATCGATAAAATTTGGTAAAAATAAGATCGGTTATATAAAAACTTTCCAGCACAGTTTAATAATTGAAAAATTGCAACAGTGCTTTTTATTTAATTGTTTGTAATATTTTGCTTTGCCCATATAAACCAATAACAACTAAAATATTTTGCATATATCCGATTGTCGCTGTTATAAAATTATAATCGCTTAAATGCACTAACAGAGCTTAAATGAATAACTTTCGCCATTGCATATAAGCGATATCTACTGTATTAGCTATTGGAAGCAGAACTTTTAATGCAAGACTTAAAAATTTTACTTTCTCATCAGTCTACGTAATTAACGACAGAAAACAAACGTACCAACAACGTTCTCTCGCTCCCAAAGACGCTGCTAACACAGCACTCACAAGCGTAACACCATCCGAGCGCTATTTCCATGACGTCATATGGATTGTTTTTATTGACAGGGCGTGCCAATTAGTTTTCTTTTTCTATAATAGCAAAATCTTGCTAAAAACAAAAACCATATAGTACATTTTTTCGAATGATTTCGTCTTTCATAAATCAGGTTACACCCATTGTAAAATTGTGACGTTGGACTCATTGGAAAAACAATTGCATCACATGGAACTATTTTGTTTCAACAAAAGCGATATTATTGTGGTAAAAAAATGAATTCCTTTATAGTCTAACACGATCGTTAAGAACGTTACGAAATAATTGATAAAAATTCTTTTATTCATAATGAAGAACATTTATAAGGCGCTTGTTACATGCAGCGAGATTTTCAAGTGAGAAAGTGAAATCAAACTCGATATTAGAATGCATTCTAATATAAAGCAACATGCATAGGTTTGCAGGCGAGACAACTTACAAGCAAAATCAATAAACATCTTTGTCTTATTATTACTTGAAAAATCTAAAGAAATAAATCTAAATAATCGAGTCGCTCTAGATATTTCCCTCAGCTCCCGAGTCAAGTGCACAGCTTACTTATGATTTGCATTTCCGTTAGCCCCAAACTCAATGTTGCAGCTGTTAAACATATGTCCCAACATTTTGCACTGGATTCTACATGTGGCTGCTGACATGTAGACCTGCTGATCTCTGAGATCTCGCCTAAAAATATTCCAGCACTAATGATGTGTAAAGCAAAATACATAATGGCGGCAACTCAGTTTGGGAAGCATATGTCAGCATGCAGCAGAACAGCAAAGTGTCGGCTGAGTGATTGGCTATAAAGATATGCCCGGAGTCGGATAGCTTCATCAATACGCTTAACATGAACGTAAATTATGTGCGCACAAAATGAAGTGTGAAGCAATGGAAATGTGTTGCCAACGGGCAGACACAAGATGCAATGACTTGAGCAATCATATCATATATAGTATAGTACTAAGGGGCGCCCCAATGGGATGGCTTTTGCAACAGTGCCGAGTAACCAGAGACGACTAGTTGACCAACTAGTTACTTTGTGTGTGTTTACATGTGTTGCCACTCGGAACAAGTTATTAAAAGCCACATCTTAGATTTCACAGTATGTATAGCTTAACCCTACAATTACCACCCATGGCGCATGCACAGTAACGATTAGTTGACTCATTTTACAGAAGCTACCACAGCAAGCCAAGTTTAAGAGTTCATAAAAGGCCAACACGTGTTGGCAACGATTGGAAAACTGGCTGCTTGGCTGATTTTTCATGGCAGTAACTCTGAAGGCAATATAAGAGACCGACAACAAACTGGCAGATAACCAGACTTACGCCGCAGTAGAGGCATTGACCTTGACAAGCGAAGCATTAATAGGCGCGAATTTTAGTTAGCAGTTATACAAAAATCCAAGATAAGTAGTATGAAACCAGCAAAGTTGTGTATAAGGTTTGCGAAATATTGTAGTCTTCTTCTTAACTGGCCATAACAACCCGTTACCGGGTTACGGCCTGATGTATTTCTTTCATTGGGATTGGGGTTTTACATGGTGGGTCCCAAACCCTACGCACAACCTTTTTTAGGCCTGGGGTGGCTCTACTGGTCTCGAAAGAATCCAGTGTCATTATAAGGCGCCTCATACGACAAGCTTTGAGCTGCTGAGGTGGTATTCTCTAACCCGCTCACCACACGGGGCGCATTGTATTGTACCGAATAACGTTTGTTGTGGTGTTTAAGGCCGCGCGCATTGGTGTTGCCCCATCGTGATATATAATGCGTTCCAATTGCATATATTTCGAACTCTAAGTAATTGTTTTGCCAATCATATGTGACTACACATAGTTCGTTTTATAATAAGTTTTACAAAAAGTCCGTAACACTATAAGAATTCTTTCAGATAAACCCTGGCAGTGTTTTTCTTATTTTAGCCTAACTTTTATAATATAATTGAAATGAATTTCCCGAAGTAAATACAATTGTATACTTATTAAAATCAGACCTGTGTCATGCTAGTAGGAAGTCAATTTTCTATTAACTTGAGTTTTAAAAGTTATTCATGTCCAATGATGCCATATAGCATCAGCAAACCTGATTTTCCCCACAATGTGCTGTTCAAATACACGCTTTTGATATTGTCTTGTTAGAAATCGATTGACCTTTGGAGTTATTACATGTCAAAGTGAGCACAAAAATAAAAAGTGTAAAAAGGTCGTCGTTATGCCGTCGCATCGTGCATATCTTGTGATCAAATTGAAAGGTGGAAAATTAATTTAAAATTCCCGGGATTTTCGAAACTAGAAATTTGTGTATTCTGTAATTCGGTAGAACTGTTATTGAATCGCTAAATAAAATTTTCAGCGGATTTGGATTCAAAGGGTTCCTTTTACCTTTACCACCAACATTCGCCTTAATATTTCCAAAATAAAGAGTTGGGCATGAATGGGTTAAGGGGGATTTTGAAGCTTAGAAAGGAAATAAGAATTGGAAACATCTTGAGTTATTTTTATTTTAACGCAAATGTCATAAGGTTGCTTATGTAATGTATAGGGTATGTGATCCGTTAAATCCTAACTAACCTAATCCCTCATGGTATCTCATTTCACTATATTACAAGAAGTTACTCAGAAAACTGAAGCTTAGAATACTAAAACAAGCGAATGTATTTTTACTTTAAATGCTTCTCAAACCAAAAAAAGGACACAAAAGGGCAACTTTGCCGAATCGACATCTATATACGCTAAGTAAAAATTCAGCACCGATTGCTTTTCAATAATGCAACTTTTTGCATATACCTATAACATTCCAAAGATAAAATGCTTGCGGTTTACAGAATCCTTGCGTTTTCGACAGGTAAAAATTGATTTTAAGTAATAAATGTACTGTATCCGTTAAATAAAAAAACCAAAAACTACATTGTACACACAAATGTTGTTAGTTCGTGTTTTCTTCTCTCCTTTATTAAGTCGTCGATTGACTTAATTGGGTAACATACAAGTCACAGCAATGATATACACGCAGAGAACAACCTAATTTTTGCCACATTCTTTGGCAGTACGGGATATTCTTAAAACACTCTAGATAGTGGTTTCACTGCCCCCCCCCCCCCCCCCCCACCTCTATTTATTTATTTAGACAAAAATGGTTTCATTCACGATAACGAGTGGATTCCGGCTATTTACCATGCATTTAGGACAAACACAAAGCCAATCGTCACGAAAAGTCTGACAGAGGAAAATAAAAGGGTCTACTGCACTATTTCAAAAAATGAAAGGAAACTTTCTGCTTGCACTTCCAAAATGGGCTGGTGGCTATCACCATAATAGTAATAAACATACCACACACAGGACCATCGTGTTTTTTTTCCGCCGATTCCGAATTTCTCAAGTTGCTATAGAGACTTGAACGACTGTAGTACCAATGAAACACACTCAATATGTAACGGAAATGCCCAACGCTCCCCGATTTTCTACTACGGACTTGGATGTTGCTGTAATGTATTCTATTGTAAATATATTTCTACAAATTACTTTTAAATTGCTCAAAAAGCTTTGCTGAAGTTTTAAGTAAAATAAGTTCGTTTAAAAAAGTCGTCTAAGTGCTAAACTCACTTGACAGTTTTGGGAAACACTGCAATACGAAGACGAGCAATACCTAGGCAAAACTGTGTATAACAGATATATAATCGAAAATCTATAAATAGGTCAAGTCAGCTGCTTGCAGACGTCGAAGACCTTCAGCTGTGGCAAACTTCTCTTCTTTTTTGCACTACTAATTATGAACAAAAGCTCGCTGCTATGCACCGATCTAAAAATAACTCAAGTGGCTCATTTTTTCGCTTCATAATACAAAACATAAACCATAAGACTAGTATTTTTCTTTTAATATTAACTTAAACCAAATACTAAATAACCGTCAAAAAGAAAATAACTGCAACAGATAAAGCACAAATATATTTTACATTAAAAAAATTAGTTAAATGAAAAAAATAAAATAAATAAAAAAAGTTTTTAAGGGGACACCCGGGTTTGAACCGGGGACCTCTCGATCTGCAGTCGAATGCTCTACCACTGAGCTATATCCCCGACGTTCGAGTCGACTCACGAGGGCGCATGTAAAGTGTGCTGCTTCGCAACTTTTTGTGCGTAAATCTAGCATTTCATATTAGCGAGGAAACGGAATTGACAAACTTGATGTTGCTATCACAATGTCTATCTGGGGAAGGGCTGAATGTTGTACCATTGATTCATAGTCATGAAGAAATTTCGTATGTATCGAAGGCGTCTGCTTTTCAAGGTAACGCATTGAAACAATCAAAAGCAAGCCTCCGGATTATCGCTGGTCTTTCAGAGATTTGCTGAGAAAAACACACACAGGTACAACTGAACGCGGACATTTTTCGTGTAAAATGTTTGTGCATTCGTCATGTGTGGCGCCCCGTGGTCCTATCGATCCACGCTTTAATCCACCACTGATTGTAGCGCTAACTTTGCATGCCAAATAGCTAAGTTGACTTATCCGTGACCTTTGCCAAGTTATGCACATTTAACCTTTTTCAGGCATGAAATTTATTTGGTAACTCAGTGCGGGCGCCTAGAAGCAAGCTACAAAAACTTACATATTTGAAAATTTAACGAGCTAACAAGAAATTGGAAATGGTCTTTTTCTAGCAAAGCCAAGGTAACTCGTAGACTAATTACTTTCAGGGTCAAATGTACACATTCTAGTTAAGTGCATTTTGCACAAAGTTTGCGAAAGCAAATCCAATAACTCACATTAGTTACAAACACTTTTTGAGTTAAAGTAGTGCGCACAACTTTGCTCGAAAGTTGGACGTCATCATCGTTTTCATAGTCGTTGTCATCATTTCATAACTTTATAGCCATTAGGCGGCAACAGTATGCCGCTCATTAAGGTCTCAGTCTCCGATGTGGAACTATAGAGACAGAGTTTTGCCGTGTTCACTCAACAGCTGCCGTGTCATTAAGTGTGTAAACTCAATTTTTGCCCTGCCCCACAAAGTTGCCATCTCGACGAGGATGTGGCACATGCTTTATGTCATGCATTTGAGGTGTTAATGAGGTTTTGCCTCCCAAATGATTTAACACCTGTCTGCTGGTAGTATGAGTAATTGTGCCAAAGGCATGAAACTACAGTTTCCCTCGCCTACTTACCCACATTATCATATATAGCCTTATAGGCGGGCTGCACAGCAAACCTGCAAAGAAATAGTTGAGTTTAGTTAGTGGCATCATTTAAATGTTTTATGCTCAGCTTAAATTGTATACAAATTTTAAATATTGTACATTAAGGCCTGATACCTGACCTACTTTCGGGCGCTCAAAAGAGAAGTACTTGGGAAATTGCGCAACAAATGCCCAGGGGAGGGTATACAGTACTAACTACCATGTGCCAGAAAAGAGCATAAAAAAACGAAGTCAGTCCCAGGGAGCCCAGATATGCTTGTAGTTTGTGTGCTTTTCGCCACAATGTATGCCATAAAATGTGCAGTTTTGGCTTAAAGCACATAAACTTGCTGAATTAAAGGAAGCTTAAACTATTTTTAAGTAACTCTCTCATAAATGTAGCAAAAACGAAGTCATTTGGATTAAAGCAACTTTAAAGTTGGTAGCGTGTATTGCTCTGGGGTTATCCCTGCTATTTGCGATCTATTTAAAACATAATATTAACTCAAAGAAGAAGAATAGAAAATACAAACGGTAATACATATTACGGTATACAACAATAAACAGTACAGTGATAATCTTGAAATTTCTATATCGAAGTATCTTGCAATAAACATGCTATTGTATCAAGATTGTAAAAGTAAAAAGATAAACCTTTTTGGCGATTCGATTAGAGTAAAAACATAGCATATTTGATTTTTATGGAAGCGATTTCATCTGTTGGCCACATAAGATGTATTTACTATACATATGGTAGGGTTTATTTGATTAAGTTTATTCCCAATCTGTTTCAAAGAGTAATTTTTTGCATATATACTGGTTTATTTTCGTGTGTTCAGGTACATTTAAAAGGCTCATCTCAAAAAGTTTTAATCGAATTTAGTTGAGACCAAAGTATACTTAACCAGATACTCTCACTTCACTGCCTCAAGTTGACTACCCTTTATCATTGAAGTTCGCAAAGAAGCTGAAAAGAGTTTACTCATCAGAGGCCAGGGTGTATATTGAGCGAACCTGGCTAAGTATACCCTGGTTTTTAAGTCTATTGTATTTCAACTCGCCAGTCAGTCATATCTCTGTATAAACTTAATTATATGGAATGGTTCCAACTGGGCCTTGTCGGTCAGCCAGCGAGATCCTGTAACCACCGAGAACCGACAATTTTCTTCTCGCCTGGGCTTCATACTCAGCCAGAATGTGCTCTGAGGATTTCTCTTCGATTTCACAGAACCTGCAGGTACTGGAGCTGATGATGCTTAGCTTATTCAGGTGTCCCTTCAACCTACAGTGCCCGGTAAGCAGACCTGTTAGAGTTTTTTCTACTGCTACTTTCTTAAACCTTTTTAGGTTGTAAGAGCCGAGGAATTGTTTAGTTCGTCTTAGTCTTTCCTCTCCTCTCAGGAGTTGCTTGACGGAGTGCTTTCCAATGCCATAGAAGCGGATTTGGCCCTTTTAGGGGCTCGCAGCACCGACTCTGGCTAGCTTGTTCGCAAGTTCATTCCCCGGGTCATTCAGTCGGGTCTCCCGAACAAGCTTAGAATTCGGTTGGTGACGCTATTTCTATTCTGGTCATTTCAGTTTAGGTTTATGTCCGCGCATCTATGGCGCATACTTCAGACTTGAAAGACACTGCCTATTTTTTTGTTAGAGACCCGTCCGTGTACCACCAAAATATGGAGTGCCTTTCCATTGGATGCATCTCCTCTAGGGTTGTCCAGGATTATTTGTTGCTTCTAGTAGTACTGAAGTTCCGTTTGAAGTGGTACTCAACGGCCATTTCGTACATGGGTTGCGACTCAATTGTCTTTCTTCACTCTTGATACCCGACGATGAGTCCGTAGGTGAGCAGTCATTAAGAGATAATTACATGCTGATTTAGTATCGTTATTAAATATTTAATGATCCTATATTTTTAACTCATGTTATGCTGGCATAATGTGTTCAGACAGCATAATGTGTTATTTGTAAAAAATAGAAGCACATTAAAATTTGAAGTACTACTAAATAAGCTTGTAATTAGCACTAAATTATAGGCATAGTCAAGTCTTGTTGACTTTTGCTCTGCCAGCTTGACGGACATTATGATGTTTTTGTTTTAAGTGTTCACAAATGTTTAATTTAAAAAGTCAATAGCTTCACAAATGCTTATAAAGAAAGTTGAGTTGTACAGCTTTTCTAGACCTTACCTAGATTATTCCGAATGAATTGAATTAGCTCTAGTGCGAAACTTTGCTACTTCGTTTGACAAGCGCTCTGATGATAGTTGTATAGTATTTTTCCCATAGCAACACAGATGCTAGATGCTCACATTACATACTTATAAATGTTTTCAAATATAAACAAATTTTTATTTTTTTTTTTCCAATAATTTCATAAGCGAGAAGGCGACGGTGGTCACGTTGGCATTGCGACCAACAGCAAAAACCGAACTAAACGCCTTCGTTTACTTATCAGCGAATGAGGAACGGTTCCGTTTCATATGAAATACAACTTATCGCACAAAGAGACACTGACAGCCAACAACAACAACTACAAGAGTATTTTAAATGAAAGTGTTTCACTGTCAAATGTCAGCCTGGGTTTATTTATGCGATAAACGAAACAAAGTTGACAACTTCTGTTCGGGTCTAGAGGAAACTACAAGTCTTAAAAATGGGACCACAAATGTCGCCTGCTCGACGACAAGTACGATGACATCATATAACGTATGCACTTAATTTCATATAAAAGAAGCTGAGATTGACCTGAGTCTGACTTGAACATTAAGTGCAGATGCTATGAGAGTTTGTGTCATAAAAAGAAGGTATACAGCCAAAGTTCACTTTTAATGAATTTGTAAGTAACTGACAGCTGTTGGCTCTTAGCATATACTTTGCACTTGTGTTTGTAGACAACAACAAGTACAACAATATGTTGTTTGGCACCCACTAAAGAGCAACCACATTCATTTATTTTTATAACAATATAATTATAATCATTGTAAACAAAGAGTCTAAGAAACGCGCTTCTGTTTATATGAAAATTGTGTGGAAATCAAATGTCTGTTTTGAGGCTTTTTATGTCAGATGGCCAACAAGATACAGTACATACTTACTATAATATCGCTGACAGCTGGCCAGGCAGCTATGACGTGTACCACATGGAGCATGGCTCAATTATATGGCCAAAAGAACAAGCAACAACTATTTATTGACGTCATTAAGGGAATATAGCCAAATAGCAAAGCTCAAATGTTTAGGCATTTAGCGCTGAAATTAAATTAAATGTTTTTTGCAAACTAAGCATCGAGCAAATAATAATGAGCACACAAATTTAATTAAGCATATATCAAAGCACTGTCGATTATACACATAATTGTGAAAATGAGCAAGTGCGAAAAAAAAAATATTGCCAGCATTTACCTATAAGCAATTTTCTCAGCTTATTTGAGAGCTAAAACTTGTATCGATGAAATCATCGGCAACAATTTTCATACTTAAACGTATATAATTTATCATAAATTGGTTTTCCCCTGTCGTCATACGAAAATGAGCCGGGAAAGTGTAAATCATGCTGATACAAAGACAATTTGTTGGCATTGGATGGAAGCCAAATGGAATTTCAACTCGTTTTAGTCAATTGCAAAAGGTCAGGTGTACTCTCGTAAGGAGCAGCAACTATATGCTGGTATAACTATAACAGCAGTTGTCAACCCTGAACTATAAAAACAACAATTTGCACAATTATTTTTTGTTTTTATTGAGAGAGACTAAAATTAACGCATAATAATTGCATGTTATTTTTATACCAAAAAAATAAAATTACTAAATGTGTTAAGTAGTCTAAGCCATAAACTCTGATGCGCATTTCATTACTCATACGCAACGTGGTCGCAATGACGCAAAGCCATAGCTAAGCAACCAACTGGCTGACTGGCTGACTGACTGACTGACAGAGGAACAAACATTCACACAGCTGTACAGCTGGCTTCCGTTGACCCTGGTCAATAAACTAGTAAATGCTGTGCCAAGTTGTATACAACAAATAAAATATGTGTCAATAACAGTCAAGAGCAAACACAGAGAGCAATTTCACAAAATGTCCAAAAATAATTGAATGGAAATTCGCGCGCATTTGTGACTTGTACTAAATGCATAATTTAAAGCCAATATCCTTAAGCCACAAGGCCCCACAGGATGTCTGTCTCGTTGACCTTCCCACACAAATGGCTCTTACTATATCATATATCATTGATGTGTGTGCCAAAATTAGAAGAAACAATGGCTAAAAGCACTCAAAATGCAAATGGCGGATACATAAAGGGTTTCTATGCGATCTTTGTAGGTAGTACGTGTTATTGCGGCCAACCTAATCTCATCTAATCATACTAACAAAATTTGTACTTGAACTTGCTGTCATAGACAAGAAACATACACAAACACAAACCAATCAAATGGAAATCAATGCGGCAGCGCTTTTGGTTCCGTGTTGGTGTCGGCGGTGTCCCAACTCGCTTGCTGATAAACTTGGTCAAAGCCCCACAAAATCAACCAAATTCAACTGAACACAACTCGAAACATTTATACACTTTCATTAATGACGACTATAATTAAACGTATAGTACTTACAAGCTGCTAATCAGTTGACTTAACTGTCAACCCACACAAATACGCAACGTTATCAGTGGAAAAGTAAACAAAGCGCCAAGCCTTTAACATAATCTAAAGTTCATTTGCGACACATTCATTAAATGTAAACAAAGTTTTAGTGTCGAGTTAGTTATCAATAATAATTGATATCATTTTTTATATTCGCTGAAAATATACATATGAATGCTGATAAAACTCCAGACAGAGATAACGAAACAGTGCAAAGCTTTGTTAGCGAGTTCTGGTTAATTTGACAATGTGCGAATGTCCCTTAAATCAGCTGTCAGCCGCCATTTTTAAACCTCCTAAGCCTAAGCGAGGGCCCACATGACAATATCGATATACTTTTTCAGTCGATTGAATCCATTTTCGATAGAGTTTTAGCCACAGGGGGTGACTCTTTAACATGCATGTTTCAATTCGGGAACAAAAATTAATCATTGGATGGCAAATCAGGGCTAAATAGCTGTGATTCCATCATTTTGTTTTACTCAATCCATCGAAAACTTATGGCAAACAATTGTTATACAATTTGAGTGCCCTACCTATATGGTCGTTACATTTCCGCTTTTTGCGAAGAAACAGGCAACCAAATACTTCGTAGTTTTGGCTTGTCTTCCTAGAGCTACTGAAGAGACAACAATACCAGTGAGTACCAGTATAAGCATAGCTGCTAGTCCGAACCTTTGATTTAGTAAAAGAAGAAGAAGCCCCATCAAAAAGTGACGAAAGTAAGGGTCATGTTGTACACTAATCGACGCCTGAGTGTAACTGAAGATTTGGTCTGAGATCAACGCAAAGAAGACTGATATCTTGAAGCAGTATGAAAGTGATGCGCATTTGTTAGATAATGTGATTACGGGTGACGAAGCATAGGTCTTAGAGTATGACCCAGAAGTTCACAGACTTTTTCTTTGGCGGCGCAAGGTTTAAAAACTTGCTTAAGGACGAACTCTGTATGGAATGGGTTGCTGTTGAATTTCGAGATCAAACGCATAGAGCCAAGATTTGTCGCCTATGTTGTCATTATATTGTACACGTCTTGTGAAGAACCGCGGATGTATTCAACTTTGATTTGCACCAATCAACTTTTGACTGTTTTTAGGTAATCGTTAAATTAAGCGGTATCTTAAGCTAACAGATTTTATATTCTTATGTTTCGTACATAATATTCAACTATTGTATTATTGTTTTTCAAAATATTCACCAAAACGAAAACCGATACACTCTTACATACGCTTGAACCAATTTTCGAAACACTTTGGTGTTTGCACCAACAACAACAAAACACTAGGAGTGCCAGTTCCCGAAACACAAATGGCAACCCTCGTATGGCATGGCTGGCTTAAAGCAAAAACCTTCAAGCAATTGCCGCTAGATATAGCTCGGAACAAGCGCACAGAATTGCATAGAAGTTAATGTAAATTGCTGTGGAAAGTTCTGGGGACTATGACGAGGACCTACAGAAGAGCACCTATGCATACTCCCATATAAAACATCAAAAAGGCGGCAACACAAACAGAAAAAATGAACGTTGACATTTTACTTTGCATTATTTATGTGCGTGACGTCGCTGCCGTTGACGTTGTGACGTTGTATACATACAGGCGCCACTACACCCACAAAAAAAACAACAACAACAACTCCAGATATACGAATCGACTGTCCTATCCTGTTCTCTGACGGCTTTGTTATTAAATATGCACACTGCGCGCCAGACTGAGGGTTTGTCTAAGTGCATTTTAATTGTTCTCTTTAACTGAAGTCCACATTCGCTTTTTAGGGTTAAAACTTAATGGCGGAAACGTAAAACATGGTCAAGTGTAGAGTTTTTACGTTAAACTATTACCTGCAGAAGGAAGTATAAAAGAAATAAACTCTCATCAAATGTTGACCTTTATGTCTTAATTGAAGTTAAGTTTTTATGTGCCTTATGAATATGTATGCACCAAATCGACCAAATTTGAAGTACAAAAACACATTTTTTAACAGGGCGAACACTAATAACCCTCAAGCGCCTTCAAGTACGAATGTATCAAAGAGTAGTCCAAAAAACTCTCAAATTTTTGTGAAGTCAGCGCTGAGGAGAGTGAAGAAATTGTACTGCCATTCTGTCACCAATTGGCAAATTTGATTAGAGAGGGAGAGAGAAATAAGGAACTAAAATGGCAGGTTTTTAATGAGGGAAATCACTCGTCAGGCGAAAACCGTTAGTAGTCACGGAAAATGGGTGAAAATTATTTGGGGTTCAAGCAACCTTATGGAGTCCTATGAGGAATGGGGGACTATATAGTTTGGTATATAGAAAGCACAGCCCTTGGAGTTACGGGACCGCGAAAGAACTTGGTCATAAAACCAAGGAATTACCTGAATAGGTAAATATCATTACTTTTATAGACAGGAATTAAAATAGACCCTAAGCTAATTCGAGAAGACCGAATTAAACTATTGTAGATCTAGATGGTCGCCCGGGATCTCCTTCAAATCGGATCCCGGCCACACCAACATTCCAAACAGAAAAGAAGAGTTCCAAACGAACTGCAGAGTGAATTTGGAATCCAGTCCTCAAAAAGACCAAGTTTCTGCTCACCTTAAGTAACTCTTCAAGAAAAATCTTGCATGTAAAAATGAAAAAAAAACAAAAAAAAAAAAACTTGCATTGTAATCTAACAACGCACTCGAGTATCCCTAACAAATATCTAATTATAAGAGTAGCTTCTCTCCTCAATGCAAGCTATACTTACGTACTCTTTTTCTCATTTCAATTGTATTTTCTCTAGTTTAATTTCCTCTGCGATGGGTCAACACAACCTAATCTAACATACTCCATCTAGCAGGGGATCTATAAGAATAGTTAGGTGCAAAAACTATCCTAATGGTCGAAGTACGCAGTACATACGAATGAAAAAAGCCAATAAAGCATTTCGCTGTTGATCGATAATTATAATTGCGATACTGAATGGACAGTTTAGCAGGATCTTTTTCCGGATTAAATCATGAATAAGGAATGACAGCTCTATTCGCCAAACTTAAAGTCTCTAGAATAATGGCTGCTCCCAATCGGCAATGTGGCAGTTTCTCGTTAAAAGTCTAGCGTCCAAGAACCAACAATTTCAAGAAGCATTTATAGCCCATGGAATATAATTTGATTCCCATTTAACAAAACAAAACGTCATTTAAGAGTAACTAAGGGGTTCCGCCAGCCTCGCTTCCCTCGCAGGCCCTTTTTCTCTACTTTCTCAAATTATTTTCTTTTCCTTACGGTTTTCCTCTTTCTTGTCCGGATTTCGCTTTTAAAGCAATATATTGAATATATAGTTCGAATTTTCTTAAATATTGATAAACATGTTTTATGCGGCGAAGCCACCACTCTCTTTGGTTTATCGGAGTGAGTGCAAGCAAAGTATATGTAAACAGCTGTTTTATACACAAACTTAAATGTAACGGTCGTATACAAGCTCTCATAACAGTTGATTTTGAAGAGGAGAAAAGAAAACATTGAATAAGAACATTTGTTTATACAAAGTCTTCTATGGTTGCCTTTTTTTTTTTTTTTTACTTTTAAACAGAATAGCAGGACTTCCTATAATATAACTACCGTGTGATTTTAAAAACTGTTTTGCCTATGCTTTTTTTTTTAAATGTGTATCGCTTTCCAAAAACAAATGTGCACGCAAAGTTACTTAAGCTTGAACATTTTTGATTATAAATCGCAGAAAATTAGCTCACAAAATCATGAGAAAAGAACATTTACAATTAATGTTTAAGCATTTTCTCACTGGTCAAAGCTTTGCATACATGCAACAAATTAATTCTGAATAGTGAGGTACCGGTGGATCCCTAGGCGAACGACTTTAATAGTATTTAATTTGTTTGTTGTCTTTTTCTTCGCTACGTGACTTGAAATGCAAATGAAGCTTCTTTATACTTCAAGATTGTTCTTTTAAATTGCAGCTAAAAGTGCAGTGACACGTCTGCAATTTAAAGGCTAGATGTCGACACGATATGTGTAACTTGGGTCTGTCTACTTAACTGACGTCCAAGTTGACATATATGAATATGAATAGCTCTCTTAAGAGAGCTTACCAGGGAGTTAAGTGAAAGGATTGTGACATTTTGCTCGGTTATCTTGATGTTTGCTAGGAAAACGTTGGTACACACCAAATGCTGCTCAAATAAATGTGAGTAGAACGTTCTAGAGTCTTTCATGAATATATGTGCTTGCAAGTCCATTCGAATTATTACCCAAAACTGTGCAGATTAACAACGGGCAAAGGTATATATAAGTAGTCACTCTAGGAATCGATGACCTTATTATACTGAAAAAGAATCAAATTGGTTTGAGCGAAGAGATTCTGTAAGAATGAAAGTAACTATAACAAATTTCAGAGTTTATTTTATCGCTTCGTTGTTAATCATTCGAGGGGACAAGAGAGGAAGCACGTCCTCACTATAGTTTGTGCTACAGGCAGCTCCTGTACTCGATGTTTTGTGGGCTTAGTCTTTGGAGGGCTTACTTTTTGAAGGGAGTTGCTGGTTTACCTAGTATAAAGTCGATCAAAGAGTTTTTAAACGAAAAAAAAGTATTTTTAATATGAAACATCTATGGACGCGCTTCGGTTTAAGAACGATTTGTACTATATCGGAGTAAGAGAAGAATAGTGGTGTATATGCGCAAGATTCCAAGGCTAAAAGAACTCACAGCTTTCGCAACTACCATGATGGGATGTGTTTTTGCATAGTATGACCTACAACAAAGACAGGCAGAGTATTTTTAGCTAGCATATATTTGGTTTTTCCACAGAAAAACCTTATTACAAATGAAAAGTAAACAACTTCCTACCACAATTGAGACAGCAACTGTCACTGATTGCAACCACATTTACAACAGCCAAATATGTTTTTCCAATAAAGAAAATGTCCGCTTTTCACGCTAAAACCAGACAAATAACAGACAGACAGCTAGAAAAATACCACGGAATTTCCAGCTGGGACATTACATTATATAACTAAACAGAACAGTAAACACAAGAACTTGAACATTTTGCTAGCTTTTTCCAATGAATCAAAGGCGTTGATGCGATAAAATAGCGCGAATTGCTTTAAAAATATCTATGGCAAATGTCGGTACGCCATTTTAGATTGAAATTCTTGGGCTTGGCATGCGGAAACAAGCTGGCCAATGCGTTGTATGCCCAATATTTGGGTCAGCATGCAAATAGATCATCCAACATCACCCACTGACTCTGTGTGGCGCATTTTTTTCGCAGTTGTGTAAATTGGATTTTCCATTGAAATTGATGGCAAATTCTGCAGTCATAAATTTCTATTTTCTTTTATGTCAGCACGTACATGCTTCATAAAAAACCAACAAATTGATACTTTTATGTTTTATATACAAATGAGAAAAAAAGTTCATAAAAATACTTGCCTAATTAAGAAATTGCACGGAACGTGAAGGTTTACAGTCGCGCAATTTGTTAATAAGCAAAGTGTCTCAAGTGTAACAGTTAGTTGAGTTATATTTTCACCTTTTTTTTCCTTTTTTTGTGTGTCGAGTTGGAAGTTACCCAGCGTGATATATGGAACATAAAATGCCCATCTACGCCCTGAGTGCAAAACTGTAAAATCGTTCAAGGCAACAAAACCAGATATGTACATAGTACATCTATGGGAAAGGTATTTATAGCCACAGTGTGTGCATACTTACTTAACGACCTGTATGTAGTACACTTTGTCATTGACTCATTATACCAATATAGAAAGTGATAAACTAAAGTTTGTACCAAGAACAAGAGTATTACTAAAGATATCGATTCTTTTGGTGTAAATTTTAATTGATGTCTTGTCATGTTAACAACCATGGAACCCCACAGAAGTGAGCACAAATAAGTACACGTAGTTCCACAGCAAGCCGGTAATTTTCAGAATTTTGTTGTAGAATTTGTGTTTTTTTTTTTTTGATTTTGTTTTATAATATTGATTAGACATCTTCATATTTTGTTTTTTCTTTCAAATTATACTTATTTGTGTTGTTTCTTCCCACAATATGTGGCTTCAGTTGCGGTAACAAGTCATTTGGTGCAAGATTAAGGAAATAAGGCGGATATCTGAAAAAAATTGTAATTAACAGTTGAGCTCCGTCCTGGTGGTTGGCCCCCATATGTTACAGCTAGGCTTTATGCGCCAATTGCTGACTATTTCTTCCGTTCGTGTCCTACACTTTCTAAACAGCTTATCTGTGCCGTCCAAAATTGGCCTCAAAAAGATTGCAGACTTCATTACATCGTTCATTATATCGCATCACAATGTGTCAATTTAGCGTTGAAAGGAGGTTTAGATCGAATGGTATCACAACTGGTCAACCTGGCAGCCGTTTTAGCCCAACTTAATCTAACTCCTCAAGAAGTTCTTGAGTCCGAGTAGCAGACTCACCAGCACGAGCTATATCGTGAAACAAGAACATGTCAACTAATCCATTCTTTTGGTGTGGACGAGCCTTTTTAAAGTGTCGCAAAACCTCACAATAGCGTCATGCTATGGCCTGGTATCACAGGGTAGGATAAAACTCCTTTGGAAACACTCCATAGTGTCTAGTACCTGACAGAGGGATAGATCACCGCATTCGCATCGAAATTTTACAGAGCGTTCATTACAAACAGATGCAAACACGCTCTCAGACCTTTCCTGCCAACCAAGCGTATTGCCTCGTCTTTTTTGGCACCAACAGCTGTTTTAATGAACCACTTGATGTCTGATCGGACCTTATCAGTGAGGTTTTATGGAAAATCCTGGAAAAGATCCACGAATACCAAATCGACCCCCATCATCTCTTTGTCAATTATAAAGCAGCATTTGAAAGCCCGTTAAGGGATCGCGTATATGCCGCTCTGTCTGAGTTTGGAATCCCTGCAAAGTTGGTGCGGCTGTGCCGAATGACGTTGCCAAGGCAAATTAGTAGTTAAGACCCTTTCCGCATTAACAACATTGGCCTTAGAATACTGAAGTTATGGGCATTAGATTAATTTTAGCCCATTAATAACTAACTTCCCAATAGGAAGTTCTTAAACATAAATTTTGGTGAAATCCAAAAATTACCACATTGGACTATTGACTTTAAAGTTCGGAGCAAGACCTGTGATTCTTTCGATAGGAACTGAGAACCTTCATGACTTCAAACCTGGGAGTCGAACGGCACAAAGAAATCTCGTTCAAACGATTTGAAACCCAATTGAAGGAGAGAAAGCTTTTGATCGACGGATTTGTCAGGAAAATTAAAATGAAATCAAAGCCGTCTAGATATTTCTGGCACTGTCCTGTTAATCATCTCTAATAATATCGCAATTTCCCTATCCTATGTTTGCACAAAAGTGGTTTATATGCGCATATGATTTCTTTTGACAAAGGAAATTTCGATTATTGGATTCATTGCCCTGTCATCCACAATGGAGTCAAGGTAGAGCAACGCAGTCTGAGGGACATTGAACCGATATTAGTTTACCTTTGAGTTACAAATGAGAAAGCATCTCAGTAGTAAAATTTTCCTGAAATATGGAACTCGTTGAATTAGCAACGATTCGAAAACCATGCTAGGAAAAAGAATGGCTGACGAATCAACTGGAAAAAGAAACGGTGTGATTTAGTATAGGGCCTTTAATCGAGGTAAAATTTTTTGTCCAGTGCTATAATTGCACGTTGCATATGAATACGCCGGCAACCTCTTGTTAGTTTTGAAAAGCTGTTTGCTATCTGGTATTAAAATAACTCTTTTTATTAAAAACTAGAGTGTGAGCTAGCGTTTTCAGAAATATTTCATACAATTTAAAAATACCCATGACCAGTCATATTTCAGTTACCTCACATAATAAAGGTCACGAGTAAAAACCATTTAGCTACATTTTACTTCGAGTCTGTGCTATCTGACAATAAATTGCTAATAGTTCATATTATGAGTCAGAACTATTGTTTTATTTATAAACAATATATGGTTTCAACTAAACAAAGATTATCACACATATGAACTTTCAGTGTTGTTTAACACGCAATGACTCACTTAACTTGCGGTTATCTAAAAGAAGTATATTTTATGGTTGAGTGTAATTAAAAAAAATTATGACAGACTTTGCACTTAAAAGCCAATTAGTTAAATGGAAAAGTTATGGCAAAATCATATTACTTAAAACTGTGCTCATAAACTAAACAAAGTGCTAGAGAGAGAGAGAGAAAGCGGAGTAAAGTAAATAAATGTCGCATTTCAGACGATAATGGAAAACGTTTACAATTGTTGCTGTTCTTTTTGTTGTTGCTATGCAGAGCGGCGTTAACCGCTGTTAATAAAACACACAACAGCAGTAACAAAAATTAGATGCAGACAGTCGGGACGGTGCCCGACAGTGGAATACCCTGTACACTTTTTCTTTATAAACACTTAATACGGTAAAATGGGAACGGAAGTTTCCACTTTTAAATATCTTTTCATAAGATCGATATGCCTGTAAACATTTTCCTATTGGGAATTTCCAATTGACAAGTTTTCCTATTGGGAAGTGAGGGCAAAAATTATTTTTATACCCATAACTCCAGTGTTCAAATCAATATATGGGGGGGGGGGGGGGGGTTTTAAAAATTAAATCGATTGCGGCGGAAGGGAGGGTTTTTTTTGAAGAAAAAAAAGTGGATACAGTCTTAACGATTAGGGTCACACGAGTCTCCACCCCAAATTTTGTAACTCTAGCTCACACGTATCCATATCTACATGCAGTGCAATTTTGGCACAGTTTATCGGCGAGGGGGGTTGAAATTAGCATATTTTTGACAATTACTTCTGATGTATTTATCCGATTTCTATAATTTTTTAAACGTAAATGCACATAAACTCGACGCATACGTGTGTCGAGTTTTGAGATGATAGATTGAACGGAGCGGCTGTAAGCCGCAAAAATATGTCACAGGGGAAGGGGGAACGACGTGATTCGACAAACTTCATCTTTTCGGTGTAAATGAGCATCTTTTGGTAAATTTTTGTGCCTCTACCTCTAATGGTGTCTGATATCTAGACATTCATACGGAAGGACGGACAGACGCACATGTCTATATCGAGTCGCCTATTGCTCCTGACCATTTTTGACCATGGAACATATGGTCTGCCACGCCTCCTTCTGTCTGTTACATACATTGCACAAACCTATAATACCCTTTTACACTTTGTGTACAGGGTATAACAAGATATGCAGAATAATCAAACAACAAACAAAGCACAAAGGCCTTGAATGACCTTGCGTGTGCAGAAAAGGGCGTCAAAAAACTAGTTATTCTCGCTTGATGAAATTTGAGCATTGCACTTACACATGGCTTAGATACAAATATGTTTGTAAAGTGATTGTATTTGCAGCTTACCTGTAACGAGAGAAGAAGAAGAAGGAAAAACCGTTAGTTAAAACAATTTATTCATTAACAGCTGATTAAGTATTATGACTAGAGCAAATTTCAAGTGCTTTGCCTCATACTTCAATAAAAGCTCATTAAGTATCTGGGGAGCTTCAGTTGCAGATACATTTGTATCTGCGCGTTGTTTCTTTGTCTGTCTTTTTTATATCCGCTCATTAACCGGCTGTCTTCAGCTAGTTCTCAAAGCGTATCTTTTCAATTATACGCCAGTTGTTCTTTGCACTACAAACTACTTCAACTTCGGTCTTTGTCTTGAGAGCACGTCATGACGAAGTATATTGCCGTTGTTTTGTTTGCATTTTTTATGGAGCGGATGAGGTAGAAGAATCGTACGGTAGTGGCAATTGTCGTAATGCATTTTACTTGGCTGTCATAAATACTGCTGAAAAGTCCTTTGTTGTTACTCGGAAAGTGTTGTAAAAGTGCAATAAATATGAGCAACGCGTGCGGAATGCAAACAATAATTTATAAAGTACATTTATGTGCCAACCGTAGCTTTTATAGAGGTGGGCCCAGAGAGCTGTTGGGATTCCATGATATGATATAAGTAGATACATAGTTCACGATGGTTACTGTAGGGCGAGTTATCTGGAATAGATATGGGTTAAGTCACACTGTAATCTGAATTACCAGTATGCCAAAGTGGGTTTTACAGCCACTCCAAGGGGAGCTCACATATGGATATTTCCATGTTGTCAAACGTTACTGTAGCACAAATTTAAAATGGAGAGAAGTCAACATAAAAAACAAATTTTGTATTCTAATAGTAATCAAGCAACTAAGTAAAAGAAGTTATTTGTAACAAAATGATCAACATTGACGCGGGTCAATGGGCACATATACATATGCAAGTAATTCCGGCCCTGACAAAGTTCGTCAAATGGATCAAAAGTTATGTTAAAAAGTTCGCTTATTTCATCACTCAACTAAAGTAAACATCTTTGGTGTGAAGGTTCAAGTGGGCCCAATAGCAAAAGTGTTTTGATCTTTTGCCAATACAAACTCCCCTTTCAAGCATTATCATTTTAGTTTATTGATTAAAAGTGGCCACAAATACTTAGAAAATCAAAATCTGTTTAGAAGAAAAAGCATCTCTACCAGCACCAAGAAGCACCCTGTATTCATTGCCTTAATGAGGCTTAGCAGTTGCTTTTTCGCTTAAATATCAATGATCTCATCGAGAATTAACGATTACCATGAATAACCAAAAACCAAGTCTAAACAAATAAAATTAAAACAAATAATTAAGAAATGCAAAACAAATACTATACTAACTACATATTTGAAATTTTTTTATTGAGCATTAGTCACACATTGCATTAAGAATTAAAATGTTAAATAAAGAAAAACTGTGAAAAATCATTGTAAAAACAAAAAAGCAGCATTTTCATTATAATACACATAGATATTAAGACTAAACAGCAAAAACTATACATATAAAATAAAATGATGTAAAAATTTTTGTTGCCAAACAATTAGCCAATATAGATAGATAATATATATTTTGTTTATGAATAATAAAACACATTTACTTTACTTTAGCAACATTTTAACCATTTTAATGAATTCAGAAATTCAGATAAACAAAAATGAAAATTTTTGAACACAAACCGTGTATTTTTTTGTAGCCAATTAAGGAGAGTCGGCAAAAAAGCTTTTGCATGTAAAACGCAGCTTTAAATAAAAATAAAAGTAAAATACAATTAAAACAAGAAGAAGAAAATTCATGAAAATGAAATTGAAATGTATTGTTAACACGCGAAAATTGTATGAGTAAAAAAAGAAAATCAAAAAAATACGAGTACTCTGCGTGTTTTTCAATGTTTCAGCTGAAGTTGCAGTACATTTCTTTGTTTCAAGTAACAAAGCCAAAACAACAAAAAACATTAAAACAGAAAAACAACAAAATTAGCGACGCCTGACTGACTATAGATGCAATGTAATCGTACGAGCTTAGTGTTCGAAATATGGTTAGATTATACTGGCAGTCAGTGCCGGATTTGGCGAGTGCGGGCCCAAGGGCCGGGTGCAATTTGGGCAGCTTTGGGCAGTAATGTTAAGCCAAAGATCCTTCTCAAAAGCTTACTTAGGTACCAATGCAACATGGATCGGACCGCATGGTCAACCACTGATAACAGGATAAGCTTGCTGTCTAGTTCATCTATAAAGTATATAGCGCTTATATGATGTATCCTTTATATGAAATTATTATGTTCAGTGTTACATCTACCCAAGACGTTTTCAAAACAATTTGTTGACGCTTAAGAAATGGCTGAAGCCACACATTACTTGCGGAAAGTTATTTATCATTTTTCACTTCTTTTTTGTAAAAAAAAAAGTGCCCTGAAATTGTATTACTCGCCAACAAGTACACGAAATACTTTTTTTTTGTGTCAGGTATTATACATATTTTCCATATAACCGATTATCTCGGACATGAATTTATCACTTTCACGAAACAACTGAGCTGCATTTTCACTATTGGTAGAAGTGATCTCTAGTATTGGCTTGTGCATTGATTCGTCCTGGGAACTGGAAAAAACTTTAAATGCAATCGGATTCTTCGCTAAGGATTTTGTTGTAGCAAGTCTGACAAGTAAGTAACGTACATTTGGATATCAGAAACTTCTTTGAATCGAGAAAAAAATAGGTTTTATTTTCCACGACCCAGATCTTCTAATTCTTATAGAATGTAGCCTATTTCGTAGTACTGCTTTCTTAGAGATGGTTTAGGACAGTTGAACTTGTAGTTACTATGCATCTTGTCTCTTGATTTATATTACACAAGTTGTCTAGTAACAGAAAGCCTTGATTTTATCGTGTCATAAGTATCTTAGTTCGCTATTCCAATGAAGATACTGGAATTCTGCACTTCTAAATGGTACCCTTTTTGCTTTTTATCTGATTGTTCGATACGTCAAGGTATTATTGCAAAAAGTTTAATAATATCGTCGAAATTTAGTTTCAAAAGTGAAAAGAATAAGAATAAACTAAGACGATTCAGATGACCAACTCTCAAAATTTCAATTTTCGGTTAATTTTAGCATCTTGTTACCAATGTCGATAGGTACAATCGCAAAGTTAAGCCTGCCTTGACGATTTGTTGCAAGTGTACATTTGCAGATCTGACACGGACAGATTCATAGTCATAGTCGAGAATTGTCATTTGCGGTACCTCTTGATGTGCAAGCCATAGCCTGTGGCCAATTTGGTCATGCATTAATTCGGTCCTGCTGCTTGTGTCTAAAATCTAAAGTCTATCTCTAAACCTTTGTTGGCCAACATATTGGTTTGAGTTTTTCCCAAATCACTTTAGGTCCAACTCTTGGGAGCGGTTAGTAACGGCTCTTGCAATTTTTATGCCCATGTGGCATAGTAGCTACCATACATTCACCCACGAAAGTTCACTAGCCTGACCTGTTGACACTTGCACTTTTTGTAACACTGTTTCCAGTGCTTTCAAAACGGACACTGACACTTGTTTTGCAACTCATACAAATCTAAGAAACATTTCATACCATTGCGCACAAAACTCATCCATACATTGATTTATACGAACAACATGCAGTCAAGCAGTCAGTTATTCAGTCAGCCAGTCGACTGTATCTATCGATTGCAGCTATATATTTTACATATGCAATGGCTATAGATGCAGATACAGATACAGATACTTATGGGCACGTTGAAATACAAAAAAGTTTTATCTGTCGGTTACTTCAGCCACATCGATGATGAAGATGATGAAGTCATTTGCATTGACGTTCAACGACTTGCACAGTCAGCGCGTGTAAGTTTGATATATAATACATGGTTTTTACTACAGATGTTTGTATCTGAGTATCTGTGCCTGAATACCTTTGGAATCGTTTTGCAGTTTCTATTGGAAAAAACAACATTTTTACTTTTACGATTGCGTTTTACTTATTTGGCGAAACTCATTTCATTTGCGCAACACAGAAATTCAGACAGAAAAGTACATTTTCATTTAGCCAAATATGTTTGATTTATTTGTTTTGATTTGCTTGGTTTATTTTTCAAGCATTTTACAATAACTTTTTAGAATTAGTATTTGCAATTGCAAAATGAAGTAGAGACAGATAAAAAAAACTGACATGTTTCTAACGAAAGTATAAACATATGGGATTTTATATTTGCAATATTTGCTAACGCGTTTTGAAAAAAATTATTGATCAACAGATATTGGATTAATCTTATGCCAACCATATAAACAGCAATCGGTTTGCCAACCTTTTTTGTGACCTAAATGCACAGCGGTTGGTCAAACGATTGCATAGCATGGGGCATTAGAGGTTCAGTGTAGTTCCAGAAATCTCTTTCAACGGAATTTGAACTCAGCTTCAATCTCTAAATGTGACATAGCCTAAAAGAAATCCATCGAAATGTCAGAAGCCAAGAACTGTTACCTGAAAATTAAGGCAAACCTGTCTAGAGATTTCCTGCTCACCCTCTGATTAACTAGATTTTATGACCAATGCAATAATTCCAGCAGCTCTACAGCAAGCTTGCGGTATATAAAATAAAGTAGTGAACTCATTGGTTCTAGTAAAACAGGGTGAAGCTCTCTGATCCTTTACCTTAAACAAGTTGATGCACAACATCCACGAGGTACCTCGTGTCAACACTAGATGTTACGGTAGTGTTCGCAGAGAAGTCCGCTAGGGACTTTAACAGGGTTATGCGTAGAGTTTGGGACCCAAACTCGTTCCCAATGGAAGATGGTATGGGTCGCCTGGAAAAGTTCCCTACATAAGGCCTTAACAAGTACATATGTATCTTCATAAATCGCAACCACCCTCCACCTAAGGTGACGTTCCAAACCGTGCAACCAAAAAACAACTGTAAGAATTCCTAGAAACTTGGAACTTGGAAAATTTGATGCAAGTTCTTTGATGGATATGTTTGAATTCCAAAGGAAAGTAAATAAAAAGATGACTATTTTTCAGATATATATTAGATTCTCCCAAAAAATGTAGTACTTAGACCATGATTCCAAACAGGTTGTCCCACCAGAAAACGTCGACAAAATCCTTGGCAAGATATTTAACGATCGGACAATGAAAGTGGGTGTGTGACTAAGGCTGTAGGAATCTAAACTGAGCGGGTTCATCACATATTACATAAATATTTGCACTTAGAAAACCCAGCGATAGATATTGCGATTGCTTACCCTCGACTTGGGTGTACTTAGTAAGCTATGATAACTCTTCCGAATATGAATATAGAGTTCCCTAGTTTTCACTTTAGCCGGTTGCGATGCGTCGTACAATTGCAAGAACTGCACACTTGAGTGTGTGCATGTTTGTGTGTTATAGTGCCGCATATTAAATAAACGTCATTGATCATGAAATGCCGGCTAATTTATCATACCTTACCAAGTGTACCATACCACCCTTTTAGAGGAGTGCTTTTGCGAACGAGGTTGTTGCAGTGAGCAATTCTCGTGGTGACCGTGCACCAAAGAAGCTCAAGTTAGAAAGAGTTAACGACTCCTATTTGGAAGGGATACAAGGAGAATATTACAAGAAAAAAAAACGCTCTTTTGCCCAAAAACACTGCTTTTGTTCTTCATTGAAGAAAACCTATTATTTGGAAGGGATACAAGGAGAATATTACAAGAAAAAAAAAACGCTCTTTTGACGAAAAACATTGCTTTTGTTCAAAGAGTCACTGACTTATGAAACTGTTTTAAATTATTTTACCTGAAAACGAGCATACCAAAAGTTCAAGCCGCCGAACGAAGCAGAGCAAAGGGATATAAGATTTTGTTATAAAGTAAACGAAACTTAGAGAATCTACTTATTTATTTTATATATTAACATTCTCAATCAATTTTATGAAAAGATCATCTGAATTCTATAACAATAGCACTTACAATTTCTATTTAAACAAGTTTCAATATAATTTAATATTATTTCAAGTGCTTTAATATTGTTTACCTACTCGGAGCTGCTCTTCAGGTTTTCATTTCATTTTATCTATTGTTTAAATTGGTTTTTGAAGAGTGCTTGAAATGCGCCAAACCTGAGCGCACAAATTTAATATCATTTATGGTATATCTATTTGTGTTTGGGATTTGTCTAGTGGCAAATGAAATTGAAACAAAAACAACACACAACATATATGTTAAGTAACAAAAGCGACAAACAACGCAGATTTATGTGTCGTAATAATTACTCTTTTCATATATAACATTATCAGTTGAAACTCGTAGTTTGTATGTGCTAAGTGCAACTTATGTAAGCTAAAACCGGACGATAAACAATTTTCATGTTTTCATTTTCAGCCATGAAATTCAGCTTGACAACAGAAAAACACGAAACAAATTGCGATAAATTCTAATTGCGACACGGGGCACAAGGCAGTCAGTCAGTCACAATGGACGCGGGCCACTTTTTCAATGAAAGTCACTTGGGTTTATATATTGCATAAGCTGCGGTTTTATCGGAGCACATAGTATAACTTTATGGAGGGGTGCTGCTGTTTTACGTGGCGTATACTTAATCTGAGTGCCAGTCAAATACTCTAGACTAGCCGGCACTTGCGTGCAATTGTCTCGCTTGACACATAAACAGACACTTCACTTCCAAAACCAGTTGCAACTAGACGTCGTCAATTCGTCATTCATTCAGTCATTTAACGAATTTCATAATAGTTTTTCAAGCTATTTGATTTGGTAATTGACTCTACTCGTAGAATATGCTGAAACTAACTTTTTTTTTGTGTATCAAATGATTCTATAAAACGTTTTTGATTAGTATTATTTAGTGTATTTTTGTGGGCGTGTTGCTTTTGCTATTGTTGGCTTTTCAGCCTAACTGTGTCAAGATTTCCTCACAAATCTAATGACCAATTCCAATTCACTGACTGGGTTACTGACTTAGCCCACAGCTCTGTTACAGCTAGATTATTAATGATCTCTTGTAAAGTTTTGCATCATTAGCCGTACGAACGACCCAGTAGCGGTATTTGGTAAAAACTTTTCTTTGACTAAACGCCCAACTAGCAATTAGAGCAAATGTTTGGAGGCGCCTCAAGAGCATTTGAATTGACATAAATACATTATTGTATAAGTTGCGTTTGCATTTGAAAGTATTACTTTGTTTCGGTTTCAAGAGCGCTTTCGTGAACTAAAAACAAATTTTGTATCCAATTATTATGAAATTTTCTTGCACCACTGACAAAACTTTATGCAATTTTGTTGTGTGTGTGTGTGTTTGTGTCTTATGCGAAAACAAAAATGTATGATGAAAATTATATTATGGAAAAACGTATGCAGCAATGTCCAATAGCCGAAAGAAAGCCAACTAAAGCACTACGAAAACATTTACAAATATATTTGAAATTGTAATTCGTCAAAATTTCGATCTTTTATTATGATAACAAAAACCGTCTGCTCAAAAAACACTCTTTGGTTTATAGACAGTTTACGTAGAATTTTTATTGCTTTATTGACTTGTTTGCTTATGTTAGACCACTTCAAGTGCTTTTTGTTGCACGAAATTCCCTGTCTTGGGGCATGCAAAATGATGTAGAAAGCTTATAAGCACTCTCTCGCGTCGATACCCCAAGCATATGAGTAGTACAAAACATTAAAATATGGTCGTAGAGCTTCTGAAGAATTGCTCTATCTGTGTAAAAAAAGGACATGGCTGAAACTGTAAAGTTTGCACTTAAGTGTATGACAATTTCCATTTTCGCAATCCAAATAACTACTTTGTAGAAAGCGATATAAGATTATGAAAATATAAAGCAGCAAATAAGAGAGTTGGAGAGTCTTAAAAACAAAATATGAGTACACACAAGAAATAGCGATTGCTCAAAAGTACGCCCTCCACATAAGGTATAATTAACAGGGTAACCTCACATAGTCGCTTGTTCTCTTTTAATTTTGTTCGTGCAAACGCCGGTGTCTCTAAGAAAGTTAAAGGGGCTGATCTTAAAGGACGTCAAGTTAGGTGAAGAGATGTTTCGATAAAGTGACGACCCCATTTTAAAATCAAAATGCGCAATTAAATACAGTTTTTGCTATAACGATTTGTGACATCACATTCGGGGTATGGCGATTGACTAAATGTGATAATTTGGGACAAAGGTGGGTAAATTTTTAAAATCTTATAAATCTTGGTGACGCCATTTATGAACAGCCCCTTGGCACTATTACAAATATAAATGTGGTTGTGTCTGCCGCTCTTTCAGACTCTCAAAAAAAAACGAACAAATAAAGTAAAACAAAGTTTACCTAGTTAAGAATACTTGAGTGAGTGACAGAAGATATGTACTTGGAAGGTTTTTGTTTCAAACATTAGTACAGCAAATACTAACTAGCTACTCTTACCCATTTGAATTTGGTATTAAGAAGCAAAGTATACTTGACAAGTTAAGCTTGGCTTACTTTCTTTAATCGCCTTTCCGCAAGCTAAAACTTTTGCTGAATGTTTTAAATAGAAGATTGTGCGCGAAAATAAACTTAGAAATTACGTAGATTTTTCGATGTAGAGTATTAAAGTATTTTCTGAATGTACGAGTATATAGTGGGACAAAAATTCATGCATTCTACCAGTGTTGAAAATCTGAAGCAATAACTCTAGTTCTATATAATCTCTATAAAATCTTTTCAAAGAACTACTCCAATACAGCAAAATCGATACATTTGTAAATCATTTCCTATTAACTGCTCTCAATATGTTTCTCCTATGCATGCATTAATGAAAACTAAAGAGCAGGAAACTTTTGGCTTTCTCTATTTGCGCATAGCCGTCACGTCACAAGATTTAGTAGAGAACATGTACAACGCGCGTACACAAAAAGTAAACCTTGTGACGTCACATGCTTTTAAATATTCGCTACCGAATAATGTACCTGCGTAACTACTTCTTTTTTTTACTACATGACTTTTAGTATTGACAGTGTTGACCTTAGCCCTATACAAAACTTATGAAAACCAAAAAAAACAATATGACCATATCAAACAATTTCTATTTATTACACTGCGATAAAACGTGTACTTGAACATGAAATAGACATAGATAAAGCATAAACGAAAAACGTTGTACAATATAAGCAAGAAAACAAAATGTAATGGGCAACCACCTTGATAATGAACGATAATGAATATATTACATAGAGCACTGAAGCGTTGGGGATAGTTTTGGACCGCAACCAATTTGTTTCAAAGACCAATGCCCAAGGTACATATCTATAAGTACGTCGTACCATGAGCATGATTGATGCACATAATTCGACCACGAAGAGCAACCAATATAAACAACAGATAAGACAAAGGTAGAGACAACCAATGGACACCTAACGGAAGCTTAAACTCTTGACAAGAAACACTTCATACAAAAACTTTGCCAAGTTATTGAACTTTGCTTACGAAGTTAACGACAAGCTCGAGGCGCTCAGCTAATTTTGTACGCAATTTTGAAAAAAAATGCAAATTAAACTTGCAATAAGCAAATATTTATATTTATATTTTTATCGCAACTGTGCAAATAAAAGATATATTTTATGGGAAAAATTCCTCGAACTTTGTGAGCTTTGATTGGAGGGGAAAAATCGTGTAAAACAGCTGGCTTTTTTTTTTTATTGATATGAAACATGAGTGTACACAGAGAGAAAATCTATTCTCGGAAATTAATTATATACATATAGCAGAATTATGGTTCGATTAATATCTATATATAATCCTATCGACAATAACTCATAAACTATGCTGGCCAAGACACAGATCGCTGAAAGATCTTGAATTCGTCGAAAATTGTTTAATCTGGACACTGTCTATAATGGCCAACCTATCTGAATGAAATAAATTTCATACAATATTATAGTTTTGTCACCGGGTAAATTGGACACATTTTTGGTATTTTTAAGTCCATTCCACTTGTAAAAAGTCTGTGTACAATTTCATAGCATCATTTTTACAAAAAAAAAAAAACAGTGACAAAAGCCTTACAATGTGCAAAGGAGCTACAAATTAAAACCTTTTCAGCAGGTAATGGGTGCCTTCTTATGATTTTTAAAACGCCTTGTAGAAAGAGGCAGTGCTCGATTACAAAGTAACTAATGAAACAAGAAATTTCAAGGGAATGTACTCAAATAACATTATGAATGGTATTAATTCGTATGTATCAAATGTAACAAGCAAATAATCTCGAATCAGCCAAAACATACAGAGCACTGAAAATCTTCAAATTTCTATTCCTGTCTACATTGGACAAAAGTCTTCGAATCAAAATTTTCACTGTATTAGTTTTTAAATATGACTTCGACTTCATTTTATCCACTTCAAGTGAGGCACCCAATTTCCGGTTACTTTGAATATACCCCAGCTTCATTTGTTGAAGGTGTGTCGGCGTAGACTAGTACAAATGATCTAGTTGGGTCTAATCGGAATAGCGGACAGTTCACAGTGATTTCCGCAAATCTACAGTTTCGTGCATCATATTGTCAATAACAAAACCCTTCAAAATCTTGTCCGTAATATGGCTTTAGCCATTTGCACATTTTAAGACAGCAATTCGAGATCTTTCAGCGATATTTTCTTCATAGTACTGTCTTGGTTTTTCGGTCACAGCCAGCATAGTTTATGAGCTATAGTCGATGAGCATACACACACATAAATCGATCCACATTTCTGCTTAAAAGCTGCTTATATGGAAGATTATATGCACCTTACGTCAATTACTCTTTGAATTTCGCGCACAAACTTTGTTTCGGTGTAAGTATGCTTGGTAATTTGAGGAATATGCCAGGTTTGACAGTTATCCTCATGAAAAATTCTATCACTTTTTTGTAGACTTGAAAATTTTGCTTGAAATAATAAAGAATATTCGGTATGTACTCCAATGTGCTCGATTTATTCGCTCTGTGTAGCTGGCTAATGTTAGCATAAAGAGCAGCTGCATTTAAAAAATGTTCAACTTCATGCTGGCTTTTTTTTGCTAGTGAACTGAAAACCCAATTCCAATTCCTTAAGCAGCTTACATCATTTTGAATTCCCTTAAGACGATTTAGCTTACTCAACAGTTTCAGTTAAATATTTGAAAAATTGACAAAATTATATAAAATAGCTGACTTTATGTAGTGCATACAACAAGTTGTGATTACCTAGGCAAATATTTGTGATTACAATGTAAGAGGCCGCAAAATTAGCGCAAAAATTGACAAACTAAACAATTTCGAAATAAAATATATATAAACATATACTATATACTAGCTGGCAAAGTAATAATAAAAGACTATAATAATTTATGTTTATTGTGTGAACTCAACAATAAAAGATAGACGTCAACAAAAAGATACCCTGACAATTGAACAGACCCAAAGCGATTATTAGTGCATGCCAAATAGAAGGTGACGGCGGCCACATCTTTGAAGCAATACTATGACAGCTGTTCGCGAGGGCCTGAAAGAGAGAGAGAGCTACTACAAAAGATGTGCCACAATTTGTTGTCAAGTTTTTGGAGTTTTTTAGGTTGTATCTATGCCTATTAATAGAAGGTGTGAAATGTTTTGCCATGCGCTAAAAATATATGGACTATTGATCATAATAAATATGGCAGTATTATTTGTCGTTTTCTTGTCGGGAACAACTTTTGAACAACAGGTAACAATTTTTTGTTATTACTTATTGGAAAAAAGCAGATATGATGACAAAGACAATTATAAAGTATAATATAGAATGCGGTAAGATCTAAGATAAGACTACACTATCTTGTTATTATTGTCTCCTGTTTTCCTTCATAGTTCTTCTATTAGTGTCTTGGGAAACGCAGTCTGTGTTCTCGGGATAATTCAATCTTCTCAAATGCCAATTGACCCACCGCAGATATTTATTTTTGTCTCATTAATAGCACTTTATCGTTATCGAAAAACAATTAATTTGGATTACCATATCAGTTGAATGAATTATTAAAGGGCTGCGCCCCTGCACGCTTCGCTCGCCCACCTTCGTATGGTAGATTAATTCCCCTTCTTTTTCCTCTTCCTCATACTCATCCTCCTTTTCCCCTCTCACGACCCATTTCCTTGTGCTTTTTCGTTGTGTTCAGTTTCGGTTCTTATCATTGTGCGTCTAGAGAAACCGAAAAGTTTAGCCGGCATAGTGTGAAAATCATAGAAATTTCAAAAATGTGCATTCTGTTCCCAAAGTAATCAATGACAAACTTCTACTGTTCTACTTGATTCTCATAGTTGGTATCTAAAAGCATACAAATCTGTAAACAATTCTTTCTTTTTCGCCTACTTAAAATTCATCCAAAAGTAGGCAACAGAATCGACGAAGTGATAAAGTAAGAGTAGACGTCGAAAGAGACAAAGAAAAAGGAGCTTGAGATATGCACACAAATAAGGAGTTGAAGAAGCAACTGCCTAAATTATAATAGTAGTTACAACCAAGACTTGCATATAACCGAATAAAATGCTAATACCGCTTGTTAGTAAATTTATTGTTGCAAGCGCTACCTACTTTTCTTGAATAGCTCCTCTCTTCACAAAATACATAAATAAATTGACACTCATTTGTAAACTTGCCTTAACATCCAAATTAAATTACTTTCAACATGAGAATGAAAGTGATTTGGCATTTAACATCACTTCTTGCCCCAAAACTTCTCGTATCTTGTCACTTTCTTTCGTTTTAGCATGTAATTTAATCTGGTTTTTGCCTTTTTTTTTTAATCAGTGTTGTTAATCTCTACAAATTAATTGCCATATTTGCCAGCTGTCTGGCAATTGTTTCATGTTTTGTACTTAAACTTTCTATAATTTTCACTTCGACAACTGCAAAAACAACGTCAACAATACCAACAACATCATCGTACGAGTAGAAAGATACAAAAACTTGTTCTGTCTGAAGAAATTTCGCTAATAAAACTTAAAAGTTGCTAATGGCAGCGTTGAAACCCACACAACAAGCAAGTGAGCTCCAATGGCACGTGTGGAAAACCCAAGCTATATCTTTCCACTGAAAATATTTCCAATTTCGCTCCGCTTGCTGTGACAAAATGTCCGCTACGCCCGAATCGGCTATATAAATATAGACTGACATCATAATAAATTTGACAATATGTTTGGACCGAAAGACAACCACCACAAATTGTTAGAAAGTAAATTTATGACAAAAAGTGTGCATTTGATATCTGTTGCTCTTTTGTTGTTGCTAATTTGAAGTTGGCGGTAATTAAAATGGATTTTAAATTCAAAACGGTAGCTTCCTTGTTTAATGGATATCTATAAAACATCTATCCCAATTTAGAATTTTTATTGATTTATTGTTACTTTGAAGTTTCCATCTTATATATTTCGAGCAACTTTTTTCCAATTTAAAGACTTTCAACTTTTAAGTATTCCACTTTTAGATACTTCATTTACTTTTCAAAATTGATTGTAATATTCGTTGAGTTTGACCTTTTTTTTTGTCGATGTTGGAACGCGTGTTTATTTAATTTATGCTAAATAATTACTTAATTATAATAATAGTCATGATCTACACTTGAAGTGAGTGCCAACTGTCGGAGCTGTTATTTTCCTAATAGCCATGAAAATTGACAAGCTTTGAGTTGGGTTGTTTAGCATATTAAACGCTGTCACTTTGCATGTTGTTTGAAATGTGTTTATTTTAGTTGTTTGTTTTTAATGACTGTCAATATTTGGCGCTCATATTTCAATACGGTCGCAGTTCAGTTGTAGTATAGAATAGGTTTTAAAACAATTTAGATCATGTAAGCGTATTGTATGTAGGTTGTGTTGTCGACTTATTTGTAAAACATGTTTGTTTCGTTAGTAAAGCAGCAACACTTCAACCCAATAGAAAGCAATTTAAAATTACTTAGATGACATTTAAAGACAATCCGTTTAGGAATTTTGTAAATCTTCACTTTGTTTAGGTCCACTAATTCGAATTCAAGCTAGTATTCATATCAACGTGATTAGATTACCAACCCCACGCTCCTAAGTGGTACGCAAGCCCTTGTGCTTCTTTCTTTCTTCATTTTTTTTTTTTTTCTTATCTTAACATCTTCGCATTTTCATAGCTAAATATCTTCATTTCTTCAAATCTTTATTTATTGAAATCCTGATATCGTCATCAGCATATCATAATCTCTAATGTCTTCAGATCTTCATATCTTTATATCTTCAAATCTCCATATCTTCATGTCTTCATATCCTTATATCTTCAAATCTTCATATCTTCATATCTTCAACTTTTCATATCTACATATCTTCATATCTTCATATCTTCATATCTTTATATCTTCATATCTTCATATCTTCATATCTTCATATCTTCATAACTTTATAACTTCAAAGCTACATATCTTCATATTTTTATACCTTCATATCGTTAATATTCTGTCAGTATGTATACTGCTTGCTATACGGCTTAGTATTATATTAAGTCATACATAGTCTATTGAGTAGTAGTGTTAGTTAGTACGGAGTCAAATTTCAGTTACAATTTAATTTTATGATAAGGGAGTATTTAGTAGAACAATCACCGGTTCAATACAACAAACAACTCTGGTACAGATATCACCCAATAGCGCACAGGCTGAGGTATGATTTTTCAGCCCATATTTTTATCTTCAGTGCGAAGAATCATCAGAAAAGTAATTAGTTGCCGTTGCATCACAAAAGAAACCAGATTAGAAACACTTCAGCAATGTTAATCAAAGGAAATATCTTGACACTAGATCAACAAGGCAGCTCAAAACACTAATTGTTCCTGCTAAATGACGATCTCTCGAAGACAAGAAACGCGATGATAGAAGCCATTTCATGCGCTATCCCTAAAAAAAAAATGTGCTGCAATCGAGCAGAGCATCCCTCTACGCGTTGACAAGCTTATCGCACTCGATGGAGTGAAAAACTTTACAAGGTAATTTTATTCGTACAGGCGAAGAAGCTCCTGGAAGAAATGTCTTCAATGTGGATGTTGAAAGAAGGTTGTGTTTCATTTGAAAGGAACAGGTAAAAGGCACACTACCTTGGGTAACGGGTTGTTATGACCAATCGCAAAGAAAAAGAGACTAGCTTATGCCGGTTCAGTGTTGAGAAGTGGGGAATATCTTGATAATGAAATATACTATGATTAGATATTATGACTTTAATTGCTTTGCTTGTATATCTCTACAATCTGTCAAAACACTCCCTTTACTGCCCGACCTGTTTGCAGATAAAACCTAATACCGATAGACCCGTCAATATTATTGAGAACTCATAAATTTAGTACGCCTCGTCAAAATAACGCCCCAAGTATACAACGTTAAGAACTTTTATCACTTTGACATCAAAACAAATGTAAACGCGCAAGTTTTATAGCCGTAACTACACCTGAGTGTCCGCCCCCAACTTTTGGCGCCCACCCATTTGCACCCAATCTATAATTTGAGCAAGAAATTCCTCAAACGCAAATATGCCAATAGTTGCCAAACAACTTTGGGGCGCCACTGTACTTCACTCCCATCTTGCAACATAAACAGGCGCCACTAATCATCAGGCATGTTTTTGTTGTTTCTGTTGTTTTTGTTGACAGTTGCCTTTTTGGGGCATTCTTTTTGTAATTTTGTTGACAAATTTTGTCATTTCCGCCAAGTGTCTTGTCCCGTTTGTTTATATTTGAGCTAAAACTTGGCTGCCTATTGTTAACTTGTTGGGGGACTATTTGTTGTTGTGTATGTTTGTTGTAGTTGTTGTTGTTGTTGCCATACATACTGATTAATTTGCTTTATCAGTTGTTGTTTTTTTGTTTAGTCTTTGTAGTTGATATTTTGGGCGTTGTTTATGGTGGCGCGTGCCGGACAAGGCCGCCATTTGTGAAATTTATATGATTTTCATATAGTAACTTACTAAATCTTTATATATTGCATATATAAAAAATGGATTCCCTTACAAATATGGTTGGTCAGCATTGAAATATGTTAGGAATCTTGATTCCATTATTGCAAATTTGGGTTAAGATTAAATTTCAATGATAAGGCCCGGCCCAATGCACCCACTTCGGTTATACTTGGCGTTTAACGAAATTGTTCGAAACGGTTACAACTTTTTACCTAACCTGACAATATAACGTCAATGTTTGACGTTATTATAAGAGAGGACTGTACTTCTCAAGTAATGTTTTGTTGAGTTCCCCGGAAGTTTTTAGTTAAATTAAATTTAAATTTTTGGCTAAACAATCTTGGTTTTGAGGGTAATTTCAATCAATTATAAGTATTGACAGAGCGCATCGATTATAAATTACTATAATCAAATATGTTATACACAAGGTTAATAATTAAATTTTATACCGAAACTTGTTGATAATTAAATTGCGACGCTTCTGATAGTTTCTGAAGCACTAAAACCAACTCGTGTCAGTGTTTTCAACAAAACTAATTCAGATAGTTACGGCAGCCGGTGAACAATGTTCCTTTCCTCATGACAAATGCATTATTATGGTATACAATAAAAACTACTTTAAATGTAACAAATATACCTACATACTCATATTTTTATATGAAAACTGAAAAAAAGTAATGCCAGTCGCAACTTTGATGGGTGTCCGCCCCACCTTCCCCATCAACTAGGTGTGGGGGTGCGAATGTGTGTGTGAGTATCTGTGAGTTTGTGGGCGTCTGCAAATAATTGCCAAGAAAAATAACTCTGCAGCAACTGTGCATAAATGAATAAATATGCAAAATGCAAAAACCAGAGAACTAAACACAAACAAAATAGTTTTAAAAGTTTCTGTTTGTGGGTTTCATTTTCTATACCCTGCATCCCAAGGGGTAAGAGGTATATTGAGCTAGTGGAAAAGGACTAGATTTGTGTAACACTTTGTAGGAAACGACGGTTTGGCTCATACCAAAATGATCAGAGACAAAACACATAGATCCTGTAAAACGCACTTACACTATATATATCGCTTATATGACGTATTGTTTATGTGACATTGCTTCTTATATGCAACAAAAAGTTAGTTTCAATTCATTTTGCTTGTAACTTTCATACAAAAATAGACGTTTATATGTAAATCGCTTATTAGCAATTATTGCATATATGCAATAGATCAACTGTTTCATCACAGAATTAATTTTATCGGTTATATGCAAACTTTCCAGAACAGTTGATTATAATACAATGCTTTTTATTCAATCGATTGTTAATAAAGTGACCGCTAGCTTTACGCCAAGATAAAAAAACAGGAAATTTCGCAATAATGCGTCTATTTAATTTAAGTTCAGAACAAAAACTAACCATTCTCTATGAATTGAAAAACGTGATTGCAGCTGGCAACTGATTATCGCTTATATAAAATATTTTGCATTTATCCGATTATCGCTTATATGCATCACCTGCGATGCGTTCTCGCTATTGTATATAGCCGATATCAATTGGAAGGGATTATCGCTGATTTGCTTCTTTTTTTTGCATATATCCGATTATCGTTTAATGGAAATTATCGTTTACACGCAACAACTATGCTGCACTTTCGTCATTGCATATAAGCGATATCTACTCTATTAGCAAATTTTTTTCTGACAAGTTAAAGTCACTAAAATCGATATGTCGGCTGAAGGCTTATCATTCTCCAGTCGCTATCAACAGATTTTCACTGTTTACACCCAAAAAGAAAAGCTAAAACTTGAAATGGCGATTTATTTACACTGACCTATTAAAATGTCAAAAATCACCCAGTGTGGTGAGCGGGTTAGAGAAAGGTCAAAGCTTGTCGTATGAGGTGACTAACAATGACACTGGGTTCTTTCGAGACCAGTAGGCCTTAAAAGGGTTGTGCGTAGGGTTTGGGACCCACCACGTAAAACCACAATTCCAATGAAAGAATGTATTTACATCAGGCCGTAACCCGATAACACGGGTTGTTATGGCCAGTTAAGAAGACGAAGAACCTATTAAAATCAGCACAGGGTATGCTACAGTCGCCATGTCGCGACATTAGCCGCCCACTTGTTTATTTTCGTTATTTTTACATTCACCCCACTACAGAGAATTTCAGCCATTCAGTTTTATACAAATATAGCTGCAAATAGCGAGAGAGAGATAGAGGCAGACTTGGAGAACGGGAACGCTAGAACTCATCAGCAAATGTTTTCCGGCTTTATATATAAGCCCTGCAGCCGGAGCACTCAGTAACAAGCGGCACTACAAGTGGATATTTTTTGGTTTTTTTCGGTTGCCGTCAAAGCTTTAACGGCAAAATGCGGAAATGGTTTAATTTGAAAATTCTGCCCGTAGCTAGAGCTGAGCTTAATCAAGCTGAGCAATTTGATGTTTTGTTTTTTAACAGTTTTACTTTTGTTATTTAACAAAATAAAATGCTAAATAGATAGACGGATAGATAGATGCATAGAAGCGACATTCCCACGGCAGCGTTAAACATTTCAAATAGACAATAGGCCGCGCCTGGCGACGAAATTGGGGCGCAACATGTAGCCCAGTGTAATGCACAGTGCACACTGACTATGGCATTGTGTGTGCAACAGTGTGAAGGTGACAACAAATACTACAACCACAATGTTTGTAACTAGACAATTGCATTACATTGCACTGAATTTCCAACTACAGATTTTGGGTTTTTACTTTTTTTTGTTTTTGTAATGAGTTGTTGCTTGTCTGGAAATTTATGCGCTCTTGAACGGATTTCCCCCTGCTGACTTGCTGTGTGCATTTTAAATTTTGTCAATTTAGTATAGATGTTGTTTTTTTTTTCTTCTTGTTTGCGCCTTTCAACGATATGATTTAAGAATGGTCGTCTGTATTGCGGCTTGGTATGCATACAAAATGAAAACCTTGGCCCTGACTTGGATTTACGCATAAATATTCGAGCTGTGTTATACAAAAGGAGCCTTTGTATTGCCGTTTTGGCTGTGAAATTTTCGTTAGAGGTTTGATTTATGTCAACTTTATGGATAAGTGTGTGAAGTTTACGCGCTTGGTTCAAGGTTTCATAGTTATTTCAACGGAAGTTCCCATTTCTGCAGTATTTGAGGGTATTTAAAGCAGTGAATAAAGTAAAAGTAAAGAAAGTACTGAAATAAAAAACAAAAATTGTTGCTTTCAATTTTAATTTTTTTACAATTTGACAATGCAGGCTCCTGACGCGGTTTCAGTAACAGATGTTCGGGAATTATTTATCACGGCATGTACCCGACATAGCAATCAGTTTTACTCATAAGGTGTGTTGAACTATTTATTCGATTGTTGCTGTTTAACCCGACTAGTCATATAGCTCAACTAGCGAGTGTCATACAATACTAGCGTGACGGCACATAAGTCGGTTATACTTCCAAGGCTTGTTTAACAATTCATCTCTGTTAGTGTTCATTAGTTTAAATAGTCGCCATGCGACGTCAAACCATCTAGCGTGACGGCATACGAGATGATCTTACCTCTAATTTGAAGAAACAAAACACTAGAATATTTAGCAGATGTAGTTAGTTATTGTATAAAAAAGAGTTACACTCTGAGTTCATGGTACTCTTGACCTCTTTAAGGTCTTATTATGTTACCCAAAAGCATCAGCAATATTTTCCATTACAAAACTCTAAACAAAAAATGCCTAAAGCTGTTTGTCGTCTAGCCATGTCTAATCCAAATTCCATTCAATGGCGGCTGATTAGCTTCAGTTCGTGACTGGCAAGTGACAGACACGCAGAGCGACACCCACAGAAAAAAAGACCCCAAAAAGCGTTTTGCCAAAATAGACAAAAAAGAAAGAAAAACTTGCTCAAGTTTTTGGGGGCTTTTTTGTTATTGTCAATTACACGCAGCGCCTGTAGCAAATGCAATTATAAAACTAAAAGGAAGCAAAAATAACAATGTAGATTTTAAGGTTATTTGAGTTTTTGGGACTACCAAGCGAATAGCAACATGACGCGACTTGCATAGCCAAGTAGTCCCAAGATACGCTCAAAACGGACTGGCTATTTGTGTATTTAGTCAAAGTCAAAACATCAGAGCGGCCCCAAACCAATTTATTAAATCTATGGAAACAGAGTCAACAACACTCATCCGGCTCACTACCAGGAATTGCATACCAACCAAGGCAGACCAAGTTTAATCAACACACACATTATGTATCTAATCAAAGTCCAAATGTGCTGAAATTGCACATGGTGCCGCTTGCCGGGCCTATACAAAAACGAGTTGTGTACATTTGAGCCACTTGGTGCAGACCAGCGTGAAAAATGATTAAATTACAGTAGCTAGAGCAGCTTGGTTAGCCAAATGGTCGAGACTCATCTATAGTATTTGTCAGGCCAAAGACATCTTGGGGCTTGGATGCAATGCGGAGCTAAGAATAACAACAGGTTTTACTTTCAACCACATTGTTTGTGGTCTGGTCTTTGAGTTTGCTGAAAGGCGCTACATTTGGTCAGAGCTGATCTTATCACTTAAAAATAGCATGTTTTAACTCGAAAACTTATTTATAATGTTCAAAGCAGAACCAAAACTGAAATACCTCAGTCATTTGGTGATGCAGCAGAACTTAATTAAAATCCAGTATATGAAAAAATCCCCAACCAAAACGACGACGACGACACAAATACCATATGCACTCACACACACACGCATACAACGTCCTTGGGTTACACATACACTTACACACACGTATATGCGAGTCAGTCGTCTTCGAGCAAACTTCACTGCACTTGTCGTCACTGAGTGGCACCACGCAAAGTGAGTCCAAGTCGGGGAACCACCCCATCACGCCTCGACCCGTCTGTTAACCACTTGAAATGCACTTAAAAGGCAAAAAACAAAAGCAAATGCAACGTACAGTTTGCTTGCAACACGCAATATCAAATGACAGCATGACACTTGCTCCGTCTCTTTCTTCTCCCTGCAGCTCTTTGCCCCTAACTCTTTCTCTATCTGCGAGTATATTTCTCTCGCTTGCAACAGTTGGCGTTGCAATTTCTTTAAAATTCGCTACAGTTTTGAGAGCTGCCTAATGAAAGGTTGATGGAACTTAATTACCTCATGTATAACGTAAATTTAATACTCTTTAAAGTATGTTGGCCAAACTTGGCAGCTGAAACGAAGGTGTTCGGCACTGGGATACCCTGTGCCCTTTTGCGCAAAAAAGTTGGTTGCTGATTCGGCATAAGGCAGCATAGATTTGTTTATTAGGTTCACATTAGTCTGCATACCACATTTTGTGGCTCTAGCTAATATATTACCTTTGTAATATCAAAAATGGAATCTCTCAATCTTCTCATAAACGTTTCATACAAACTAACTCCTTTGGTGTCCGAAATGTACATACGTGTTCATACGTACAGGCAGAATTGGCTATATCTACTCAACTATTAACGCACAAATTTTTCAGAAATATAAAATGTGTAACGTAATATCTTTTAAAGTTTCGATGGAAATTTCTAGCAAGGAATCTAAATCCAAAGCTTCCAAGGCAAACATTATAACTCGGTTTAAGTTAAAATCTCTAACGGGGAATCTAAATCTTAATCATCTAAATCTTGCATCTCAGTAGAGTTTAAGTTGAAATTTCCACAAGGGAATCTAAATCTAAGGTTTTTCTTTTAACAGCGAAATGCCATGCAATTATGATTCTCTCAGTTCTAAAGAGCATCGCAAGTTCGAAAACACTTGACTTTAGCATTCTTACTGGTGTTTGATGACTTTTTTGGTTTATTGACCGGTTCAGTGATTTAAGTTCGCTCAATTGACGACGCGACAGTTGCCTGCTGGCTGACTGGTCAAGTGGGTTTTACTTGACGGGTTTCATTTGTTAGTGTTTTTGGTTTCTGTAACGTTGCGATCCTTACACTGATATAAGATTAAAATAAGAAAAAGTTTTTTTTATTTATGTATGTTATAGTATGTTTACTGTTTTATTTGGCTTGTAACACACCATCAAGGTCAGTTTGAACAAAATGTGTTGCTTGCTATGTAAATTTTACAAGCTGTATCAATAAATTCCAAGTTTAAAATAAACGCTCAATAAATATTCAACACGTTTGTGGCACGACAAGCCGCAATAACAAATAAAACACAAAAAATACCAAATCGCAGGAAACATTTGCGTAATTTAAACTAAAATAACGAAATAATATTTTATATGCTCCCCTTCTGGTTTTTGTTTTCTGCGTTTGCGCTTCAAGAAATCATTATTGGGTAATGGGCAAAAATTAAAGCAACAACTGAACAAAGCAAGAGCAAAAGAACCGCTAAAGAGCGGCTGCAGCAACAGAAAGGCAAACGGAACTAGTTTCAAACTACAAATGGTTCACATGCACAGCATATGTACTAAGTTTAAGCACACATATGTTCCTAGCTATAAAAAGAAGGGCGAAATTAAAGTTCTCACACTTAAAACGGCAAATGTCTAAGTAGTAGAACACACATAGAGTTTCAGACTGTGAAAACCGTGCATGTTAATTTGCTACGTTTTCTTGGGAAATGGAAAAACGCAATGAGCAGAGTCAAAGTCATCTCATTAACGGTAAAAAAAACCCCAACAGACAGCGACTGCGACCCAATGACGATGACGTCTTTGGCATGACGTCGCGACAATCGACATTAAAAAGCAAGTAAATCCTGGGCACCGCACTTTGCATACACTTCCATATACATTGTTAGTTGCTTATGTATGTGGTTTAACACTTATTTAATGGCTCCTAAACATTCTGACACTCAAAAGCTGCCTTGCACACTCTTGTGACAAGCTGTTCTATTCTTAGCAGAGTAAAGTCTGAGAATCGAAACGGAAATCAAAGCGAAACATTTAAGTGGAGGGGGTACAGCTGGACAGCGAATGATATTAGCTATTAGTAGAGAGAGAGAGAGTTTAGTCCAAAATTCGGTTGTCACCAATACCTTCAGAATTTCTGTATAAATATTTAGATAAAGCATGGATAGGACTGTTTTTCAATAACTTCTAAAAGGTTTTTACTGCGCACTCTTAGAATCAAATACACTTGTTTTAACCTTGACAATGGTCAAAAGTGTTATAGATCTCTGAGTTTGGTCTCGTCGATTCTAACAAATATTGCATTTGTTTCTGAAAATTCGGCTGAAACCGAACTATATTAACTGCATAAAAAACTTCTGTCTTTAACTTACATATCGACATCTTTATAAAGGGCATTAAACCTTCTGTTTCAAAGTTAGTTCATTTTAAAAGGATTATTAAGAATAAGGCAAACCTACTAGATTATACGATTATGTTAAAAAAAAGTGTGGTGTAACTCGTTTAATTAAGCTTATATTATCCTTTAAAATGGCAAGACTCTCTACAATCTAGATATCTTTGCACTTTTACTTATAAAGACCATAACTTGTGGCGATATCTAGATTGTAGAGATATGACACAGACTTCTCGCCTTGTAACAGGAGCTAACGGCGACCTTAGGTTAGGCTTTGGATTATTGTTCTCTGCATAATTAGATTTGAAAACAACTTCATTCATTTGGCGTATAGCCCAATAAAGAAATAAAAACTCTCGCTGTGCGTTTGTGACTTACTCGTGAAACGGACAACAATTCGAAGCCTTCAACAAAAGGAATTTTGCCTTAAGTGCAAACTGAAAGAACTAAAGTGAAAGAGTTTCACAAATTGCATGCCAAAATGAATACGCCTTTTCTCAGGGTATACACTAGTTCTCAACTAAACAACTTCCATGACCTCTGCTGCACGTTATAAAATAACAGCCAACTGTTAACGTTATGTTTGTTTACATTGATCTGTCATGGCAACAGTAGTCGTCGTCTATTTGGGCTTAACTCGTGCTTCTGTCTTTCGTGGACTCTACGTAGAGTCTAGCGGGAAAAAACCCATTTGCATGTTGAGTAGCTAGAAAAAAATTTAAAATTCCAATGTGTACGTATGTATCTATCTTACTAAATTTTCGACTAGCTTTCGGTGCTTTTGCACCCAAAACATAAACACGTTGTCATTTAGTTCAAATGGCAAACAAGTTTTAGACTGACAGACGGACAGACACAGAGACAGACGTATCAAGCTGCCCAAACGCTCTGCCGTGCTCTATTTACTTTTTTGGTTTCTTTTCATATGAAATGCGCTATAAGTTTGATTTGAATTTTTATCGATTTTAATTGGCAAAAATAAATTTGCATGATCTGATATTAAGAAACTTTTTTGTAATCGGGTTGGGATATTTATTAGCCAAGGTCGTTTGGTCTGTTGCCTTATCGCAGTAGCGCGCATTCGGCACAGCTTATCAGATAATACAAATATAAAACGTAGACGTTATATTTCTTCATTTTGGGAAGCTACTTTCTGTTAGACACGAGTGCAAGTTCTATAAAAAATTCAACTTCCAACGCTGATTTTATTGTTTGTCTTATCTGAATGAAAGAAGTACACATGTTTCACTTGTTATCGCGTTGTCACTATCAACAAATGCTATAAATTTGCTTGTCTAAAGAGCTGTATGTGTACTCTAGTTTGCGTTGGCATTAAAAATTGCAGGTTTTATTGTTTGGTTCTCTTTTCCGAGTTTGTTTTATCAAGTGAAAAGCTGTTATCGGTTTCAAAACAGTTTTGCGTATGCGAATTCTAGGAACCGCAAAGGTTGAGTACTATATTATAAAACGATTTATCAAAAATAGTTACAATGTTGATCAAGCTATTTATGATTGCAAGCTTGTGGCTTGTACAAAATGTTATAAAATTCAAGAATCCCTAACAGACGATTTGAAAAACTTATCATGTTTTCTTGGTTCCTAAATGTATTAATAGGGCTTGTGTATATAGTACTTGTTATTAGGCGAAATTTTTTGATAAAGTGTGGAAGTTATAACTGGATAGGTCTGGTTTGTTTCAGATGAGCAATAAATGGAGTGCTAGAAATCGTTTAAGCTTAGATTAGATTAGATTTGTGTTGGGTGCGATGGCTCATCAGTGATGGTTGACCCATCCCTAGCAGTCAGGTAGTCTTGCCCACTATTCCATGCCCGATAGAAGAAGTTAAGAGAGAGAAAGGACAGTACGAAAACGTAGTAGGCTTGTACAGAAGTCTCGACTCCCGTTGGAATTCGTGATGACTGCTTAAGGGTAAATTATACACCCCGCTCATGATGGGTATATTACTTCCCAAAATGCGCATTTGTGTTCCCGCAAAGGCGGGGCAGTGACACAGAAAGTGTTCCGTAGAGTCGGCTCCTTCAAAATAGGCCTCGCAAGTTGGGTCGTCAATGAGGCCCACATTGGCCAGGTGTTGGTTAAGTATATTATGACCCGTGATTAATCCAACCAGGGCACGCAGGTCTTCCCACTTCTGACGAAGATATCTGAGGCCTTTCGATTCGGTTCTTTCACAAAGTATTATGCAAAGCGGCATCCTATGCTTGATTTCCAGCGTTCCTTACAGTAAGCAAACTATTGCGCTGACAGGAATGATTGGCTTGAGCCGAATTGGCTGTGACGAGCCTTTGTTTGCCAGTTCATCTGCATTTCATTGCCCTGAATTATAGACTGAATTTGCTATGACGTGAAATCATGTTAACTGACCAAGACCAAGATTGTGCGAGGATTCTCTAGGGAGCTAAGGGCAGCTTGACTGTCACTAAATATACCCTACAGTTACTCCTCAGAATTGCTTTTCCTGTTGCACCTAAATAACTTTAATTTTCATCAAGATATCAACCAGCACCAGTATCATAGTTCGTTTTGAAACCGTCCGTATTGATGAGTCTGCTAGCAGCTTTCATAGAATCTTGTCGTAACAACACGTCCAGAGGGGTCCGATTTAACTGTTCTTTAATGGAAACATTTGAGGCGATGTTTAAGCCTAATTTAAATTTTAAATCTCAAACTCTCCGATTAAAAGCTGTCATGATAAATTTCATCAACGTTTTCAAGGATCTGATTATTCGGCGTATTGCTTTTTCGGCATTAAATTTCGATTTTGGATATCGGGCACAACAACGCTCTATAACTCGACACGTTGGATCATCTTAAGCAGCTCTAACTATTGTTTTAAAACTATCATGTTTTGCTATACTATTATGCCATCATTCTGCTTCCGATTTCGTTCAACTTGATTTAAAATTTCCGTAACTAACTAGCAGTTCAAAACGACAACAACAACGACTACTAATGCTTACGCCCCACTGATAAAGAAAATGTAAATTAAATCTGAAGCACGTCCATAAAGCTTCCGAAAATAAGTGCTACTTTAAGATATGGGGGTACGTCACTTCGACCAAGCGAAACGCGCTAACAGACAAAGAGGAAGACCTTTTTATGTGGTTTATCAGCAAGAACTAAAAATAACAACAAAAAGCAGTGCAAAGTAAAACTGAATGGAAATGAAAAGCAAGCCAATGGCCAGACACAGCTGCCAAATATGCAAATGAGTTAAGTGCCCCTTGTAGCAGAGTGTAGTGCAGTTAAGTGGAGTAAAGACGTTGCCATGTTGTGCACTGTAAATGACTTGAATGAATTTTGCTGCTTTGTAAGTTCAGCGCCCTTAGAATGTAAGCAGCATACAATGTAAGCCACACACATATGTGCTGATGTAAACTTTGTGGCACATTACGAAACAACAAGTTGACCCATAAACAAAAACAATTGATTTTTCAGCTTGCCACCTGCCGAGCCGCCGAGCCACCCATTCCCGCGCTACCTCCATCTCTCTTGAGTGACTGCCACCCCACGCTTTTTTCTTGTTCTGCTTGTCGCGTGGCCCTGGGCCGCAGCAACCCTTGAGGTTCACCTGTACTTCGATTCCAGGAAACAAACCAGGCGTGACGCGTACATGTACATGAGCAGAGCAACGTGGAGTTTTTCCTGGGAAAAACCTGCCGAGGTGACGGGTAAATATGTTGGCAAGCGCGTGTTGGTCGCGGGTTTGCCACGAGCCAATGGTGTAAACTAATTCCATGTGGTTGGTAATGTTAATGCTAACGTAGTTGTGGTTGTTATTGCTGTTTTTCTTGTTGTTATCCAAATAGAAACATCAAAAAGTTGTTTAGCAGGGATCGACCGACATTAAAATCAATAAGTTGTTAATATTGTTGTTGCCGCTGCTGTTGTAATTGAACATGTTTGGGTCTGTATGGCTGCCCTGGTACTAGTTCCCTGGTAAAGAGCAAGGAAGTTGCAGCAACTAAAACAACTTGTTTGTTTCATGTCTTTTGTTGTTTTACCTTATGCCCCATTGGTGAGGAGACGCTACAAAAGTTACGGCAAAAATGTAGCACACATGCGGAAGTCGGAAACGCTTTGACATCGCATCAATGCTTGCGACATGTTGCAATGGGTGTGTTTGCGAGTGTTTCTGCGTGAATGTGTGTGTGGGCAACATCATTATAAACAACATGACGATAAAGCGCACAATGTGGGAATTTAAATTGTGAAAATGTTGTGTACATACTTTCCTGGAAATTCTTAAATTTCGTGAAAATATGTGAAAGAAACTCGTGAGGACTTAAAAAGAGTTGCGCCAGAAAGCTCTGGACGTTTTTATGGAAAACAGTTGGAAAATCTATCGGTAAAATGCTTTCATAACAAAATTCTAAGGGTCGACGATACGCCTGAAAACGTTATTTTGCACAACGGCGGATTGCCTTTGGGTTAAAATTTGGTAGAAAGAGACTATACCATTCAATTATTTATATACTATAAAATATAGGATACTAGCTTATTTTTCAGCTATAGCATCGCAGCCTTTAAGCTTACTTTAAAACTAGTTATGTGGTTACAATTTGAAAACATATTGTATATATAAATATATCCATATTTAATTTATATTACACAAGTGTGTTCAAAGTTATTGGAGGTTGGTTTTCTTAAAAATTAAAGTATGTATGTATTTGTTCTACGCCTTTTCAAGTAAGAAGGAAGAGACAAGGTTACTTAAGTTGTTGCATGAGGGGCACGATGTTAGGATGTGGAGGGCTTAGATGGGAGAGTTGACGTTGCAGGTGTCATAGAAATTTGCGATGCACATGCTGTGGGTGCGAAAAGTATAGCCAAGTCGAACAAAGTTTATTGTGACCGTAAGAATGATGATTATTTTTTTCTGGTCTAATTTATTGACAAATCTTGGAAATATATTATAACTAGCGTCGGCAGATGGCTCATACCTATACCTAATAGATATGCCTCCAACATATAAAACATCATTACAATTACTTATTCAAAAATTTAAAATCGTTCAAAACTGATAAAGTTCACTTTTAACCAGCCTATGAGAAGCAATTACAAATTCCGAGTAAAGCATTTGCACTTAGAAGTGTACTCAAAAATTTGAAATAAACTCAATTTACTGTTTGTTGTGCTTGGCAAGTTGATTATAAATTTTCTTAATTAAGATTTTCATTGCTTGTGTGAAACAAATTATTCTTTTAAATTTCGGCCACGCAGTTAAAGTCGTTTAAAAGTAATACCATGCACACCCATAGCTTGTGCTACCCATACAACCTACTTGGGGCTAATTTATTTTGCTTAAAATCCCAAAACAAATCCCAAACCGAACCAAATACACATGTGTGTGCATGTTGTCTGCACGGAGCTTACTGTGTAAAATATGCTCGAACAACAAAACAGCCCTGAAAATAATTTTCATTAGAGTTTAGCAACTGTCAGACAGTTCCGTAACTCCCAAAAATAGCTGCTGACAATGTCTGCTCGTTGTTTGGATTGTATCCTTGCCGGAGGAATTCAATTTGGGCGACAGCAGCAACGAGTTCAATGCTCATAATTTTAAAATTTCATGTCTCCGGGCACGCCCGCAGGCTGTACGGAGAGCAGCTAAGCTTGAAATGAGCATTCAATTTGTTGAACATTTTTTCAATTTGGAACGGAACTGTCGTCAAGAGTAGAGCTGAATTCAGCACACTTTGAAATCAGAGCCAATCAGTTTATGGCGAAACGAATTCAACTTTTTGGGTGCCGTCTAATGAGGATGCATTCAATTAAATGTATATTAACAACGTATGGTTGATTTTTAGGCCTTCCAAACACGGTTACTTTCCTTGATTGTAACCAGAAGGACTAACGCTAGTTTGTTTGCAAGTTACTGGGTTTAGTTGCTATAGTTTAAAGTTAGTCGGTTAAGTTGCTAGACTTTCTGTACGTCTAGGCTCTGTGAATGATGAGTTTTAATGGGTTATGGCGAGGCACGTCATTGTCACGGCCGGAAAACATCAATTGCGGGACCGGCTGCTTGCGCAATTTAATTGCTTAATTATTTTGCTCGCATTGCAAAAGCTCAAATGACAAGAAGCTATAGATACAGATACAGATACACATACAGCTACAACTACAGTTACATATACTTGTATAGATATATGGGTACATCTGGCAAAGGTCGCAGTTGTTGCTAATGAGCGTAGCGTACCTTATAGGGGTTCAAAGCACTTTTACACATTTACACAACCCAATTTCCATTCCTGCACTCCCAAGTCAAAGGAGTAGTTTGTCTACAGCCAAACTAGGCAAAGGGTACCTCAAATAAAAGAGAAGCAGAGATGCAGAGCTGTAGAGAACCCCTTTAGCAAAAAACCAGTTAAACAACATTTCACAATACAAAACGAAGATCTAAGCAAAGTGCTCATAAATAAAGATTTGAATGGAGCTTAGAGAACATAGATGGACCGACCGACCGACCGGGCAATTCTATGCCCGTTCTCTACCATACAAACACAGCCACTTCGGCATACGCTTCTGCAATTCAAGTTCAAGCGTTTGGCAAATTTCAGTTAGATACATTTTGCTTGGCAGCGTTGAAAGATACATCTCTCGGCTTTGTTTACGATAAAGATATTTTACAAAAAGCAGCTGGCCAGACCCCCATTTATCTTTCTATGTACCGTGTGATCTCAACTTGTTTGAGTTTGCTTGCTTTCTTTCTCTTCTTTTTGTGGATGTTGTTGCTGTTGCCGGTTTAACATTTTTATTTATAAAGACTTTGGGGATTTTATTTTCTTTTTGCAATAAAATTAAAAGCAATTTTTGGTAAAATTCATTTCTTGATTGGTTCCAACAACGAATCTCTTTGTGAGCTCAAGAAAATAAACGAAATATAAGTAAAAAGTGAATCGTTAAGTGGTGCAAGGCGTGGGCGTCAATTTGAAGTGGTTCAGTTTTTTAGAGTGGCTTTCTTTTCGATTTTGATGAAACATGTGAGGCAACTTTGACTGTAAAAGATATTGAACTTATTGGCTGCTGTGCAACTGCTAACTAAATTATTGAATAGCGTTTATTTAGAGCGCATTATAATATAATATTTCGGATTTTTTCGTACTATATGGAGCAGGGACTTAGATAGTCAGGAGGCGTCAGCTCACTAGTACAAAACTATGAAAGAATTATTTTAGTAACTAAAAATTTATGAGTTTTTTGAAATATTTCGGATGAACATACATGAATTACTTAGAGCTTTCAGACGTCTTTAACACAAAAATCAAGACAAAATTGTCTGTGCCGAAAGAACTTATTCTCATATAGATGTTGTCATCTATAGTGCATGTTTTTATTTTCGGTTACGATGAGTAGAAACTACTGCATTTCTAGGTCTGAAAACAAGTAGACTAGATATATTGAACTGCATTGCTGAATCGACAAATTGAAATCAGTTTCTGAATTGAGAACAGGCACGTACGTATTTCTCTGGTTACATCAAACTATATTTAAAGGTGATAAAACATATTATTTTAGAAAAAAACAGTGCCATACACTATTGTCTTAATTTTCGTGTTGAGTTCGACTGAGAGTTAAAAGTTAAAAATATTAAGATTTAGATTTGCTGCATGTTATGAAACTCGCCCAGGACTTAGAAAGATATGAATTCGACGTTTTTTTATTATTTCAATCGTCAAGCTGACAGTATAGAATACTACAATTCATTTTTGCAATTCTTCATGAATCTTGAAGAGACCAATTATACAAGAATACATATTAGAAGATACATACAATTATGACAATGCAGATGAAAAATTCATTAAAACAATCGAGTGTGGAAGATATTTATTTTATACTTAGACTAAAGCGCTGTTTAAGTCCCCAGAAGAATATTTACGGAATACTCGTATATATGGTTTGGGTGCTCTTGCGATTCATCTGAAATCACAGCTGAGAATAAATGAATTCTCAAAAAAGTTCCCAAGACAAGATTTTATTTCTTAATTGTACGACAAATTTGTTCAAGAATGTATTCACCCAGTTTCCACTATGACTTGAATACTTTGAATAGAGACAACTTTGAATGAAATCTAAAGAATACGAGATTTATGTAAATACGAATATTATATTGTTTGATATCCGAGTTATTGAATTTTTATTCATATGCACAAAATGGTTTTCACTAGTTTCAGTTTCTAATAACGGAAGTATTTTAAATTAAAAACATACTCTCTAATAACTTGATCAATATTTTGGGTGAATCAACGTTCTGTTTAAAAATTTCAAAGATACATACAAAGTGAAGGGTTTGTGCTCTGAGGTTCAATTAACTTTAAGGTCAGTCCGCACAAATACGTATATTTTCAAGTAAAATTTTTACCTTATAAAACGTTTGTGGTTCCCTCGTTGTTTTTTGTTGTTGTTGTATGTGTCGCATACGTCACAGCAGCTGATTAGGCAAAAGTTTTAAAAGCGAAAAACACAAACAAATATCAAAAATTAAACATTTTTTGCACAAACTTTTTGGCACAATATGCAATACTGAATCGCGCACAAATAAATATAAAAAAAAAATTGAATTTCAGTCGAATAAAACAACAACAAAATGTTTGAGATAAAAACAGCAACAACAGCAGCGAAAATCGAACAAGGTGGCAGCACCTACATAGCTGCAAAGGGCGTCATATGTGCGCTGTGTTTGTTGTAGTTGTTGTTGCTATTATTGTTTTTGCGGCGGCAATTTTGTTTTATTGTTGTTATTGTTAAAAATTGTAATTAATAAGCTAATTATACACTGTTGTTAGAACGAAAAATCACAACATTTGTGTAAGTATGGCAACTACTACTAGTTTTTATAGGATTGTGCAAAAAATATATTTTCAGCTCGTTGCATATTTGCTCACAAATTAAACAAAATTAATGCACATTTGCCTGTAGCGTTCCCCTCGCCGGACAATACTACTATTTACACACACATACAGACAAACATTATGTGTACAAAGCAGCAATTGCGACGCCCCCCGCGGAGCGTACACAATCTCAAGGCTTTTTTCTCTAGAAAAACGATATCGGATCATGTAATATAATTGATAATTGACTATTGCTTGCACTGAGTACACTTCACAAACGCATTTTCATCAATTTTCAGCACTTTCATTAACATTTTTATGGTGAAAAGACGCAGCACACCAACATACACATGCACACAAACACACACGCATTTGCTTTGGCCACAAAACGAAAGAAGAAGCAGCAGCAATATTGACGAACGCGATTTGCAAAATGCAAATTTATTTAATATGTTTTTGTTGCACGCCCTTATTGTTGTTGTTGTTTTCATGTTTTTGGTTTTATTTATTTATGAGCATGCAACGCTTTGCACACTCTTTTCACTTACACTTGTTTTCATAGCAAAAATTTAATTTTAATAAAACGCGTGCGCTCCGTTCAATGGTCTTTTTGTTTTTGATTCAACAAACAACAGCAGCGTTTATAGCGACGCGGCGTTGCCAGATGCTGTCTGGGGCGTTAAGTTGGCTGCGGCTGGCCATTTTCTGACTTATGTCTGGCAGCGCCACATTAATGTTAACAGCTGTTCACACTTTTTGGCAAACATTTTATTGATGATAATACAAAATAAATTTCGGATGACAAAATAACTCGTGTAAATAATTTTGCTTGCTCTATAATATATTTACATTATTTTATGTTTTCAGTAAGAAAAATAAACTATTAAGCACACACAATTAAGATGCATATGTACATAGAACTAAAAAGTATAAAATAAATATTTAACAAAGTAAAAAAAAGTAATTTATAGGAAATTCTATTAATTGTTATCATGTACGCATGATTAATTGTTTTATAATTTCAAAGTCAGTTCGGAACGAAATTATTAAATAAGAATTACAATTTAATAAAAAAAGGATAATGTTTTAATTTTATATATTTTTACACCCTTTACAAAAAGTATTAAAGAGTATTATAGATTTGTCTCCACTGTCGGGCACTGTCCCGACTCTCAGTATACAATTTTTGTATTCGGAATAATTTTCATTCGAGCTCAGAATCGAATATGAAATATTTTTTTGTACCTAATTTTAATAATTTTAAGCTACTTTTGTAATTTTTCAAGCCGTATTAGTTTATTTTTTTCTTCGAAGATTTATATTTCTAAAACAAATAGTAAAGACGCCATTAAATGACGAAGAGACCTAGTGACGAATAAGGAAACATCGTATAATATTTATAAATTATTTAAATAAACTTTAATTTGTTCTGCCTATTATTCATATTTTAGTAAAGTTGGGAACCATTTAAGTATGCGCTTAGGCGCCATCTATTGCTTATTCTGCGTCAATTTCTGTTTATACCGCTTTAGTAGCCAACACTTGAAAGCTGAATGATTTTACACTTGCTGCATATATTTATCGATTTTAAAAAGTGTAGCTGCGTTGCCAACGATAGAAAGAAATGTGGCTCCATCTTGTCGTTTTTTTCGAGAACAGATAACAATACGCATGTTTTGTTTTTTGCTCAATAGGTGGCGCAGTGTAATGACTTCTCATTTATTTATAGCCTGGTTTAATATAGAATTTGCAATTACTTCGTTTTCTCAGCGTTTTCACAATCTGCTTGTAGGTTTCCTGTAATTGCGATTTATTCTATCACAGCGTTTTGTTTTTTATTTTAAATTATTTTCAACGAAATCGGTAGTTACATTTTCCGGGAATAGTGGTACGAATTATTACTAATATAATCAGTACAACAAATGAATTGTGCCGGAAGCATATGTTTTCCGGAGTAGAGGGCCATGAAATTTAGTCAGAATCTGTGCAAAAAAACACAGCTCTAGATTATTAGCTTTTGAGGGATCCCGTTGAGGGATCGTTGCATTGTCTGTGTGCAGTATCCCTGCAAAGTTGGCGCTATTATGCAGAATGACGTTGAGCAACCCACGAAGCTCCTCTAAGGTAGAAAAGGGCTTCTCCGAGCACTTTGATACCGAGCGAGGTTTCAGACAAGGCAATGCCCTCTAGTTGCTCGCATACGCAGATGGTATCGGTATCATTGCTTGTACTAAGAGAGCCGATATAAGCGTTCTTCGAATAGCGGTTGGACTACCTTAGCACTATCGTCACAATGAAAGTACTTTATAGCGCTGAATCCTGGGTGATCAGACTGCGTGTCTGATGAAAATTCTCTTGAAGTGTATGTGCGGAAAGCACTTCGTAAGATATTTGGCCTTTTATGCGTTGTACTTATGAATAAGTTAATACGAGAAAGGTTTAAATAGCTTCGTTGTCTCCGTTGGAGGGACCAGGCAGAGATCACACTAACTACCTTATGTATCAGCGATTGGAAAAGGCGCACTGATTTATATCAGGTCGTAACCCGATAACGGGTTCTTATGGGTAGTGAAGAAGAAGAATCGTAACCTGATTGCGTTTAAGTTTGTTTGCTTGTATGCGCGAGTCTGCAAACCATCTTTCCGCAGTTACTAGGTAACGGGCAATTACCTTTGCTGGACATCTGAAGCGTCTAAGTATAGCGGTGTTATCAGCAAATGTAGAGATTATTATCTCGTAGTCTGTAGAGACGCTGCAAAACGCTGCATTGGGGCACTCCAGCATGATGATTGTGTTGCATAATTTGTGGGATCTCTCAGGTGACTGCATAGTCAATCAGATCTGGGAGCTTTTTGTGGCTTTAGAAGCGCATTGTGCAACTGTTCTCACTTATCTAGCTGACAAATTCCAATACGTTTATATTTTTTTTAATTTAGAACTGTATAAGTAATGGAGGCCTGGGTTTTGGTGAAGCAGGACGAAAGATATAGATCGCTTTTAACTTGGGTGACTCCAGCTGTGCCCCGTCTAAAATGACGCACAACCTCAACGTGGTGTCTAGCTGGCCTAATTGCCATCTGGGTTTTGGTCAGTGAGTTAATGTACGCAGCGAGATCACCCCAGCCTTTAAAAGGATTGTGCGTAGGGCTTGTGAGCCACCATGGAAAACCACAATTCCAATGAAAAGATTAGAAACCTCGGATAAGGATCCCCGATCGTTGACGACCCACCCCGCCCCCTGCAAACGTGTAAAGGGCTGAAGCATATGTGATGATGCAGTCTGATGCAAATGCCCCTGGATCTTGGGCCCTTTACGCATTGGTAACGACTACCGCATCCAATGGAACGACGAACTGTAGGAGCAGTACGACGAAGCGAATTAACATTCCATCTATTGCGAGAAAGGTTTTTAGTGCGGCTGTGGAAGGGAGGCGTCGAAGGGGCACCCGGTAACGGGTTGCTTTGGCCAGTTAACAAGAAGAACACAAGTTTAAGTTTGTGCCTTGAAGTGCTATGTATTCATAGGTAAGCCATTATATGGGTTTCAATGATACAATCAATTGTGTGAGCATATTTTGATCTTTCATGAGTTCTCACATTCTGGTTTGCACGAGGACCTTCATGCTTTCCTGCACTGATATCACAGAGCGGGATGGGATGCAACACTGACCAGTTGTACACACGAATCCTATCTAGAAATTCTGCTGCTTGTCACTCTAAATTTGCTTTTTTCTTTTTTTCTTCTTATAATTGTATAGCTGCATACGGTGCACTATTAGCTCCAGTTAGCACCAAAAATCATAACTTTTGAAAAAGTGCAAACATTTTCAAAATATAGATAAGCTAATTTCCTCAATGAAGCGTGCAAATTTGCAAAATCTGTTCATGAGCTTTTTGTAGTTTATGTGTCCATGAAAGAGAAATTAAATAATATCTTATGAAGGGATAAACTAACTATTGTTTGAATAAACCAGATGCTTTGATGCTCCAAGTTTTCCGTTCACATCTTTATGTACAATGTGACCAATGTTATCCACTGTGCACCCTATCAAGGATATAACTCCTATTTTGAAAATAATCCACTTTATCTACGAGTATTTTTCCTCAAGTTCAGCAGTTATTAAAGTCGGTGAAACTCAGTTTTTCTTTTCAGTTTACATCATTTAGTAAGTAAGTAAGAATATCAGACAGTATCTTCAGAAAGTTCGTGTTCATTTGGTTTTTCGTGCCTAAGATCTAGTTCACAGATCCAGTATGTATCTATCTCTTCTTCGTGTGGGAGTTGCATAGCAGTGTGCTTTCCAAATAGCTCTATCTCTGGAAGGATGCTGCCTGCATTTTTAAGTAAAGTATCACTTAACAAGTACGCTTCCTTTTTGTTTTATAAGGATCATGCTATGATAGGTGTTTACCCATTTCTTTAATTATTCATATTTTGATCTTCAGGCCCAAATCCCTCATAAGTGGACGCAAGTTAAAAAGGAGAGTTTTTAAATTTTTGTTTGGCGGTACCACATTCCAACCAAAGATATCCGTAAATGCTGTCACATGCTTCCATCCATTGTTATTCATTCAATCTAGTGGAATCTAAGTCCGTATCCAACACTTGTTTGCATTTCTGTCAGGCAGCTGGGAGCACGCGTCGCAGACCACACACTCAAACTCACTGACATGCACACGGAAGTAACGTACACCTCAGAGTCTCCGCTTTGGCACTCACTACCGCAGTAGGACAGTCCACAAACCAAACGATCCGACATTCTACCAGACCGCCAGCTGTGCCATCATTTGGGTGTGTGCGTGTGCGTTAGCGTGTGTGCATGGATGCATGTGTGTGTGTCCTGTTTTGTCCATTCGTCCATTCGTCCAATCTGCCGTCGAGTTGTCTGTCCGACGTTTTGCGCCAAATTTGCGTGCGTGTGCTTAGCCACGTTGTGAGTGCGCGTGTGTGTGTGTTGACGCCTTTGTTTAGACGGTTTCTTATTATCGCAGCGGCAGCCAGGCAGCTGGTTAGCTGGCTATCCTGGCAGACGTTTCGCAGGGTTTGCGCTTTTAACTTGTAAATCAGCTAAAAGCGGGCATTGTCCAGTTAGAGGCGCCGCGAACAGCAGGAGCAGCAGCAGCAGCAGCAACAGCACGCACATGTGGCAGCTGCTCTGCTGCTGGCGTCTAACCCCGGGTTTCCACATATTGCAACTTGTTGGCGTGGCATTCAATAGAGACAGCGACATTGCCGCAGCAGCGCCAGATGAGCATGGCGATGGTGATGATGATGATGATGACGAGGGGCAGGCAACATGACTCCGCCCTAAAACTTTGTCCAGAACTTTAGCATGTTGTCACTTATTTGTAGAAGTAGTTGTTATCCTATACGCTTGTATGCATGTGTGTGTGTGTGAGTATTTTGTCAGTTTTCTAGTTCAACATGTGACCAACATTATGAGTAAGCAACTGCAAGTTGTGCCAGTTTTCCAAGCTGTCATTGTCACTGTCGCTCTCCGACTCTCCGACTCTGCGTCCCTTTCTCGCTTAGTGGATCTGGTGTCTTTGCACGTCGCCAACGGCATTTGCTACGTCATAAACTCAAATTGCGCATAGTTTTCGTTTTGGGCTAAAGCTAAAAGCTGAGCCAAGACGTGTTTATGGCAAAATAAGTAAATTTTAAAACTACATTTCATGTTTATTTTCCTGCTCTTATTTCGCATTTTCCTGGCAGCTTAGCAAATTGAAATGATAAAGAGTTCTGCTTATAGATTTTATTTTATATTTATTTTTCAACTTGGCATACTTTCAGCTGCACGTCCTGCAACCTGTTGAATATTCAAAGCTCCATGCAAATTTAAACTGCTATGAACAGAAGCTTGAAGAGATACTTTTTTTTTTTGGAGGGGTTCTTTTTCGTTTTTGATGCTGACGATGTTTGCCTTTTGATACAAATTGTAAGCTCTGCTTAACAACTTCTACTAAATACACAGCATCGAGCTGTCTCTTTCAAGTCCTTGGTCGGCAAATGTGTTTTGTCCCGCTTTAAGCCACGCAGCAACAGCCTTTCATAAGATTTTCTTTGCCATCATTTTCTGGAACTGTTGCTTTGACCATGTTTTGCTTTTCAGTTTCCTTTGCATACTTTTTAGCTCAATGACAAATATTTTATTTGATAGATGAGCTTAAGGACTCTGCGCCATTTACCAGTTGATATTTGTTGCTGCTTTGCGTTGAGTTTATTTAAGCCGCTTTCAGAAAAGATGCAATTTAATTATAGTACTTAGCCAAGAAGTACCGAAAACCAAACATATTTTCTAATATTCCAGACCGATAGTATATTATATCACTCTATACATTGCACAGTGGAGACATCTGACAAATTATTGCTTTTGAAGGAGTAGAAGATATTTGCAAAATGTAAAATGCATGTAGCAGAAAATTCTTTAATCTTTGAAGTGGATCCATAAACCTCTTCTTCTTGACTGTTCATATCAGCCTGTTAGTGAATTAAGACCTGATGTAGGGGAGTTTCTTACAGTCGTCTTTGATCAGTGATAAAAAAAGGTAGCTAATGCGCTTTCTACTTGGTCCTTCCTACAAGGATAGCCACTTCGTTGCCTGCCTTCAGCAGACGCATTGAAGACATTTCTGCCTGGAGCTTCTTTACATATATACTGAAAAAAAATGTTATGGACTGAAATTAAAAAGACTCCGGATGTTCACATCTGTATGCTGGGTGTATGATTACTAACTAAATAACACCTTACGTCTAGCAGTTTGTGTAATGTATGAATCTAATGTTAAATGTTTGTAAATGTCATGTTAAGTGTTTTAAATATAAGACGTTAATGAACCAGTTCTCTGGAACTGGAAAAAGTACAATTAAGTTTTTACATATACATAATGACGCGGAGCCGCTGAATGTTAATTTTATGTCTATGACTATGTCAATGTCGTCATAGAGCTCATGGAGTTATTGGCAATACAGGGCCAAAAATCTTACAGAGTACCTTTCTTTAAGAACGCTTCAACATAAAACAAAACTGAAAGGATGAGCATCTTGTAGAGTGTTAGATTTTACTACTCAATTGCCTACATAGATCAAATGAGCAACTATTGGGAAGAGTGTTTCTCCGCTTGATCTTCATGCTGACATAGAGATGTTCTTCATTCTGACAGATTTGCCAAGGTAGACAAAATCCTTAGCAACATTAAAAATACAACGAAGCGTCTCTTGACTCGGTACTTTGTCTTGTTCTCATTTACAACCAGACCCGCTCCTGTAGATTCTGATCCATTAGCCATAAGACTCCGGCAATATCTATCTTTGTACAACCAGTGATGCCAATATCATCTGCGTAGGTGAGCGACTGGATACTTTTCAACAAAATGATCCCGGTTTGATGCACTACGGCCTTTCGCAACACACTCTCTATCACAACGTTAAAGAGGTAGCTGGAGAGGGCGTCGCTTTGTAGATCCATTATAGGACTTAATAGCACTAAAATCAATGTTTTCACGAATAGCTTTAGTCTTTTACACAAGACGATCGATAAGGCCTTATAACCGATTGTATGGAGACGTAACAACTAGGAACATCGCTTGAGAGCAGATGAGAGTATTCCAAGGATCTAATTTACGGGTATACTCTCATCAAACCATATTCTGCAAAAGAGCTGGTGCTTGCTCCCTACCAATTCAATACAGATTGTCTTGAACAACTCTGCAGGTTGGACGTCTGTTTTCTTGTTGTGGGGCATCTTGATAGCAACCCGGAGGTATATCCACGCCTTCATCTGTGAATGGGGAAGTCATGAAGTTAACGTCAGAATTACTTCTATCATCGCCCGACAATAAGCCGGAGAAGTGTTCCGTTAAAAACATAAGTGCATCCTCTACCAGACGCCCCAGTAATCAATTCCTAAGTCAGACGCTTATCTTTTTATATCACTCCTACCCCTACACGCCTCGGTCGATTCACGATCTGGCTTTTTATGCTCACGTTTTTAATGTTTGAAAAGGCGCCTCTTCACCCTGATCATCTCCAGACATTGCAAGGATTGAATATCCTCCGTCTGCAATGTGCCTTTATTGTAAACGTTATTCACTGCAGTGCTTTGTGTTAAACCCGTTCGTACCATTGGAACATACAACATATTAAGATGTCTTCGAGTTTAAGTTTTAAACGTTGTTCACTCAATCTTTTCGTGATTATAGGAATTCAAATGCGAATTATTGTTTAAGATTGAGTCGATTTAATGTGCAGCTAAAGAATCAACAACAACAACAACAAACAGCGCAGATAAGCAGCTGGCTGACCGGAAAATTACACAACCGAGCAGACAAAGTTGCCCGGAGTGCGTCCATGGACAAGGATCAAACAAAACAAGGCCTAAGAAAATTTACGATTAGACGTTGCATTGCATGTGAGTGAGCTCATGTGTGTGTGTGTGTGTCCGTAATGTATTTATGTATTGCTTTGGCGGAAGTGGAAGTGAAAATGGGCACACGCACAGAGCTGGGACTGCGCGTCTCCTGCTCTGAGGGCACTTGGATGCCAGGCAACTCAGCGTGGTGACATTTAAAGGAAGGTTGGGCGGAAGATAGTGATACGAGCGGCAAGTGGAGAGTGTCTGAGAAGTGGAACGACACTCTGACACTTGAGTGGAGACAGACAACCACTTGACTGTGACTCTGGCTCTGACTGTGACTATTACAGCGACTCGTCGCTGCTCTCGTGTGGCAACAGAGGAATACGCATCCGCACGTACACACACACACATACATATTAAAGTATTTGTGTGCGTGTGTGTGTGTGTGTGTGTGTGTTGTGTGTGTGTGTGTGTGTGTGTGTGTGTGTGTGTGTGTGTGCCTGTGACATTAATGTGCGTAACTTGTACAATTACAACAATGAAAATGACTTGAATGGGCCTACAGACCATTGCAATGCAGCACGGGCGAAAAGAGATAGTGCGGCGAAAAGGGAGCGTTGCCAGTCATATACTGGAAGAGCCAGGACCAGCTAAAGGCTGAAAGGGATTTAGTGCACAAATATTTGCAATAAATGAGCGCAGCATGAAGAGTGATGCCGTGCAGCAGAGGGGGCGTGGCAACGATTGCGGCTGCATAGTGCGGGCGGCAGTCAATGTAATAAAAAAGTGCACACAACGTTCTGTTAAATATGATAAAAGTATTGAAAGCGCATCCTTTTTCTCGCCCTCCGCTCTCTCTTAAAAACTCTCGTTTTTTTTTGTGTGCCTTGGCATGGCAGTAATTACATTGGTTTAAGTGGTTGCCATGGTGTGCAAGGACAAGGTTGTGGTTGTTGGAATTGCTGTAGTTTAATAGTGCTCCCAAATGGATGAAGCCATATTGTAGAATATGCGAGAATACTGTAAAAGCATGATATAGACAATGGCTGATAACGATAAGAGCAAAAGCCCAAAGATGCTTAAGAGATTTTTGGCAAGAGCTTTCACGTTATTTACAAACGTTTTAAATACTTATTTGATTCCACACAAACATTTTAAACTTAAAACAAAATTGCATTTTTTTGTCCGTCTGTCCGTCCTTCCATATGAACGTCGAGATATCAGACATCATAAGAGGTAGAGGCACAAAAATGTACCAAAAGATGCGCATTAACACCAAAAAGATGAAGTTTGGCAAATCACAAAATTCAACGACATTGACCTAAGAATGCTGGAGTTATGGGCATAAAAGTAATTTTTGCCCCCATAATAGCCAACTTCCCAATAGGAAAACTTATCAATTGGAACTTCTCAATAAGAAAATGTTTGCAGGTACCAGTACCAGGTTACCAGTTTGCCGTATTTAGTGTTTATAAAGGAAAAGGGTACAGGGTATTCCACTGTCGGACACCGTCCCGACTGTCTGCATCAAATTTTTTTTATATAATGTGTTTCTTTCTCTTACAACTTTACACAGCTATCTTGGTCAATGTACTTAGCCCATCTGTGCACTTATTCACTCATTAAGCAATTGCCTTAGTACTACACACACACACACACACACACACACACACACACACACACACACACACACACACACACACACACACACACACACACTCTCTCTCTGCCCATCGCGGTCTCTTTAGCTGCGCCTTGGGGTATGCAACAGCTTGTGTTAATCACTTGCCGGAGCCAAAAGCGCTTAATGAGCAGGCGTTAAAAAAAACTTATTTAAACACACATTAAAAAATACAAATATATGTTAAAAAAAAGAAGCATAAAAAATTAAAAAATAAAAGATAAGAATAAATAAATTTACAGTCATAAGTGAAAAGTGTGTTAAGTGCATTAAAATTAAATTTAATTTCTCAGCTCAGGCGGACATGCATGTGTGTGTGTGTGTGTGTGTGTGTGTGTGTGTGTGTGTGTGTGTGTGTGTGTGTGAGTACGTGAGTGTATAGCTTTTTTCATTATATAAGCTGAAGCAGATAGCTACAACAACATCGACGACAACAACAACAACAACAACAACAAAAACAACAATAGCTGTTAAGTCCGTCGGATTAATGCACAAAAAGATTTACATGCGAAATCAGTGAGAGTAACGAGAAGGGAGAGCGGTGCGAGCGAGTTGGGGTGCTCAGATCTTTAGTGCCAACAAACCAGAGTTGCCATGTGCCGCCACACCATATGCGTGTGAGAGCATGTGTGCGTGTGTGTGTGTGTGTGTGTGTGTGTGTTGCACATAAACATTGGCAACAATGTCGTACATGCAACAACATGGCGGCAATCTACGCGCGCCATTTTAGCCATTTATTGTACTCTCTTTTCTTTTGCTATTTGTTGTTGCTCTTCTTATCACTCGCTTTATGTGCGTCAGCGTGGACACTGACATTGGCTTAGCTTGGACACTGTCCGTGTGTGTGTGTGTGTGTGTGTGTGTGTGTGTGTGTGTGTGTGTGTCTGCATGATACACTAGTGTGCGTTTTTATTATTAAAATTGGCAACATTATGTATGACTCGCAGCGCACTAGACACTAGCAACCGGTTATGAACAATATGCTTGCCGACAGGAGAGAGAGGACGCGCGAAAGCGGCAAAGAGAGTTAGTTAGTTCAACTAGAGTTTTTGAACCGTAATTAACTAAGAGGAGTTAAAACTTATCTTAAGTGCTTCCATATTATGTTAATCTTTTGAAGCTAACAACTTTAATGGATAATCCGCTAGATACTCTCTTTATATGTGCGTGTAAAATGATTAAAAATGGATTTATGTTATATTATTTATATGGTCAAGAAGCAGATTTAAAACTAGAACGAAAAGCGTTTTTAATTAAGTGATTATAATGCATAGAAGTGATTCGGTACATGTTGGATGTGCTTATAATATTATAGATTACGTTTTAGACAAAAGCTCATCCACTGCGTTTATTTCGCAATGTTTCCGAAAGACTGCTACCGAATGATATGTAAAATATTTTAAATATTTATGTTTAGCTGAATTTTTCTAATTAAGATTAAGCAAGTGCGCCAATGTGACCCACGTACTGCGTAAGGATCTCTGCCCTGGTGTCTTCTTGCAGGACCAACAGGAGTACTTGCTGGTGTACACTTGGACAGACATATTTTGAATGCCCCCTGGTTCATGCGGACCTAGAGAGTGACCTAGATGTCCCTAAGATTGGCGAAGTCTTAAAAGAGCAGACCACTTAGACTCGCCGCTTCCGTCAAATGCCCAAAATGTTTACGCTTAAACCTCCTAACGGGCACACACCCAACCAAATCATTGGTCAGTCTGTTGGCATGCTTCACCAACCTGTCAGTATGGCGCAAAGCAGCATCTGCAAAATGGTCAGGAACGTCCGCTATATTCAAATCCATATGCAACGCCTTGTTCCAGTGATAAAGTGCAGATTGGAAAACCTAGAAACACTTCCAATGCACGGCATATGCCAAATAACAAAAAACAGCCATGTCATCAGCTAAGTAAAAATAATAGTGCACTTATAAAATTATCATATGCAATGCCAGGATTTGGGGCATCATAAGTGTAAAAGTAGCAAAGGGGCGAAAACTCTTCACGTCGGAACAACTGCAAGGACAGTTGTGCAAATGATGAATGCTTAGTCTATAATCAAATCTGAAATAAAGCTTCTTCTTGGCTTTTGCCTTGCTTGCTTGTGATTTTATGTCCGAAAACAGTAGAGTAATCAGGGCTCAGTAACCGTATTCACCGAACTTAGCTCACAAACTGCAAAGAACAACGAAAGTAGAGATTTATAACACGATTAGGGAAATGAAAACCGCATCGCTGCAAGATCTCCAGGCTAAACGAGTGTATCATATCTAGCGGGGAATACTTTGTAGAGGACAAAATAGATATTAGTGAATACATAAATATATAAAAGGTCACCATATATCTTAATATATAAAATCGAAAAAAGATTGACAAAAGTACTCGAGCCGCTCGACGAGACAGTGGTTCGAGAAAATTCAAATATGCCGTACAAACTCCTACATAACGAGCTCTAAACATGAAGGGAAGAATAATAACTGAGAGATAACGCATTACAGATGCGAATATATTAGCCAATCAAGAAAAAATGCGAGTACTGTTCGCGACTTCCGACAAACATACTCCGTGATTCCGAAATCAAAAGCGGCGGATGAATTCAGCGCTTGTCTCAGGTCATCATATTTGTAGCGATACGTGAAAATAATTTCATTGTATATACATATGCGATTGTACCTGCAAGAAGATATAAACACCGAAGTTTTCTCCAAAGATTTCCTGAGTATCGGAAATGGACAAATTCCTGTGGTTTAATTCACATGCCATTTTACAATTCACTTCAACGAAATATGAACTAATTCATCAAAGATTTCAAAGTAATAAGATTACTTAAAGTTAATAGTGTTCGATGACATCATTTTCAATTGCTGCAATGTCAGCTATTAATCAACTTGCACTGTCTTTTGCAAACATTTGCACCTAATTAATATGACCATACTGCCCACTTCATGGTTGTAGAGTATACAAATTAAATAAACGCATTCACACAATTATAATAAATAAGTCTGTGAGCTTATCTGTTTGTCCTTTTGTTCAACTGCGTGAATGTGTGTGTGTGTGTGTTTGTGCATTCTGCAATTTATACGGCCGACTTTCGACTTTCACTCCTTCTCTCTCTGGCACTCTCACACCCTCGCACACAGCATCGCAAAATCATATACAGTGAAACCTGCTTAAGTTGGCCACTCACAGCTCAAGAATTTTTGGCCAACTTATGCAGGTGGATTTTTTAAACTTTATATAAGGACCTCGGCGTTCCTTTCGTGGGTGACTTAATGAATAGATTGAGCGGCCGGTATGAGGATCGATTAAGAGTTCACCCAAATTCCCTTGCCTGCACCCTGGCCGGTCATAGACCAAGGAGACGATTGAAACGTCTCCATCCATGTGATCTCAGAAGTCGACAACTGATATAACAGCACCAGTTTTGTAAAGTTTGGACACTCTGCGGTTCATCAAGTTTGAACGTATTGTATCATATTAGAGTTATAATATTAATTAAGTAACAGAATTTAAATTTAACAATCTGCCATAGGTCACACTATTAAACACTTAGTGTGTAGCGATTAATAATAATGTACATGCATATTGGATTATAGCCTTAGTTTTAGCAAGCTGATTGCCATTAATAATAAAAAAAAAAATAAAAAAAAAATATAATATAAATACATAAATATAATGCTTTATAATTGTTTTTAACATAAATATCCATTTAGTCGTGTATGTTTATGAACTATGTCCATAAATTCCACATAATAACAAAAGAAACATATAAAATAGTCAAAATTTGTTTCCAGAATACTGTAAATTCTTTTAAATTCGAATGTTACTTAAGAGAATCTTTTAAATTTGCTTATTTATAAGCTTTTGACTTTCTTTTTATTGATTTTCAACAAATGAATTGTGCCACTTGGAAAGATTTTATTCAAATTTCTATAAGCAACGAGTTGAGTGCAACCAATTTCATTAAGTTGTAAATTTTGTCATGGACTAAGATTATTTTTATGATTCGACAATGCAGCCTTCGTATTTTCATAAGTAACATTGCTTTGGCTTAGACTGCATAATCTTTGCGAAATATAAATTTCTAAGGTGGCCAACTTTTACAGGTTCAATTGCATTGACCAAATTCCAAAATCGCAAAAATTGAATTTTTGTACTAATATATTTTGGTTTCCCTGAAAAGGGTCCAACTTAAGGAGGTGGCCAACTTATGAGGGTGGCCTACTTTGCAGGTTTGACTGTAGTGTGCTCTCTGTAAGTTTGTGTGTTTTTTGTCATTTTGTGTTGTCTACTTTTAGGCTGCGACTTAATTATATACATTTTCCACTTAATTTCTGTGACTTTTTTTTGGTAGCTTTGTTGCTGTTGTATTTTTTTGTTTTGCTGTCGTTGTTGGGACGCACACGTGCTTAAATTTCTCACAAAATTGTTGTTTTTACAGCGCTTTGTTGGTGTTTTCGTTGGCATTGTTGCTGTTGTTGTCCAGTTTATAATTATAGACGTCAGTCAGGCATTTAACCCGTTTTGGTTGTTTTCGCCCAGCACCAAGAATAACAGCAGCGGCACCAAGAGCCACAACAACAACAACAATGTGTGCCACCCCGCGAGTTTCAATTTGTATAACGGACTGCCCAACCCTTCTATACACACATGGACACAAATTAAACACAACAGTTATTGCATGTGTGTTGCTGCTGCTTCTCTTGTTGTTGTTGTTGTTGTCGGACATGTGAAATAATTGCTTCATACATAATTATCACGAGCCGCGAGCTGCTCGCCATTTTGTGGTCATGTGCCTATTTTTCAACATGGCGCGCACAAAAGTATGCAACATTGTTTAGCATTACAAATGCGAGCAGCCATTTTACAATTGCTCTCTGCGTTTCGCTCTCTATTATCTAGGGTCAATTGGACTTGTCAACGCAGGGGCGACGGCCCGGAAACCATTATACTTTAAAATATGTGCCCGTTCCAGCTTGTGGCAGGCAGTTGGGGCATCGCCAAGCAGTCCAAGCCATAAAATTTAAAACACATTTACCGCATTTAGGAGGACTACCAGACGCAGACATGCTCGCAGACACAGCTGCTGTCCCAGAAAACTCCCATTTATACCAATAACTTGGTTTTGTTGCTTTCTTTTTTTAAATAGCAAGCCATAGTCTTGTATGTGGGTCGTGCTTTTGAGGGGCGGTCAACAGTTTAAATATGTAATGAGGCTGTGGGTCAGTTGGAGGGCAGTAGCAACTGAGCAGCTGCAGTTAAGGTGAAATCAACTCTCTGTCACACACACACACACACTCGGAGAGAAGTTGCAGACATACTAAACACTAATTAAGCTATTTATTAGGTTTGAGGTTAAGTTCAACGATAGTTAGATGCAGTCGCTTGATGCACACAGTTCGTTGGCAATAGCGCCGTGGGCTGGGGGCTTGTTGCAACTTGGCAGCTAGACAGATGACCAAATGACTAGACAGAGCAGTAAAACGAGCGAAAGAGACAGAGTGCAATGGAGCGAGTAGTAAGTACAGTAAGCTGCAGTTAGCTTTGCCATATTTACCGCTAGGGGCGGTCCACCTATCAGATGTTTCTCGGTTTGTCAGTTAGTCATTCACTCAGTTAGCCAGCTGGTTGACTGGTTGGTCAGTTGGCAAAAGGTCAGTTCATGTCAGTGGCGCCGCAAAGTCAAAGTCAAAATGTTGCAGCGCGGTTTTGGACGCTTTGGCATATGACTTTTACTTGTTTGCTTTTGAGCGGTTGGTTTTTTTTTTATTTTTTATTTTTTTTAAAAGCAGTTTTTCTTCGTATTTGCTTTGCTTGTGCGCTGCGTCAAGTTCATTAAAGTTATATAAATCAAAGCGAGAGTAAAAAATATATGTAAGCTATTGACAGCGCAGTTGATTTTAGTCAGTTCTGAAATATTGAAAGGGGGAACTGAACTGTCTGTTGCGAACTCAGTTTATTGAAGTTAAAGTGTTTAGAAGGTATTACTGTGTAATAAGACGAATGAAAGACGTGACAAAACTTATGGGAACCGTTTGACATGTCAATGGTCGATTCTGATTTTTTGCAAATGAGTTTTCGCAGCAATGACGTAAACTTGCAAACCATATCTCCAGCCGGGAGCTATGCACGAATTGTAGATGGTCACCTTGTTTTTTAAGGATAGCTTTTTGCTAGTAAGGAGCCAGCAAATTCTGTTTTTAAGGCCGCCTGTGTACACCCAAGTACTTGTAGTTGTTGTGATGCTCCAGCAGTTGGTCCTGCAGGAAGACACCAGGGTAGAGATCCTTAGAATAGAAAAACTAAAACAACTGTTGATGCATGTATGCTGAGAGTAGTTACTAATTCGGAATATTTACAAAAAGAAATGGCTCTGGCAGCTATGAGAATACATAGCAACATCCATTTTTGGAGGTTTCATAGAGAAAATGTCAAAGCAGCATTTGCGGTAGTTAGTTTAGTTTTCTGGTTTGCTTGAAAGAATAATTTCGTTAAAGCACATCGGATTGCGCCTGAGAACTGGAAATACTTTATTATGTCTGCTCAATCGTTTCCAAACATCTTGACTCGAAACTTATGCTCTCAATCAAGTGGGATGCTAACCTTAACATTGTGCTGCAGTGCCATAAAACAAAATGGGAAGGATGAAGGCGAAGGTAGTCTCTACTACTCATATGCCTACAGTAACATATATTGGCAAGAGTGATTCTCCATGCTGACATCGCGTTTCATCTTGACGGTGTTGCCAAGGTAGACGAAATCCTTGACAACATAAAAAGTGTAATTTTCCAACCGCTCTGTGTCTCTACTCGAAGAAAACATATACTTTTTCTTGCTCTCATATCTCCGGTAACTGCTCGCTTTGTACGAATATCGTTGTTGATACCATCCGCGTCTGCAAGATACTGGACACACTTACAGTACTTAGTTCCGTCCCGATTTTCTTTGGACTTTTGCAACACACTCTCCATCAGAATGTTGAAGAGGTTGCAGGAGAGCCAAGCCTCGCTTGGTATCAAAAGGCTTGGAGAAGCACTTTCCTACCTTGATGAAGCTGCGTTTGTTGCTCAACGTCATTCTGCACAGTCGCACCAACTTTTCAGGGATTCCAAACTGAAACAGAGCGACATATACCCGATCCCTTAACGGGCTATCAAATGCTGCTTTATGATCGACAGAGAAATGGTAGGGGTCGATTTGGTATTCGTGGTTCTTTTCCAGGATGTGGCGTAGTGAGAATATCTGGTCAATGGTGGACGTACCTGGCCTAAACCGAACAGATAAGGTCCAATCATAATTCTTTCGAAAATATGGAGTTCTATGGCTATATGGAACGGTGTTAAATCTATGATAATTTGCTATGCCTCCGTAGGATAGGTTCTCATTGCTTTAATATTTATTGTACACTGTGCAGTAGTGCAGCGGTAGTCATTAATTGACTGTTTGAAGTGCAGATGGTAAGCACTGATTTTCTCGTATGATAAGCGCATGTACAACATGTCGGTCCAAACCAGGGTATTGTTTATAATCGACAGGTGACTAACTGGTAGTCTACGAATCGCCAGTGACAACGTTTGAGAGTGTGTGTTGTCCGTAAAACAGCTCGATCTTAATGTAAGCAGTTTATAATAAGCGCAACGCACATCGGGGGAAATTACATAACTCAAATATTCAGTACGATCCTTGGATCTGAATGTTTGGAGGGAAGCTCGAGTTTGGCAAATAAATGTGGTGAACTGCAATAAATGCGCATTTTGTTACGCCGACATTACCTCCAAGGTAACACCAAAGTCTTTAAAGGCTCTGAAGGCGATGACAAAGGAGAATTCAAGTGTTTCCGATGCGAATTTTATAGCTTTCCAATATGGACAATACATTCAATGGCTCGGGGATCGTATTGAAAAGCGGCTCGGTGCAACGCGACAGTACTTCTTCTTCGTTCAGCTTGAAATTGTCCATATTAACACGTATTCTATCAGTTCAGTTGTTTGTATTTGAAATTCATCTTGCATTATGACTTCGTGATCCGATATTTGGCCTTCTGATTTGTTTTAAATATACATACATAGATTTGAAAAAAATAATAATTTTTTTTAGAAAGCTTGACATAAAATTGGTCGTTGCGTCAAATTTGGGTTATTAGATAGGGTAATATTTTGAATGAAATCGTAAAAGTAGGCCATTTTTTGTTAATCTTAACTAGCGTTACATAATCCTATTTACAAAGTAGGTCAGTTTATTTAAATCATACACACACACACGTTTCAGCATAATTTAAAATACTTTTTTGTTTAAGTCAACGAAATTCAAAATGTCCAACAATGTGTGCAGAAAATGTCAATTGAAGGAATTGACGGTACCACAAATATGTAAGAAAAGTAAGTAGCGTTCTGTGCTCCCATGAAAGCACTTGGTAGTTGAATATACTCATTAAATAAATAAATATATATATATGTTCACACATGCGTAGTTCCAGCAGTGGTCAGCCACTGGACGACTTTTCGTAAAACAGCAAAACTGAATACCAATAACGAGCATAGCCCAAAAACTTCAGAACCAATAAAGCGATTCGATAAAACGTCCGGAGTTGCTTCCATATTGCAGCAGCTGCGAAGAAAAAGAAATCTTCTCAACTATCGTGAGGCTGCTAAGAATTTGAATCACGGAGATAAAATGCTGATGAAGAAAAGCTTCGGGAACGAGCCCTTGGCTAAAACTGAGAATAAGTTTTCGCCATTTGCAACAAGGCTAATGAACATAATGGCAATGAAAGTGCCTGAACGTCCCAACAAGACTTATATTGAACCCAATCTGATTCGCGATCAACATTGGCTAAGCAGAAGCCGTGATTTTAACTTCCTACCACAGAAACGCGGCATATCCAATAAGTGGAGTCGCCGAAAGGTGTCTCTGAAAGCGTATGAAAAACAGAATGGATCGGAATCAGTTCGTAAGGCGATCAAATTTGAAGTCAAAAAACTCTCGGTAGGAGAATTGGAAAAACAACACGAAAAGAAAACAGGCAAGAAGGAGGGGCAATGTGATGAGTGGCAGTTTGGTAAGCATAAGATGAATAGATCTCAATTCAGATTTGGCCTTGATTGAAGCAATTCAAATGTGTTTCTTACAGCTGGCAAGCGCATACCGCGTTTAGAATAGTAAAAGTGCATCTATGGGTCTCAGAGTCAACTTCCAGTAGAAAAACACACTAAAAATTTGGATATTAATAAAACATTTTTAAAGTATGCTAAATTGTAAATACATAGTACATGAACCTATAATAATGTTATTGGCGAGTAGTGCACCGGGACGTCTATCCAGATTATAGCTAAACTGGTTGCAACTGCCATTGAAATTCTTCACCACGGCAAATCAGGCAACTCAACTAGTGCATGCTGAAGGGATTCCTTCTAAAGTTTACAAAAGCCACAGGTATTGTAGCTGCAGATGCTTAGCTACTCAAGTGTCCTTTCAGCCTGCAGGGATCAGTAAGCAGACCTGCTGCAATGCCGACGGCGTTCTTTTCTATTTCCATGTTTCCTTAAATCTTTATAATTTATAGAAGCTTTGCCTATCTGAGGCTAATTGTGGTTCGTCTCGATCTTTCCTCTTCACGTAATAGTTGCTCAGGAACTTGGAGCACCGTTTGTTAGTTTGTCCGTATGTTTGTATACGGGAATGTTAAAGTGAGCAAGCCCATGTCGTAGTTTCGTCCGCTAGTTCTGTACGGATTTCCCGATCCACTTTAGAGATTCTGTTAGTTTTGCAATCGCGTTTATGGCTGCTTACCGCAGTCTTTATTGGTTAAGGACCCAAACTATGTTGTGCTGAGGTGCTGAAAACGTCGGAATTGTCTTTTCTGGCATCTCAGACACTGATTATATGAGCAATTCTGAGTAGTGTTAAAATAGGTTTTCATTGCTCCTCTCATATATACACGGGCTTCTCTTCTTCTTGAAGTGCTGTTACCAGGTTATGGCCGGACGTAGTACGCCCCTCTAGGTGCCTAATGACATATTTTATTCGGAGAGGGCTCTCAAATCCTACGCATAATCCTGTTAAAGTTGGGGAGATTTCTCTGCGCACATTATTTCACTGCTGTAAGACCCGATGGTAGAATTTGTGTGTCAACTTGGTTATGGTAGGGAAAGGTATAAGGGATTTTCACCCTGCCCCTCCAAAAAGCAGTCCCAACACCATAACTGATGGCAATTCCAATCATCGGACTTGTTACACTTACGTAACAGCATCGGGTAGTTTTGGTATAGGTCCCCCATGCCATGCCGGCTATACTTCAGTACTTGTATAGCGCGCAACAGGTGTAATTGTCGCTCACGTGTGCGACATGGGAGTCAAATTTGAGTATGCTTTCAAGGATGACTTAAAGATACATGACAGGCTCTCAGGCCTCTTTGGTGGTAGTTTGTATCGTCTATTCAATAGCGCTTCATTAATCATAGGTACTATTTAGTATTCTTTTCATTGTGCCGGAGACTGTCTTTTAATTTTCTTACCTTTAATCAGGACATTATCCTTCGCATAGCCTGGAACTTGTACATCCTCATATTTGAATCTTTTCAAAAGATACTCAATAAGGTTGCGGAGAAAGAAAATCTTGAGTAGTGAGTGGATCCAACCTGATAGCTTAACAAGCTTTGAGAGCGCGTGATTCGCCATTCGCAAGACAGTGTTGGATAGTAGGCTGCTTGTGTTGTCGTCTCTCTTAGACCCACTCATTCGCAGGCAAAATTGAAAATAGTAAAGAGCAAAAAAACGCACATGTATGCTCTGTCTTGGGAATGGATGCATTTCAGCAATTCGACTTAATAACGGCCAAGGATTCCACATTATTACTTTCATGCTCTGTAATTATACTACTCAGTGATTAAAGTTCTAACAGTATAAAATACGAAACAAATCAAATAATTATTTTTATAAATTTATACGTTCCATTCAATTTGATAAATTTTTCATGTACTCGGAAACGGCGACTATTACGTGCTGGTATTGCATGCTGCTAGTATGTTTTCTAGTATTTTATTTAGTATATTTGCAGCCAAAAGCCGCACATGCCGCACAGTTATGCAAATGTAATTAGTTGCACAGGACCCCAAACCAAAGTGCAAAATGTGGAGAGAAAAAATCAAAGAGAGAGAGAGTCGCTGACAAAAAGAGAGTAGAGCACTATATTTATGACACAGAATGTAGCAAGAAGTGAAAGCGGCAAGCTGTCCATGTGGCCTATTGCCGCGCTTTTGGCCGGCTTGAACTGGTTCGGAGCCGGTGTTGGTCTTTGCTGGCCATGTGCAATGGCTGATGTTGTGGTTATATCTACCAGATACTTTTAATTTTTTACGATTTTGTGGGAAATCTTTATGCTGTGTACCCTTTCTTTTCTATTTTTCAGAGCTTGCGTTTGCTTGTGATTTTTTTCACCCGTTTAGAATATTTCTCTTGTGTCAGATGTTTCTGTTGGCTTCTTTTTTTGTTGTTAATTTTTTATGGCCGTTGCCTGGCATGGCCGGGTCCAGCAATTTTATGGCGGAAATGGCAACGCTTGCCACAAAATAAAACAAAAGATATCTATGAGCGAGAATATATATTTCTGTGTGTTGCTGTGTGTATGTGTTTGGAGCGCTGCGGCGATAAAATAGAGACTAGGTCGAAATAAAGTTAAAAATAGGCGAGCAAGTTCAGCTTGTCCTCATCAACCGGTTCCGCATTCCTGCAACCCACAGCACGGCATTTTATAATTGCTATGCACTAAAAATTTAAATTCCAAAATGGCTGCATAGAATTTGCTGCCAGCAGCTTTAAAATGCCGAAACTGAAAAAAACTTTAGCAACAAAATGGCGCCAGGTACAAGAAGCAAACAAAAAAAAAGAAAAAAAATGGCGAACTGCAGCCATTTGCCGTGCGGTCGTGTAAAAATTGAGATTTATGACTGCACTGGGAGCCGGGCTAGACAGAGAGTAAGAGCAAAAGCGGGATAGCTAGCTACTAGTGATAGCATCTCAAAGTTGGGTTGTATTTTTTGCCTTTGCCTGCGGCTCCTTGCATATTTCTCCATTACGCCGACCCACTTGCAAATTGATTTGATTTGATTCGATTTTGAGTCGATAAGCAGCAACGAAAAGAAAGGGCAGAAATGTAAAGCAAAGTAAAGCCAAAAAAGCTGGAAACAGGAGAAAACTTCTGTTAGCCGAGAGTCAAAAGTAAGGCAAGAAAATTTGTTACTTCTGCTAGTTTTACCGTTTGATTGGCAGCCAGAAGTGGGGTATCTCTTGAAAGTGGATTCGTTGTGTTGAACGCTGGTAAAAACATAACAACGATTATGCAAATTCAGGAGAACATCAAGAGTTCTGATTCTTGGCTTTATTAATTAAAAAAAAAAGTTCTACAAACCTGTGCCAAGTTTCAAATCGATATTTTAGATTTGGCTGTAAACTGCCAAAGTCTGCTGAGGAAAACGGGTGCATATATCAACTCAACTCGACAAACTTCATCTTACATAAGATAAGGCGCCTCTTTTGGTAAAATTTTGTGTCTCTAGCAGACAGACGGACTTACGGATGGACGGACATGGTCCAATCGCTACCCGAGTCAATGATAAGACTTTGTGCCCATGGAACATATAGTGCCTGTTACATACATTACACAAACCTATAATACCTTTTTAGACTTTGTGTATTTTCTGTAATTTCTGGACTCTAAACTGATAGTTCTCACTTGTACAAATGTGATTCACTGTGAAATCTGTAAAAGTGAGAACAAAAGGAATTGGTTTGCACATATGTGCAGTCTCCCATTATTGTTGAAAACTATACTTTTGATATTATCAAGCCCATGGCACCACCATCATAATGAAGAAAGATGTTAGCATGGAGATGAAGTGAAGCTTCAAATGAGTAGCAGAGACCACTCTAGCCAGATGAAAATAACATGAGCATCTTACAGAGGCTCTGCTTTGCCGTTTTGCTTTATGACGCTGAAGCATGGGTGATGGCTGATAAAAATGCACTCAAAGTGCTTGGAAGGACCAGTTAGAGAGGACACTAACTATCTTTGGTATAACCGCTTGAAGGAGTGCTCTTTATCGGGCGCTAACCCCGTAACGGGTTGTTATGTCCAGTAAAATAAAAGATTTAGAAGTTTGATGTTTTCTAGCATAAACTTATGGATAACTTTTTGTTTTTGCTTAATTGAATTTCAAAATTCATCTCAGAAGTAAAATGGAATTGACATGAACATTTTTGTGCTCTCAGGCTGGAATACTTCGTCAAATTTACTTTGAAATTTAATGCTAAAGCACCAAGTTTCGCCACTGAGAAAAACTGGTACAAAGATTTGACTTGTGGCTGTCCTTCGATACAGGATAAAATTCGATCCTTATGACAGAAACAATGCAGCGCGTGAATTGGAGCAAAATCAGCATGTAAGATTGAGACATTTTTGAGCATTAGAGAGATCAGTATACATTTAATAAAACATGAACATTTGGGCGTTAAGATGAGTTGTTTCTGTAGGATCCCGTACAATTTGACAAATCTAAAAAAAATGAGTACGTAAACTGCTGCCAAGAAATGGTGAAAATGGTCCAAAACGAGCCAATCCTTCCGCAAAAGCAGCACTTCAAAGTAAATTAATGCCTGTTACTGTGCAAAGTCTGGCCATGTGGCAACTTCTGAATCTTATACAACCATTTTTTTTTTGCCAGTTTGCAGAGAATTTATTAAAACACTCACTCCCACCCTCACCATGGCTCAAGTAATAGGGTTTTTGGACACTTAAAATTTCGAATTAATGGGTCATTCGTCTTACATTCCTGTCTTGGCATATGTTGAAAACAGTAATCATTCTTTCACTATTAGGCTAGAAACATAAAAGGCAACCCTCGTTGTCAGAAAACGAAAGACAAAGCTTAACGTCATCGGGATAAATAAGTATTTTATAAGACAAAATAACCTTATTTCCTATTTAAGATCCTTAAAGAGAATCTCTTGAATTACAGCATAACATATTAAACGCAGTTTGATAGGTAGGAACAGATCCAATATAAAAGAGCAGCCGGAAAGTCTAAATGGTTAACGGAGTCAAATGTTTTCTTTATGAACAAATGATTTTTTTTATATAATAGCCAAGCCCGTACAGAAACTCAAATTCCTGCTCAGATGTTAGCTTATTAAAATAGGAGCAGAAGCAATTGCGTCCTTACAAGTTCCGCCAACGAAAATCAGATATCCACTTACAACTCTTAAAGAGCTCGCCTTACGCCAATTGCGCCAACAACTTCCACTAAATTGCGCTATTAATTAATTGTGTGAGCTTTATGGCAGTTGGTTACGCTACGTATATGGGAGGGGATTACGGAGAGGGTATGCTAAGCTCAGGCAGACATTTTAAACAGAAACCACACAATCAGCTAAATGGCAGTCAGCGGTTGGAGGGTCGGGATGTGGCGCGTCTAGGTCGGCAGGTGACATCGACACCAAATGCCAGACACCGGCAAAAGGTGTTGGCGCCGCTGTCGACAGTGACGTCAACTTAATTTTGCCAGTTTGCTGGAGTGTGCGGTATGTGGGCTAAAATTAATTGATATGCTTCGAAAATGTTTGCATTTACATATACACATTCAAACATCCATATACATGAACATAACGGCATGGGTGTTCCTATGCTCATTGGTCTGATGAGGCGGAAAATCTGTAGTTTCATTTTGTGGCCTGCAGGCTAAATAGTAACTCATATACTAGCTTATGATTAAGATTTTTCTGTGGTTATAGAATCATTACTGTGTCTTTAGTTAATTTATCTTCTTCTTTCTAGCTCATAAATGAATACCACTTGTACCTGTTTATATTGTAGTAATGATTGTTACAAGATCGATTATCTTACAGTAAATTTAACCATAGTTAGAACCGATTTAAATTTGTAAAATTAAGCGCAACTATATCCGATGTCTTTTTATAAAACTAAAAATGAACTAGATAAGAATCTGGAGCTAGTTGTTCAAAAGATTGCTAAACGAACTCCGCTTCAGATGTATAACGGGAATCTCATTACCACAAAACTCACGATGCAAAGTTTTATTTTCAAAAATATCGGTATTTGTGTGTTTGGATACTCCATACTAAATACATTTGTAATCATCGATTGAAGAAGGCGTCTGGAGGAGTGCTCTACAACAGGCCGTAAACCGGTAACGGGTTGTTATGGCTAGTTATAAAGAAAAAGAAAGGCTCCGCTACCCGATTGAAAGGAATATTTTTGTTTTTTTTCTGTCTTTATCTTTTTTCATCGATATTTATTTTTAGATATCATAAAGACCAGCGAACGATTTAATCTGCTTAGGAAATAAGTGCAGATGAGAAAATCACAATTCTAGCGTAGAAGAAACAAACACTATTTACAGCAACTGCAGTAAATTCCGAAAATTAAGGACAGCGAGAGACCGACCAACATATTCTATCATTTAGAGCCATGGTCGGCATACTTTGCGGCTGCTCACTAGCAGAGAAGATTCCAGTCGCAACAACAACAACATGTATGGAGCCACCCAAATTCTGCACGACGTCTCTCCAGACGTCACCGACCCTTCTACCTTTGAAAGCAACAAACCATTTCAGCTGCTGTGCCCAATACTGTGAAGGGGGAAGTATTTAGCCTGACGAGCGTTGTGGGCTTTGTAGACATTATAGAAGGCATCGCTGTCGCCAAGGAGTTGCATGGTTGTGGTAAGGTCTATCCTGCTCTATTTGGGCACCTGCAGAGGCAGAATACAGAAGAAGCGCCCTGAGAGTGCATGTGGCTTGGATCAGCACAGACAACCAAGTCCCGGGGCAACAAGCTCAAAATGAAGAGAAGTGTGGAGCTTGCTCCAACGGCGTCTGTGCAAGTAGGCCGCACAGCAAATCGACTCCTATTTAACACAACTACTGAGAGGACATGACTGCTTTAATACGTATTTGTATAGGTTTAATAATATGACGGATTTGGTATTGCGAATAGCTAAGCTGTGGCCTTTCAGAGTCACAGAGATGCTATGCCTTATAACATAGATGAGAATCTTCCTATGGGCTTCATGGGTTCTAGCCCTCGAAATGTAGTACATGGGCCTGGTGGGTACAGAGGCTGGGCAGTAACGCGTAGTTCCACATTTATCGGCCATAAAACACCTATCACGATATAAAAATATTTATATACATCTAAATTGTAGTAAGTATTAGAAGCAAACAAATACGTCAAATAACAAATTTCGCTTCCATAAGTTCCAGAAAGGAATTTCGTAAGCATGTTAGAGTCTCCGGTACAAGCGTTGATTTTGTCGATTTTGCTGAAGGCTTTTACGGGACAATGCATAGTGGAAAGAAAGATCTAATGGCATCTCATAAATCTGTTATCCTCATATTTCATCAGGAATTTGAGTGTAATTTGGTTTTAAGTAAAGATTTTACTATATAAAAGTAGCCTCAGCTTGGATGAGGACTTTCTGATTAAAAGGGAATTCTTACATGCGAGATTTATAAAAATGACTGCGAGTTTAAAATCATATAACCGTTCGAAAAAGCTTGGTAGCTGCGTAGAAGCGTTAGTAGGGAGAGAAATGCTTAACAGGTATAGTTCAAACTGTTTTGGACAACTGCGAATTTATTTAAGAAGTTCCAATAAATGGCATTTTCAACACTTTCCACGTATTCTAAAGTGTCTTTCAGTCTTTTTTTCTTATGCAATCGAACCATACCCAAAAAAAAGTTAAATTAAGATTTATTTTTCAAATAGCTGTATTTGCATAGCAACTACTTTGTATAAGAGTATCATCATCTTATCGCTCAAACAAGTTTACTTGTTTCCTGTTCCGACTCCTTGCACCTGTACATTTTCATATTCAGCGGTCTGCTACTTTTCCGCATCATGCTCTTTCACTTTATCTGCATTCTCTGGCTCTCTCTGTCGCACATTTGCATGCAAACTTCATCGATCGTATTCTATCTTGTTGCGTTTACCTTGGTCATGGTCATGGTATGTGCCACCTGCTGGCGCTGTTTGTCGTTTCAATTTTTATAACCCAACCAACATCCTGCCATACTTTTTACAACAAATATACAATGGTATAATACTTCCGTTACTCGCACCGCTTGGTAGTTTTTATCTTTAAACTTTACCTTAACTTTGCCGTCGATGCTTCAAACTCTTTCTCTTGCTCATCTTATGTCTGCCTTCTATGCCGCTTACAGCATCGCTTCAACTTCCGTTGTTGGCATTACCTTTTATATTTCTACCTATTCAGTTGTGGGTGTGTGTGGTGTGTGTGGTGTGTGTGTGGAGTTGCTGTACGTGTTGTATTATTGCACACGCTCTGCGCTTAATTTCTCAATAATACGCCAACACAAGGCGAAAAATTTGCCTGATAAGCGGTTTTCATAGCCCCAATACCATTGGCAAAGCGAGCTCCAGCTCCAGCTACGTTCTCAGTCCAAGTCAAAGTCCCACTCGATAAAGGCAACACACACACACTGACACACACACTGACACACACACACACACACTGACACACAAACACCCACCAGACAACCAGCCAGCCAGACACTTTATTGGTCGCACGGAAAGTGCCAAGCCAGCGCCAAGTTGTATGCTATGAAAATAATAATGGCGCTCACGAACGCAGCGGAAATGGCAAAGCAGACATTTAAGGTGGTCGCTGCTTTTGAAGTTTCAGTGTTGGGCAATTAAAGAAACCAAAAAAAAAGAAATGTGAATCAAAAATAGTTGAACTGGTTCTTTAAGGCAATTGCGCCCATTGAAATTACAGTCGACTGCAACTTGAACGCCAAATGCGCTGCCGCTTGATTTCTTTTTATATAATAATTGCATGCTTTGAGGCGCCGCGTCATGAGACGTGCAACACTGTGAGCCAGAGGGGCAGAGAGTGCGAGGCAGCCGCAACCATAGCAGCCAATATTTACACTTAAAGTTTGCGTGTTAAGTGGATAAATTAATTGCTTGGAATTGTTTCAATGTTCTTCACAAGATTTGCCAGCAAAAGTTGAATTGAGAGTGAACAAAGCCATTTAACAAGTTGTCTATAACAATGTAAGATTTCTCTCATTTTAAGCTATGGAACTGGGAAAAGTAGCCACATTTTAAAGTCTACTTGAGGGCGACCGCACACAACACACACGGACACCCACGCCCACGCACACACACATACTAGGCAAATAAGTCACTTGCATTTAACGACCTGCAACAGAGCAACGCCAACGACCCAACAGGCTCTACAAACATAATCACAAGCTAAGCAATGGGCAACTGTCCAAACGGCCCAAAAGTATGCAACAATTTATGCATGTTTACAAAGGCAATTTTTCGAAAATGCACAACAGGGTCCAGCGGAGCAATCGACCGAATGTACCAGGTCCAGCCGGCCCACCAACAACCAGCCGAACAGCTGCTCCTCCTGTATTCCTGCAACGAATACAACAGCAACTAACATACAAATGACCACTGGCGTATGTGCAGCATACTTTTGGGCGTCGTCAGTGTTAAAATGTATACATGAGGCTCGAACCCGGGCCACACATGGCGCACTCACCCACACACACACACACACACACACACAAGCAGACACGCCGCAGAGCCGAACATAGACAAACATTGATCACTTACAGGAAGTCGTTCCGAGAGACGCGCTGCATGGTTCGGCCAGGGATGCCAATGCATGCCGCTTTGGGGCCAGCTGGCAACAGGAAAAAGCCAACTACCGTTTTGTCAGCAGCGCTGAGGTGCAGTCGCCGCATGTTAATATCGTGCAGTGCATCTGTTGGTGAATGGATTAAAGCCAGACCATCATGTGGGCAACTTTCAACTCGCATCACCCATTGAAAATTACTCACACAAACGGCGAACGCCAACGAGTTTTGAGAAGAAATTCCACAATACTGAATACTGCACTACGTGTTCCATTGGCGCTATTGCTAAAATGTATATTCAAATTTTAGCTGAATTGAAGTGAAGTTTTGATAGGCTAATATACTGATTGCCACTCATTGCACATCAATAAGAAGTTTCTGAGCATTTGCAGCGTACGTACTACGTTACAGTACTTTACATGCAATCGAATGTTGAGGTACACATTTTGAAAAGCAAGTTTTGGTAACAACTTTTCTGAGTAGGGCATGTAAGTTGTAGGCTTTTCTGGCACATCCAAATATCCATTTTGAATTTATAGCAACATTTCTAGTAGATATAGCGGAAAAATCAAATATTTTACGCTCTTATGGTATTAGTCAATTTTGGTATTACGCTCGGATGGTGTTACTCTGTCTGCTGTATTGGCGGAAAGCGAAAGAAAGATCATGCATAAAAATGGAAGGTTGGCGTTGTTATGGTCAGTCAAGAAGAAGAAAATATGAATAGATCAAGCAAAGAAGAAATTGCACTAGAAAGCTAAGCTTCTTCGGGAGAATTTTCTTTTAAAGATGATTAAACGCAGCCTGATCTTCTTCTGAGATAGATGTTTACTTGGCTGGTTGGACCTTTAGCCGGAAGCTGATCTTCTCAAAGAAATTTAGCTTTCGATTGCAACCTGAGCCGGAACCTGATCTTGTCAAGGTTCAACCAGCCGGGGTAAATATCTATAGATGATATAACACTTACTATTTTAAAAGAAAATTCACACATTAAAAAAATTTTTCTACTTGGAAAGAACCATCACAAATGGTGGAAAATTAAGAGAACTCGTTATTGTGGGCAAAGGATTACACATCACAAGAGTATTCCAAACCTATAATGCAGAAACATTATAGAACCGTTGGATGTTTTTTAATAGATGAAATCATTGTTAAGTGGACTAATGTGAAGAACGGTCTATCCGGAGCGAAAACAACCAACAGCCAAGAAATATTGCGCTGTGTTGCTGCTTCGGCCAAGCGTGTTGACTTCCATGTAGTTTTTGGACAACTCACCGTGTATTTCATTCGACATTAGGACTGCTTTGGGAAACGAGATTAAAGTACACACTTTCCGAGCTTCACAGGCTTACATTAGTACGGATTTAAAATTCGACAATGATCCAAAGATGCTGCGCTCTTTACTTAATCTGCTATTAACATTCAAATATATTCCTCCATAGGATGTTACAAAACTATCCAAATGTTTGAATTTTTTAACTTCCATCTACCCATCTAGCCATCTCTCAGTTCACTTATAGTGATTGACACATATTGTTCATCCTGCTGTTGATACTTGATATGAAACAGATATATTCGGTATAATCCAAGTGGCTTAACATCCTGGTGACAGTCAGTACATCGTCTTTCGCCTGTAAAAAGAGGTCGGCGACAGAACATTGCCATGCCTCAATCCCTGTCGCACTTTAAAAGAGTCGGGAAGCTGACCATTATGTAGAACGAAACATATTGTGGTATGATAGAATTCCTTTATAACAGCACGGAGTATCCGTGGAGTCCCTTTCGACCCGCTTCGCGGTTGACTTGGTCAAAGGCCTTCTCAGAGTCTACAAAAATAAGATAGAGGGGTGACATCCTCTCGGTTGGATTTTCATGAACTTTACGCAGCGTTTTCTTAAAATCAACACAACAACGATATTTTCCATATGGAATGTATTAGTGGGAGCAGAGTTGTGTTGGGATTTTCTTTAAGGAACTCGGCAGGAAAGCCATCAAGTCCAGTTTCTTTGTTGACTATTGGGAGGTTGACCTCAGTTTGGAGATCTTCAGCTGTAGAGTGCCGGGTGTCAAAACCCCTGTAAGATCGTCATAATTTTAGTTATGGGGACCTCATCCTTGCACTCAGATCATCCGCACTCCAAACAGGATGGTTGGAGTGGCCTTTTCGGCCAAAAATATTCTTCGCGATTTTGTACAGCTCCTAGAGCTATTTTACGTTGGACGTCGGTTTCGGCGTTTGCTTTGATCTTCAAAGATCTGCGGTACTAGATTTTGTCCCAGGTGCCTTTAGCTCTCGACAGGTTTGGCATATTTTCGGATGCGCTTTATGCTTTTGCCTGCTCGTGTTTCTAGATGATTCGTCGAATTCAATTGAGCTCGATACTTTGCCGTTAAATGTTGTCTTTAAATTCCGACATTTGTTGGGGTTTTTTGTTGTGAGGAGATAATGTACAGCCAATCAACATTTTTTTTCCTGACGTTAAGTTTAACTCTGGTAATCAAGCCACTCATGAATCTTATAGCGCCTTTGGAACACTTTTGTAAACATTGCTTACTCTCCTCGCAAGCAATCAATATTTCCATAAAATTGTGATTATTTCGTCATATGACATATTGTGTGCCCAAACGCTTTCGTCACTTTTCACGGTTTCGTTTCTTCTTATTAAACTTATATTTATATTTTACTAGCAAAAATAAATAAATTGTTTACCTAGTCAAAGTTGTGAATGTTAAACGAATTTTGTAAAATTCTTGCCTACTATATAAGTAGAAATACATTTAGTATGTTTTATATGGAAAATCGTTTTGCAATATCTCCGGAACCCCTAAGTCGGTTTTGTTCAAACTTATTATGAACACTCTCCAATATAATGGAAAGCTATCCTCAAAATTTCATGAAAATCTGTCTAGTAGTTTTTCAGGAGAAGAGTGACAAAAAATTGGCAGTCTTTTTTATATATATAGATATTTAAACTGCCAATTACATGTATCTCTCTCTTCCTCTCTATGTATCTATCTCGTTTGCTGCTTGAGTTCAATATGTGTTTAATTTTCTGTCTGCATATCTGTGTGTGTGTGTGTATCTGTGTGTGTGACTATTTGACTCTTCACTGTGCCAACATTTCAGGATGCATTGACATGTCGTCGTCATTGTCGCTGATGCGCCAGTGCAGCTGCCGTATTGACCAGACGTTGAACCATCCCAAACCTAAATAAAATGTAAGGTAGACCAGAAAAAAGGCTACAGCTGCATTGCCAGAGGCATAAAATATGATACTCACATACAATACACACAAAAACACATACACTGAAGTGCATGGCGTTGACATTGAGTCCGTGACAGTTGCCGACATGACATTAAGTTTGAATGTCAGCCATTAGATAGAGTCAACCTAAAAGTGTGCTACACTTTTTGGTTCACTGGATATTTGGCAAACTTTTGGTTTTTTCCTTGGAACTGTGCATTTATGGGCTTATTTTACATGGGCATAACGAGAAAGCTTCAAATAAGAAACCTTTCATGTCATAACTTTCAAAGCTATTTGTACACGGCTTTACTGCTACTTCTTTCCAGTTTTGCCAGTTTCGCTGTTTTCCCCGCCAGATTTAGCTTTCGTTAACACTCGATTGCGGGAAAACACTGAAAACAGCGGGCAGCGGGATTTCTACCATTATTTATACCCCGTACACGAAGTGTAAAAGGGTATTATAGGGTTGTGCGATGTATATAACAGGCAGAAGGAGGCGTGGCACGTATGTGACAGTTTTGCGCGGTTTACAACCGCTCCGATGAATCTATCAACACGAAACTTCTCGGTGTCCGTCGTGTTTATGTGCATCTATGTTTCAAAAATAATCGAAATCGGATAAGTACATCAAAAGTTATAGTCCAAATTAAGATAATTTCACCCCCCCTCGCACATAAACTGCTTTAAAATTCCACTACATGTAGATATGGATACATGTGAGCTAGAGTTACACAATTTGGTATGGAGACTTGTGTGACCCTAATCGTTAAAACTGCATTCACTTTTTTTTCAATAAAACCCCCCCTTCCCCCGCAAACGATTTACCTTGATTACTGCCACACCCCCCAATATATTCATTTGAAAATTGCCATAGACATTTATAAATGTATTTTTGATCTATGTTACGAAATTCAACAACTAAAATAATAAAAAGGAATATAAAAGTGAAAACTTCTATAAAAAGGAATATAAAAGTGAAAACTTCCGTTCCCATTTTACCGTATTTAGTGTTTATAAAGAAAAAGTGTACAGGGTATTCCATTGTAGGGGACCGTCCCGACTGTCTGCATAACATTTTTTTTTAAATACATATAACTTTTTTCAGTTTATTTTATGTAACCAAATAAAAAAGAAAATAGAACGTGTGAAATCTTAAAATCAACAGATAAAATTCGCATCAATCGGTAAAAATATAGTAGAAAATGCGGACGATGAAGGTCAAGATATCACGGCTAAGGCCGTAAAATTATCTACGATACACCTTCCACAGCTCTCAACATTACATTGTACAACCGCAAAACTTTAAGTGGAATATTTCCATTTCATGATGAGCGAGCATTGTACAATCTGCAAAGGATTTTGCATTCTCAAAACATTTTTTATTTTTCCGTAAAACAATTCGAGTTTTTTTTTGAGTTGCTCCGTACACCGACTACCGTGCCCCACTAGAGGTAGATCATACTCTTATTCCCGTGCTCTTTTCCTTTCCTCTGCCATTCCCTTTCACGTTCCTCTTGCCATTCCCGCTATTCTTCCCGTTCCTCTGCGCCTTTCTTTTCCCCATCCTCAACCGCTTCGTTCTTCTTCTTATCCTTCCCCTTCCCTATCTCTTCCTTATACGATGCGGATTTTGGTACCAATTGTGACAGGTGTCTCATCTATTAGTAGGCCCGCCGTTGGTAGGCGTTGCCACACTCTGTGCCTTTTACGATATTTTGTCCATCTAAATTAAACTTTTTTCAAGAACTATAAAGTGGATCATCTACCCGATTGGACCCGATTTACGTTTAACTAAATTGTGAGTCATAACATCGACTACATACATAATTTCGGATACATTTTTATGTAGTTCCACATAAAATCGTTAAATGATACATTTTTTTTTATTGTTTATTTGCTTTCCACTTCAAATTTTATGTAAATGTAATTGGTTGCCCAGCCAAATTTGCTTCTTAGCACAATCGTTAACATGGGCGCCAGCCACCGCAACATCCGCGATAAAGCGGACAGCCCGGTGAGCAGCTGGTTCGACAACAGGCAGAGGTACCAGTTCCCGTCCAGCAATTGTAGCAGAAGTTGGTACATTGAACGCACGCTGGCGTACCACAAAGTCCACCTGGATTGCAACCCATCTTAACGTGAGCTCACTGAGACAGGATATGTCCGAAAGCAGAAAAATTTGATTCGACTGCAGCTCGTGTTCTATGCTCCAAGGTTGGAATCCTACTGAGAAAATATATGCGTGCAATTTCAATGTTATTATTGTATATTTTTAAAATTCTTTTTTATTGAGTTACTTACTTTTTTTTTGTGAAGTGTTTTGAATTTTTAGTTGTTTACAACACGAGACACACAGACGGAATGAAAAAATATCATCGAAATCGGTTAGAAGAAATGTTTGTATGACTTGTTCTTCAAAGCTTACTAATTCAGTCAGTTCGAATTTGGAGTTCCCCCAAATTTGTTTCAAAAGCAAGCACTTTGCTCTGCCAACCACAGCTCAACAGCAAGGTCCAAAGCTACCACCATAACAGTCCGGTGGACACGTGGTTACACAGCAAGGCCCACAGCAGCTCGAGCGAGGACAACAATAGCTGCAATCGATCAGGCAGCACTGAACGCAGGGCGTATCTCGATACCAACGGCTTGGGCAACACATTTTTACAGTGTTGGTACTTCCGCGCTGTCTTTGTTTAGACCTTGTGTCCTTGTGTCGAGCGCTGAAAAAGAAAAATTTTAGGTCTATTGTGTTTTAGACTGCGATACTTACAATAGCCAAAAGCTATGCCAGTTTTTCTAGGGAGCAGCACGAAAACCAACAAATGGAACGAGTTTCTAAAAAGTACTGAAATTTATTTAATAATCCATTTTTATTTCGTAAAACACATAAGAAAAAGCCTTCTTGATTTCTTAATAGAATTAAAAGCCTTCTTAGTTTTTTAAAAACCAGCCAGATGAAGGACGTTTCTAGCGGCGCTTCTGTGCTCAACACCGTAGTACCAAAGGTAGATAATGGGCCCCCAACCAGTTATTCGAAAAAATGCAATGTTTACCCCTTCTTCGTCTTCTGCCATTGGCGTATTGAACTTCTTCATAATTACAGACGACATGGTCGCACTTGAATAGTGATGCGCTTGAAAGGGTATGAAAAATCTAATGGGATCTTAGACACTCCAATAACAGCGAAGTATTGAAAACTAAAAAGGAAGTTACTAATCAAACAGGTCGTTGTGCATCTCTGAAAAAAAGTACGCATGCACACTCTCACAGAAGAAATCTTTGCAACACTGGAACATATGAAAGAGCTCAGCTTTCTCTTCAGAGTTCGAGGAGCATAGTTTCAATTTCTTCTTCCTATAGAAAGCATAACATAGAAAGCAGATATTCACACTACGCTAAACCCTCGAAAAGATCCATGAATACCAAATCCACAACACCATCTCTTAGTCGATTATAAAGCAGCATTAGCTCTTTGAGGGATAGCGTATACTATATTCGAACGTCCGTCAAAGTAGGAAAGAACCTCCACGAACCTTTTTATATTAAGTGATGTTTCAGATAAGACGATGGTCTCTCCTGTAACATCTTCAATTTTGTGATGGAGAATGTGTTGCCTAAGGTGGAAGTATAATAAGGATAATATTGAACTATAAGAGTGCCCACCTGCTCGCATACGCAGATGATACCGCTATCATTGGTCGTTCAAAGCGAGCAATTACCGGAGCCCATACGGCTATTGAGAAAGAAACTGTTAGGGTGGACCTGGTTGTAAATGAGAGCAAGCAAGAGCGATGTAAACTAAACTTTTGATGTTGTCAAGGATTTCGTCTAACTGGGTACAACCGATACAATGAAGTGGTTTTGGCCAAAAAATAACGAGCAAGCAACTTTGTTTGTTGATGCAAATGCTATGAATTGTTTTTCCTTGAAATCTGAAGATTTATTGTTTCTTACGGCGCATACCCTCAAGGCAATGTCAATCCTACGACCTTGAGGTTCCAAGGAGGCTCCCTATATCAGGGAGCTTCACCCTGTCCCACCAGAACCCTGGTCCACACCAGTTCGCCGAAGGCATTATCGCTAAAGCAGTCTCAAACCATCAGAGAACCTTCACCATGCTTTATTGGTGGTGCCATGCATTGAGATTTATGGCGTACACCAACTTTGCTACGACTTTTGTCTTGGCAACACGTCCAAAAAAATCACCTGCACCGAGCGAAATTGGTAAATTGTCAAGTTGAGTTCAAATTTTTGACCGGTAGTGTATAGGAAGTAACTATAGTTATTTTATCGTGTACAAGTACAATTTTATGGTTACGTCATCATAGAGGATAGCGAGCCTTGAAGACAAGGCTGGGGAGAGCGAGGGTCGAAAATGAGCAAAAATGTAATGGTACAATATAAGGCCAACCCCTAAGGATTCACACAACGTGCAGCTCCGGTATTTCTCTCAGCATGTTAAAATTGAGATAGCATGACGTCACTGATTCACATTTTCTACAGGCGGTAACAAAGTTTTTCTTACAATAAACTCTTTCAATAACCGGCAATTTCCTTTGCGTCAGACGCTCCGTGACGATATCAGCTTTTGTTTTTTGAATAGATATGTTAATATTTAAGATTTGTCTAAAAACAAACCAAGTTTAAAGTTTAAAGTAAACAGCTCAAAGAGGATGCTTAAGGATGAAGCTTCCCGTTGCGAATTAGTCAAGCATTTGTTGACACAGTTCTTTTCTACTCTTAAAGTTATACGATATTTGCAGTATATAACAACGCAATAAAAACTTCTTACTATTTTATATCTGCTTCAAGCATAATGACTTCGTTCAGATACTTCAGAGAACTAGACTATTGAGCGAATACTTTAAAGAGAATTTGGTTAAATATATTTTAAAAATTGTTTGCCAAAACGAATGTTCATTTAATATTATGGTTTCCACTTACACGGCTTCAATTTCATAATAATTGTAATTAATTTTACAGTTTCTAGTAAACTTGGCTAACTAAAAAATAAACGTATGAGAAGTTTTTATTGCATCAATACCCATGGTAGAAGTTTTAATATACTATACACTACTGTATACACACATATGCACTTTGTGTGTAAGGATGTGTGCGTGTGTCTGGGAGTTGTTTGAGTGTTTGTTACATGCGAAATTGCGTGTAAGTAATTTTGTTTACCTTTTATTTAGCGTTAATTGTTTGTGGCTGCAAAATTGTCCCCATCATGCGACCAACCAGCTTTGCTCCAGTGCATAATAATAAATGCGTACTGTGTACACTAATAACCCTGCGTTGGTATAAGTACCTACTTCTCCGTAGGTCGGATTTTACTCTTTACTATGTACCCTACGAATATATGACTAAAGCGTCATAGACGTTTGGGATAGTCACAAATCACGAAAAATAACCGAAAAAAGTAGATTGTACTTCTAAAAATATTTAATTTCTTTTGGATGTGCTTTGATCTTAAGAAATTCCATTGAAATCTGTAGAGAAGTGGCAAAATAGTTGAATGAAATGTCATCCTACAAGCTATAAAACAAAACAAAAATGAAAAATTGGCATTAACTTATTGACCCTAACTCCTGTTAGGATATATCATACTCAAAAAGACATTTTTTCAAACTATTCTCAAATTTTATTACGTCTTTAGAAAAGCTCGGGCGCCTTTGATCAGTAAAAAAGTGAAATTGTGAAAATTGGCTAGCCAGTGAGCACGAATTCGGCACCATCGACGATTTTGGAGTCGGTGCATTAAAAAACTCATGTGGTATACAATTAGGGAACTCTATAGTATAATATACCGAAGGGAATTGTAAGCATTGTACTTCTTCTTAACTCCTCCAGGCGTCTCTGTTTCTCGCACGCTCTCTACCTGGTCCTTCCAACGGAGGCCCCTTTGCCGCCTTCTTTCAATCCGCCTAGCTTCTTCTTGCATACGCACAACTACATGGTCTAATCAACGGAGCCGCTGGATTTTAATTCACTTGACTAGGTCATATTTTTTGTCGTTCCATCGAATGCGTAGTCGTCGCCTAAAGGGCCAAAGATGTTACGGAGTACTTTCCGCTTAAAGCATTTGCAACACAGCATAATGGATGGGATGAAAATCTTAAAAATAACATTGGCGAGAGTAATCTCTACTACTCAGTTTCCTACTGGGCATCTATTGGCAAGAGTGATTATCCGCTTTATCTCAATGTTGACTCGACACCATCAAAAATATAGTTTTCATCAATCTGAGAGTCCAACTGCTGCGTCTATCTACTCGAAGAATACATTTTATGTTTTGCTCTTTCAATAGACGCACAATAACAATAACGTTAACTGCTTGCTTATTACGATCCATGGACACAATTATGGTTGAATATTGTTATCCATCATAAAGCCTTGTCTGAAGCCTCGGTTTGTATCGAAAGGCTCGGAGAAGCCCTTTCCTACCTTGACGTATAGGTCTAGAAGTTCCTTTTTCTGATAGGATTTCTGATCATATGATTGAATTTTTTTTCCGAAAGAGAAAATCGAATGATGAGTTTAGGTTGCAACGTCGATGTAGAGAATGTGGAAAGTTTACCAAAGATGGTCGGTTTTATCTATATATAAATACGCTAAGCAAAAATGCAGTTTACTTCACAATAGCGCAAGGTTTCCAGGAAATGAAAGTGGAAGACAAACAAGAAGGTAAAGAGAAAGACGAAGATAAGGTCGAAGAGCATGGCCAAAAGTAAGACGAAGATGAGGACGCAGAGAAGCCAGAAAGTGGTTGGAAAAGGGAAGTGGAAGTGAGAGTACGATATGGAGATATGGACACGGCTAGTAAGTTGAAGGCGAGAAGTAACACGAGTTGTGGAGTTAACACGATATTGCTCAATGGGAACTAGGAGTTGACTTTAATGGCAAGTGTCTAATGGAAAAGAGACATGCACGAAAGTCTCGCAGAGCAAGAGTATCTAAAAGCCGTTTTTTCGCGACTACATACTCAAACTTGTTATAAAGGCTCTCAAGGCACTTATCCACCTTTCCAACTGTCCCACTGTCTAACTATTCAGCAGTCCAGTGGCTGAACTCCATGTCAGACAGATCGACAACAAGAAACGGAAATGCGTGCACGCGCAAGCACAAAAGCTTTTTACTGACACACCTAACCACACGAACACACACACACACACACATACACACACTCACAGGCACACGCACACCCACTAGCCATGAAAGGTGCAGCGGGTGGTGCAGGTGGAAAGTTTAAAATGGCGTCGGTGACCGCAGTTTGTTTTTAGCTTTTGGTACCGCTTTGATAAAGTGCAGCCACGCAACATAAACAATGTGGATATGTGGCAAGCTCGACAAGCCGGCAAGGCAGACAGCGGGACTTTGGACGGAAAAGACATGGAGAGGTGCGCTCAGGGCAGCCTCCGCCGCTGCATGCGAGTAGTAGGCGTGATATGGGCGTGGCACGCGTTTCTACGCTTGGAGTGCTTTGGTTGCCGCCGTAGCCGTTAATTGAAATGCATGTGGCGCACAGTTGCTTTAGCTGCAGCTGTGTACACACACACACACACACACACACACACACACGCATGTAAAGGTGTTTGCTACATTTTGTTGCTTTGGCGACTTTCGCCCATGCTAATGTATTGAACATGGCTAAGCTTTGTAGTGGGCGTGGCAAGCCTTCAACTCCTACCGCCTTATCTTGACTCACATTCAGCGTATTGCCAATGTTTAAGGTTCTTGCACGCACATTTCACCAAGCCGGCAGACATTTTACTTTGTCTACTAAAACTGTACAGCTACACATATACACTTAACGAAAATATATATAAGTATCGAGTAAGACTTTGTGAGTACACTATGTGGAGATTATTATTTTTCTTCAAATAATGTTCGATACTTCTCTAATTTTTCTCAGTGTACGTGGGTATATAAGCGATAATACTCACCTAGCCACATGTATTTGTTACGGTTTCTAATTTGCTTGCCAGCGGCTGTGGCAAAATTCTAATTTATTTGCAACGCAACTTTTTCTCAAGCTTTTTTGTTGCATGCCTCCAAAGAAAAGGACATGCGTGTTGTGCCTGAAAAGAGTGTGTCTGGATGCCGCTGTGCTTGTTGATTAAAAGTGAGCAAAAAAATACCATAGAGTATACGAGGTAAATAAATAAATAAGTATATAAGTTTTGCTAACAAACACTGTGGCTTGCACTGCAGGGGATTGGAGTTGTTGTTGATTTATCAAAGGCGTTGAAAATTATTTCAAATTATAGTTAGGAGTTGAAAATTGTACCATGTATGCCAAAAGTTAGGTGTAAGTAAGTTGCATGTAAAAGCTGGGAAAAGTTAAATGAATATTACACATAGTAGAAATGTAAATAATGATACAACGATTAAAACTTGAATTAACACTTAGAGAAACAAACTAAAATTTGTAACGAATTATGTAGGTCTGAAAGAGTGCTACACGCGAACGTGTTTCAAAAGTTAAATACTAATGAAAACCCGCGATTAAAAATAGGAGAGAAATACAAAGTTCTGGTAAAACTAATATTACGGTAGTGACACGCATTGTACAATTGTACTATCTGCTTTTTAAACCCATGAAACTTTAGAAATCGGTTGAAAACTGGCAACAAAAGATCAACATACATATGTAGTTTCGCATATTATGTCCATTCAACCCAATGCATAAAATTAGGTAACTTTGGTTTGTACATTTTGATGTCACCACTAATTGTAAATACGTGTTGACCGATTTTAACCAAAATATTTTTGGGTAGGTTGCGGATTCGGCTTGAACAATATCATATAAAAATGCATGTATGTATGAATCCTTATTAATCGAAAACGGCTCGACCAATTTGTTTGAAGTTTTTTAACATTTTAACATCTTCGTTGAAGATCAAGGAATGTTATAGCATAGCATATTTTGAGCTTAACTTGCATATTGGTGAATTTTGGAGCAGCTTAATGGGGTAAAATTTTTGTTACTTTTTTGAGGACAAGACGAATAGCTCTGTCAAGTTTCAGTTCAATAGATTGGGCGGCTTGGCTGTGAAAGTGTCCCAAAGGAGAAAGGGTTTTGAGATATACGTGTTTCGACAAGCCTATTTTGGTAAAATTTTTATGTCTGTAGCTACTTTGGCATCCGAGACCTACGTTTTCTGAACGAGAGATAGATATGGTTCAAATGCTGACATCTTTGGTACAAGCAACTTTAGTCTGCCATCTTTTTATTTCGGACAAACATATAGTACAAAGGAAATAACTTGAAAATTAGTGAGAGTGGGTTTTTGGTGCTAATGTAAATGACATAAAAAACACGTTAAAAACGTAAAAACCTGTTGTCGGGTCTCCACTTTTGCTACAACAAAAAGAAATGATACAAAACGAGTCGTTTAAATACACTTTAAAAGCCGACAATCCACCACATACACGTTCAGTTCTATGATCCCCTCTAAAACTTGTATTCAAAATGGATTTGAACAAAATCAAGGTAACTGTACTGCAGGACATGGCTATATCGACACGTTCAGTTCTCTGATCCCGACTAATACTTTTATACAAAATGGATGTGGTGGGTTGTCGGGCTTTTGGGAAATTGGAAATAGGAGTCCTATAGCGCATCAGGCTTTGCTTTCGTTACACGAAACATACATTTAAAGTGTATTTAAACGACTCATTTGTATCATTTATTTTTGTTGTAGCAAAAGTGGAGACCCGACAACAGGTTTTTACGTTTTTAACGTGTTTTTATTGTCATATTACTTCTTTTTGTTTGACATTTTTTGTAAAAGCAGTTGTCCCAAATGGCATAGTTTTGTAGAGCATCATATTCACTTCGTTTCAAAAAACAAAATGTAAGACCCATTGGTAATAACACCCTTACGAATTCTGCGCAACATGTATCATTATAAGTAATTCATCAAAGGAAATAGGTCCTTTTTAATGATTTCATCTTCGGACATTCCTGGTTTCTATCCTAGCCAACCATCTTCTGTATAACTTGTGTTTTATTACGTATTCGGTACTTTACATGGATTCTGTGGTAGTTTCAATGGTAATTTTTATTGAGTTGACTGCAGAACTAAAAATGTTCAAGTATACAAATACGTACCCTACACTGTCTTACTGCATACTAAATAACAAAATGACTAAGTAACTGGATTGGAGCCATGTCTTTTTGTCCCATTCGTGATTTTTTCATTACTTTATATGGTAGGGGTCGCTAATTGAATGTTGCGGTTCCTGTTCGCAAGGTAACTATAACATCCCGTAGTATGTGATATTGGCATCATCTATTTTATACCAAACGTTCTTTTTTTTGATATTCTTTTTTAAAATAGCCGTATAGTGACCGTAATTTAATGCTTGTCCATGATGGAATATTGCACGTCATTCTGTACGATACTGCGCTTATTTAATGAACTTCAGATTGAAAATTTTTAATCGCGTATTTTTTAAATTTTCTCTACTTACTTGGTATTAGCATTATACTTCGCTACAAGCAAGCGGACAATTAAAATTTTTCCCGCGATATTATCGTACGTTTGGTAAATGGAATTTTTGCTCATGCACTGACTACATGTCTTCATCTTCTTAACTGGCCATAACAACCCTTTATCGGGTTACGGCCTGATGTAAATACATTCTTTCATTTAAATTGTGGTTTTACGTGGTGGCCCCCAAACCCTACGCACAACCCTTTTAAGGCCTTTTAAGGTGGCTCTACTGGTCTCGAAAAGTCCCCAGTGTCATTGTTAGTCGCCCAATCCGACAAGCTTTCAACTGCTGAGGTAGTATTCTCTAATCCGCTCACCTCACTGACTACATGTAGCATCTTTTAATTATTGAGGTTTATGCCCATCGTCCTGCAAGTCCGGAAATGCTACGGTTTTTTTTTTGAACACCTCCAAATTAAATTAAAGACTAAAATGTTTACCTAAACATTTGTAAGTTGTAAACAAAATTTGTAAAATGTCAAATACTAGCCTACTATTTTATTAATTATCGAAAATTTTAAAATCTGAGACTGGAAATGATAAAATTATGAAAAGCAAACTCGCACACAACGAAACAACTAGGCACACCGACAGAACACATTTACACAGAGCTCTATCGGTGTGAGATGCGTCCAGTAAATAAGCCTTAGACGAAGCGCTTGGGGAGACGAACTGACAAGCGCATTCGACCGAACGCTTAGATTAGTCAATTTTGTTGTATAGCATTCTGTTCCAAGTAAAGTACCATCTCTTAACTTTTCTTAACTGGCCATAACAACCTGTTACCGGGCTATGGCGTGTTGCAGAGCAATTGCTTGCAATCCTCAAGGTGCCTCTGCTTTGCCAGCGCCTTTTCCAATTGGTGATACCAAAGGTAGGTAGCGTGCATTTTACATTTCTACATCCCCAACATAGACATGGCCTGCCTCTTCATCACCTTCCTTCAGCAGCTGCATTAAAGATCTTTCTGTCAGTAGGTTCTTCATCCACACGCACAACATGAGCTAGCCAGCAGGCCTTTCGATTTTAATCCGCTTGACTATGTCATGGTAGTCGTAGAGCTTATAGAGTTCTATAGAGAGAATTATGAATTTGAATTTATTTCAAGTAAAAAGAAGAATTAGCGTCTCAGCATATCAATAGAAGGTTAATAAGAGGTAAAGCCGTTTGAATGCAGCTACTGCTAGATAGAATATCTTAAGAGCTGAAAATGTTGGAGGCAAATGTGTGAAGTCAGCCAAACTATGATCGCGCACAAGAGTTCGTGAATGATGGCAAAAGGTTAAGTTTTAAGTTATTGCTTAACTTTGCATTTTTTATTGGTCAATTGAGTGTGAAAGACACAGCTGTGGTAACAAAGTACTCACGCACTTACACGAATACACTAAGACACCAATACTAATGCATTTCTGAAGAGTTTTTCATCAAGTTAAGTCGAAGTAGCATCTGTTAACTGGGATGCAAAGTAGCTGTTATTGTTGTTGTTGTTGTTGTTGGTGGTGGTGGTGCCTCCAATGTAACACCGCTTTAAGGTAAATATCATTAGCATTATGATGCCACGCATAGGGCTGAGTGCAACACGCCAGCTGAGCCGTGACGCCCACAGAGGCAAAAGCCCAAACACACACACATACACATGTACGTAGGTGGCAGTTGTTGGCCTACAACAGCATTGCCATCATCAAATATGTTTAGCTTACTTCATATGCACATTTACATGCACAAACATGTCAAATGGGCGCAAAATAAGTGTACATACATAAGTACAGCCTGCGGACATATATTTTCGTATAGAAAACCAGAGGTTGGCATAGAAAGAGAGCGAGATGGAGAGAGAGAGAGAGAGAGAGAGAGAAAGAGAGATGGAGTGAGTGAAAAACAACAGGCAGAGCTGAGCATTGAGTGAAAATAAACATGTGTGCAAACACACAGTGTATGTTGTAAATCTATTGCCTACTTGTAGGCGCATATGTTTTGTATGCGTTAGTTGCTGTACCAACGTTCTTGTTGTTGTTGCATATGGCTTGTGGCATTGGTGCAAGTGTTGCAATTGCATTTTCCAACTCCTGCATCTGCAACAGAGCCCTGAAGAGATACCACAGAGTTACCTATGCTCGTTCCAAGCAACACACCAACTTAGTAATGCATAGCAAAACAACAAGAAGAAGAAAAAACAGAGAGTGAATAAAAATGCAATACAACTTTTTAATATTACTTGAAAAGCAGCAGCGCTGCAAAATTGCCAGCATATGCAGTCATCTTTTCCATTTGCTGCAAGTGCTATGTAGGTGGCAACTCTGGCGCATGCATGGCAAAGCTAAAGTGTGCACTCTACTCTATTTCTGCTCTACTCTCATCGTCGTTATTGTATCTATTATTTTATTGAATTTTTATCAATTTGTTGCTTGCGAAATAGAACAGCAGCTACACAGCATGGTTACTGCATGTAACGCCCCTTGTGCCACGCCCCCTTTTGCCAATGCATTGCATACATTTAGGCCTGCTCTGACATGGCTTTGCCAGTGTTTACTTTGCTTTCAGTAGAGCTGTTGCAAAATGTTATGAATTTGCGAGTGTCTATATGCATGAGTATGGGTGAATAAAGTGCCTTGTATGACATGTTGTTAGACTTTTGACTTTTTCAACCCGACAGAGCAGAGCTACCCCATAGATCAAATCCCTTTTTGGCCCTGGTAACATCCAAGCATTGTTATTTTGGTTCATAGTTTAAGCCATTGATTGCATGTCCATTGGTGTGAGCGGATTGTACGTTGCTTTTTGGCTTTTGTGCGCTTCTTGCCAAAGTTTTTAAGTTATTTTTTCTCACCCTCTGTCTCTGTCTCCCTCGGCTTGTTGCATTCGATGTCATAAGCTGACACTCGGCTAGGTCGACTGAACATACTATTGACATAGGCATTTTGTCATTGTAAGTCGGGCATTTGGTATTACCAAGTCGCAGACAAGCTTTACTAAACTTTATCTTGAAAGTTCACAATGGTGTTTGTGAATTGTCAAGTGGGGTTACCATGTTGCCATGTTGTTGCCATGTTGTTGCCATGTTTCTTGCTGTTATATTCTGGTAAGTGGCTTGAAAGATGAAACTGCAATTGACAATAGTGAGGTTATGTAGAGTGTTGGTTTGTGGATATGCGTACTTTGAAGTTTACTACCGTCATTACAATTAGACGTTTGTTAAGCCTATGGTATTTTACCGTGCCTGCTAAAACTTTATTGCTAGGCCATACTTTTGATATCATTTGCTTCGTTGTTCTGCTTTTAACCGGTACTCATATATCGTTCATTAGCACTTTTTCTCTACTGAGCCATTTCGAAAAGTATTTGATGGCAATTGAAGCCGATAAAGCAATTAGTTATAAAATGAATTCGAATGTAGGCGATGCTAATAATATTAGGTTATGGCATAGTACCTGACTTAGCCCAATAGTCGGCCTATTGTGATACCTGAGGTATTACTTTAAGACACATGCTTAAAGGGAGAACTATTCCGATGCTGATATAAAGTGCGCTGTCCGTTTGTGGATAAGTATCGACAGCTCTAGTATCTATCCAGATATTTGAGTCGCCTTTTGTCTCTTGAATATTAAACAAATACATTAGTTTCAGCTGGCTTAATTAGTACTAACAGAACAAACACCATTATCAATAAATAGTAAAATTGAAAAGCTATCTAAAGCATACCTTTGGCTGCCGCTATTAAATTTGGAAGCATAGTTAATAGTCTTTTGAAAATTCAACAAATTTAGAGCTTTATATTACGCATACAATGCAATTAATGGCAAACGCTTTTCACAAATTAAATTTGCAATTCGAATTTGTTGTGCAGCCATAAAGTAGGCTACAAATATGCATATGTATGGAATGCAACGAAATAGTCACGTTTTGCGCTTATAATATGTGTGTGTTTACGTATCTAGGCGAATGGCTAACTGCAAGTAGCCTTAATTAAAAACCAAATTAAAATAAAATATGCACTAAAACGACACGAACGATAACAACAACAACAAACGCGCAAACACAAGAACTCAAATACTGATAAAACCGAACAGAAACCCAGAAATAGTCAAACATTCGAACAAACAAACTTGCAAATGATAATAATTGACAGCTCATTTGATTTTAATCATTTGAAAATAGTGTTAAAAAGGTATTTATGCAGGCAGCCATAAAATATGCAACGCATTATGAAATTAACATTATCACATATGCGGCAAGCGTGATATGCATTGTCATAAGCCGAAATGAAATGCTGATAATAACATTTCATGCACGATTTGCGCTTTTCACGACTCACGAACACTTACACACGCCTAAGTGTGTCCTTGTACGCAATAATGAGTGTTGGAACCCTTAAATATCCACAAAAACTAATGATTGTAAACGAAGCTTAGCACGTGATTTGAGCGACACTTCAACAAACATTCGTAGTTAGTAATTAAATCATAATTAAATATCATGAAGATACAAAGATACCAGCTGCACACACACACACACAGACACATACACTTACAGCACTATGCGCCATATTTAATCAGAACTCAAGTTGAACTCGATTATTGTTTGTTACGGCAGGGCGTTGCCATTTGGCACTTGACGGAGCACACACACACACACACACACACACACACACACACACACACACAGACGCAATGATATGGGCGTGTATGCGTGTGGGCGTGTGACAGTTGTCATGTCTGCAACAATTATCAACGTAGGGCGTCAAACACTGGCAATACCGTTAGTGATAGCAATACTTAGCACACGACACTTGACAACACTGGCAACGCCCGTCAACATTGGTGCGATAAAATTTTGTTGCCTAGTGTAATGCTTGATGCTTAATGCTTAATGTTCAGTGCTGAACGAGCCTTCTTGCAACAGCTCATTCTGCTCATCGAGTGGGCCAATGTGCCAACGCTCAAGTGACTTTTGGGCTTGCTTCTCGCTTATCATGCTTATCAAGCAATATCTTTGATAGCTTGTCGTTTTATTATTATGGTATTTGTTTGCTGCCATGACGTATGAATCAGCAATTGGAGCATAGTACTGCATACGATACCATGAATTCCGTATTGATAAGCGTTTTGTGGGCGAAGGAATGTTTGTCTGAGGTCTCAGAGAACTGATTGGCCTAATAGTTGTACAGGGTGTGCGTTTGAGTGTTTAAGTGTGTGTGCTTGTATCCTCAGCTGGGCATATTGATGACTCTATCTTTTATTCAAATTATTGCAAATACACGTGTTGTTGCATAACATAAATAGAAATTGCTCAGGACTTTGGACACTGTTGTAATGGGCACTTCTTTCTGCTTTGGCTTCAGCAGTAGCCATATTTTAAGAAGCCGTACTGCAAACTCAGAACTTTCGTGAGTGGTTTTGCTTACGGGTTTGAACTTGTGAAATAATAAGCGTTGAGCGATCAAATTTAACTATAATTATAAACGAAACAAAAAATTGTATGCTGACAGTCGGGACGGTGCCCGACTGTGAAATACCCTGTACCCTTTTTCTTTATAAACACTAAATACGGTAAAATGGGAACGGAAGTATCCACTTTTATATCTCTTTTCATAAGATCGATATGCCCGTTAACATTTTCCTATTGGGAAGTTCTATTTGACAAGTTGTCCTATTGGTAAGTTGGCTATTATGGGGGCGAAATTCACTTTTAAATTAGCATATTTTAGACTATATCTTTTGATGTACTTATCCGATAACGATAGTTTTTGAAACATAGATGCATGTAAACACGAAGCACATCTCTGAGGAGTTTTAAGTTGATAGATTAAACGGAGTGGTTGTAACCGCGGAAATCTTTCACGGGGGAAGTGACAAACTCCCTGAGCATTGAGAAAATGCTCATCTTTTGGTAACATTTTTTGCTCTATTTCTTATAGTCTCGGATAAAGATGGCCCATCACGGACAGACGGACATGTTGTTATCGACTCGTCTATTGCTCCTGATCATTTTTACCCATGGAACATATGGTCTGCCACGCCTTTTTTGCCTGTTACATACATTGCACAAATCTATAATACCCTTTTACAGTTTGTGTGTAGGGTATAAAAATGCAATCAAAATCAAAAAACGAACACGTTCCTGTATTGAATAAAGGTGTAGGTAAAGCATAATTTGCCTTAACACATCATTATACACTAATAATTTTAAATTAAAGATTGCATCGGAATCGCTCATCGATTTTCATAAACCGTTATTTAGTCGAACAAATTTAACAGCAACCGGGTAAGCAGTAGTTTCAATAACTTTTTAAAAATGACATTAAACAATAATTAGTTTTTCACATTTTTAAGTACAAAGTCTCAAGTTGAAGTAGCTCAGCAAAAAAGTTTTGAAAGCAGTACGCACTAGAAACTAAGCAAAAATCTAGATACAATATCGCACAGATTACTCAATTATTGCTTACTATCAATACGTACCAGAAAGTGTTTCCATTAGAATTATTGATTTACTGTTGTTGTTATCAGAGAACACTCTATAAAAACGACACAAACCAAGACCACAAATTTAGTATGGAAATGCATATAAGCGTGGGCAGTGCTACAAGCGTATAAAAAAGGATACATAAAAAACACTTATCAGCAGGCTATTTAAAGTTCCGTTAAAAAAGCATTATAAAAAAAATAAAGGAAGTTTAAGGCGAACTCGTGTATTCCCCGAAAGAATGTTCAAAATAACCACATTAAAGCTCTGCGCCGTGACGCAAGCGAGTGCCAACAAGCTGGATCACTTGGTGTTGCAACAACAAATCAATGCGAATTTCATTTTACACGCGATTACCAACTATAAAAAGTCGCCCATGGAGCGCAAAACGTTGGTATTCATTGCAAAGAAGTGGCAGGAGATGCAGCAGCAATGGCGCGAATTCCGGCGAATGGATAAGCAAATACGACGTGTCTACAAGGACATTGAGCCGCAGCATGGCTACTTTCAGCAGGAGCTGTTTGAGTTGGTGCATGAAAAATATATGGAGGCGCGTGCACGCCTGAGTCGGGACAAAAGAAATCTGCTCAAGTGCAAAGTTTGCAATGCGCTGAATGTTTACTGAGGTGCCGAACGAATAAGAAGCATGAACACGGATGTGGGACACAAAATCTGTGAAAATGTGGCATGTGCTTTATGATATACGCCGTATAGTGTGGCAGATGTGCAAGAGCTGTACTTAATAGAGCGCCTACGTCTAGGAGAGCTCAAAACCTATATGAACACAAGCCACAATAGCTCACAGTTTCTATCAATCGAAGAAGTGGCTAAAATGATTGATTACATTTGCAAAGGTGTTATCAACCAAACTAAAATTGTGTACCATAACATGGCAAGCATATGAATTTAACGATTCATTCCTACAAATTGAACCAACTTGGCTACCAGCAGGTGCAATGGACTACGGAGCAGAGCGAAGTACCAAGAAATTGGCAGATCAAGCACTTAAGCTAATGATAGCCAGCACATGTGTTGTGTCACTTAAACTGGGAATTAGGAAAATGCTGAACACAATTTGCCGAGCAGAGATGAAAAGTCATCATGCGTTTATTGATTCGAAGAGAAATATGATTTATTAATGTGAAAAATTTCATGTCATCAAACTGATATGTCTTGGAAGCTAATCAAAACTGAGAAATACCTCGTGGCACAGTCAATTTGAAGGTGGCTATAAAAATAAATAATAGAACGAATAGTGGCTATACATAAACTATGGTCGACTATGGAATGCTCTATAGATAACATTAATGGATATTAGTTAAAAGCTATTACTAAGAATAAAAAAAAGAATGATTTGAACAAGAACATTAACTAGCTCAAGCCAGTGGCTGCGAACTGAGAAAGAATTATTGTATTGAAATAATAAAATAAAAAAAAATTTAGATATATTTGTTCTTTGCATTCTACTCTCTTATGGAACTTGCCAGTGGTTATCGATTCTTTTCAGTCTTTGTTATCAGAATCTGTGTTAACATCGTTTTCGATGACTGGCTCCTAAGTGTGACCACTAACCACAGAACATATTGTTACATGTTATATAAAGTTTGGGACTAAGCAGTGCTGCAGCTCACAGCTATATAATTATGCTAACATTTCGTTACAGTGAATTCCGTACTTTCTGTAGTTACAGTGAATTTAATTTGGATGAAATAAAAGAAAATAATTTTTCAGTACCAAAAAAGATTATTGTTAGAACACCACGCAACTAAATTTATGTCAGCTCAGTTTTTCACTCGTCTTCACATTTGAACTAATTTTGATCAAAATCGATATACTATACCATATTGGTAGCTGCCCTACAAAATATTGGATAATGTGAACCAAGCCTATATAAAAAGTGAATCATCACTTCTTTGCGTCACCTAGTAGTTCTTTGCATCATGGTTGACAGGTCATTCGCTACTTCTCCTGTCGTATATCCGACTTGTTCTCATGCAAACTCTTCTGTTGCTGTTGGCTCCGAAATTCAATCTTCAGTATTAGGCTTCAGAAATGACATAGATGGCATGAGTTTCTTGAAAGTATCGCCTGCTTCTAATGCGACCATTGGCAAACGCACTAGGTCACTCTCACTTAAATCATTAATTATAGCTTGGTTAAGAGGCTACAGTTTAGAATAATGACAAAGGTACCAAACTTTTCTGGATTTTTGTGCAAAAATGATGCAATTGGCATGACCTTACAAAGGCCATTATGGCCATGACCTTACAATCAATCCCCTAGATGATTCAAAAGTGCAGCTTTAAATTGAACATGCAAGGGTTATATTCGGGGTCCGTGGCCAATTGTGTATTCTACGAACCGACGTAATATCGCACTCACATTTTTCTAAAAGATACAGGAAAAAAATACGATTTTCGTTAAAATAGTTCCAAATTTGCAGCAGTGAGGCATTAATATGCAGACAAAAACCCCTGAATGGCCCGAACAATTAACTAATTTTCAAAGATAATGCCTTTTAGCATTGAAATGAAAAAATAAATGGTAGATTACACCTTAATAAGCATTTCGTTTAATGAAATGTGTTGTATATTACTCTTTAATGTATTACAAAGATATTACAAAGATAATAAAGCGTACATTCGAAATCGTTTCGAAACTATCCGAAATTCTGAGCCCGACCACTACTTGAAATAGCCTGTATAACTGCATAATAATGCCCTCCATACACACACCAATCGTTATACGAATGGTAAAATTCAAATATTTTGATTTTCTTGCAATCCAAAATGTCCCTCGGTTAGCCAACCGACTGCTGGGTGTATGGGGCTCGTAACATACCAAATGGTTCAGAGTATCAGCGTTGGTTGGGGAAGCTCAAAGTTGGCCGCTACTATAAAAAGGTGCGTCAATATCATCTGCAATTACTTTTGATAGCTTTGCCTTAAGTGAAGTCGTTATGTTAATCGGCACTAAACGATGATTGATTCGTAGCGGCCAAATGCTACCAAACTGTAGAAATTGTTTTTAAATTGGTATATTATGGCCTCCGAAGAGGAGATCCGCATTATAAGGTTTGGGCGAAAAGATATATGAATAGTCTTTTGGTGATTCATCAATAAACTCTCTGTCAATATGCACATTTAATATCAGATTTACATGAAACATGATTTCCATGTCTTTAAAGAAATCTACTCCACTAAGAGGGAAAGTACCCCCGATCTGTGCAAGATAAGACAATTCGTGAGCAGGAAAAGCGCGAGCGAGAGAAGATCTTGAAGCGCAGGACATCTCTGAAACTAAAGATTCCTTTTCATCATGCCACTCTTGACTGTTATAAGATGAAGCTATATTGATTTGCTACGTTTAACAGTGTGACTATTTCTATTTCTTCAAAATGTTTGTGGTGTGGCCATACGATTCGTTGCGACTTTAAAATGTTACCTACAAAACTAGTGAAATGCGTCTCACTAAAGTTTTGTTAGATTATTATTTATCACTTTTATTATTACTTTATTGTTGCTTTTAAAAAATATATAATAGGGAATACCAAAATATATCATATTTACTATTTAAAATATCAACTAACCGTAGGTTGTTTATTTAAAAAGAGTCAAACATAAAAAAAATAACTGGGGAATACCTAAAACCACTTCAGACTTAAAGCGTCACAACAGCGCACACAAATTGGTATATACATATGTATAGGTAGACAGCATTGTCCGGAGCTGATAATCAGGCAATTTCAGGGAAAAGCCTTCGTTTTGACCATATCTCATCTAGATTACAACTGCACTTAATGGGGCCTAAGCTAAGCGTGCAAATGTCGTTCAAGTTAATTTATTTGCTTATTTACTTACACTTTAGCCGACTATTAAACACACAATTAATTTGTTTCTTTTTTCTTTCGTCTTAGCCAAATAATGTGCTAAACAGCTAATAAAAATGGCCACAAAACAAACTAATTCGATAATTTGTTTTAGATGCCAAAGCGCAAAAAAGCAATCGCCAAGCTGTTATCGTTGTTGTTTTTGTAACTGTTGTCGCCCAAGTGTTGGGAGGACTTTGTGTGTCGCTTTGTTTTGGCTTACTTCTAATTTTGGACGATTACGGGACCACATCAGATGCCGAGCAGAAAAAAGCGGACACGGAAATTGAGCGAAAAGCACTAAACTGAATTAAGACCGCAAATTTATGTGGCGTCAAACAAAATGGCAGACATTTTCTTGCCATACCGTGTGTGTGTATATGTTCCAGATAGCTGAGTGGGAGAATTGGTAAGACATATGTCTTTATAGGGGTTTTGTTTTTTATTTTACGTCTTCTTTCCTAGCATTCAGATTGCTAATGAAGTTGGAACTTACTTATTGCATTAACAAAAAGGCTTGGAAGGCACCGTAATCAGGTAACTCAGACGTGAGACTAACAGAACAGTTCAAATATTTGTGGATAATTGACTTGTCTAATAATCCAGTGGTGCTTTCGGAAGCGATGGCGTGTGCTTTACTTTGGAGCCGTAAGCTCTTCCATCAAGAAGAAATTGTGCTTGCATTGCAATGTACTTTTATATAGCGATGGCCGCTACTCTCAGTTAGGCTGGCCACAATGCGCCTTACTTTTCAAAGACAGTAGCCGGTATTGTAAGCATGCTATTTTTGGCGACTACAGCAGCCCTTCCGTGTGCCTTACTTTGAAGCGGGTATCGATTCCAGCAATGGTAAATTGCGCTTACATTCCAACTTACTACTTGCAGAGCAGGGAAGTCGTAAGCGACTGTTTACACAACTGACAGTAGTAAGCACTGCTATCATTGCTTACAATACGTAGCGCTCGGGCAGTTATTTTCTGGGACAAATATCAAAATAATGAACATTTTTGAGAACACATTTCTTAACATTCAATCATCTAATTTTTCGAGTCAAAGACAAGTTGGACCCAACTCAATGTACATACTGCCCAAAAGGTAGCTGCATTTGTTGAATCAAATTTAACCATGTGAATACTGGCTTTAAGTATGTCAAAGCCAGTTCTATGTGAATAGTAAACAGGTGAGCTTCCTTTGCGTTTAAACTTCGTTTATCCTCCTCAGGAGTATGTTTTTAACATTTTTAGAAGTGTAACTTTGATACTTTTCACAGTGAACATGCAAGACCGAATACTTACATGTTCGCGAATGCGTAATTTGGGAAGTGACGAGCATGAGTGAGATGCATGCTATCCCCATGCGCGGCTTTGCTTTTGGCGGGAGCTGGAAATGTTGTTTTAAAGGGGGAACGCCACGTCAGTCCACTTTACTTTTTCATTTTTTTCTATGATCAACTGCCTAACCCGTAAAAAATCTAGTAATGCTACTGGTAAAATATAAAAAATCCGAAATGGAGATCAGAAACCATACCAAACGTAAACTTTACTATCGTTTTTTGAAGCTCCCTCTCTTTGCCACATAATTATCGCAGTGTATCGCAGAAGCTTAAAGAACTATCTGTTACATGAATTTTTAAATTTTAAATATATCTTTACTCCCGCAAAGGTTATGATTGTTGCCGAAAAAGAAGGCAATCGGATCCACTGTGCAGTGGTACAAATGTACCACTGCGCACTTAGTACGACCGACGATATCGATATCATCTGCGTACTCAAGCAACTGGATACCATTATAGAATGCAGTCCCGTTCCTATGTACTTCAGCCTTTCGCAACTCATTCTTCAACAAAAGGTTGAAGAGGTCGCAGGAGGGGGCATCGCCTTGTCTTAAGCCTCACTTGGTATCAAAAGGCTCGGAGAAGCTCTTTCCTACCTTGACGGAAATGCGTGTGTTGCTCAACGTCATTCAGCATAGTCGTACCAACTTTGCAGAGACTCAAAACTCAGACAGTGCGGCGTATACGCGATCCCTCAACGGGTAATCAAATGTTGTTTTATAATCGAGAAAGAGATGATGGGTGTGGATTTGGTGTTCGTGGTCTTTTCTATGATTTGGCGTAGTGTGAATATCTGGTTAATGGTAGACTTACCAGGACTAAAGGCACACTGATAAGGTCCAATCAGTTGTTTCGCAAACGGCTTGAGTCTGTCACACAATACGCTGGATAGGACCTTATAGGCAATAGAAGGAATTTAGCGCAACGTCACCCTTCTTCAGCACAGGGCAGGGGACACCAAGGTTCCAATCATCGGGCTTTCTCTCTCTCTTACAGTAATCTGTTATATGTAAAAGGTTCGTTGGTAAGCAGAGCTTTCGATGCAGCTGCAATTTGCGATTGCCGGCAAATTACTTCAAAGCAGATCAATGTCAAACAAAGACAACGAAAGTGCGCGATCTTATTTATTTTAAAGGTGGCATTCAGTTTGTCCTGAAATAGCGTCTGAGCTTAGGGAACTTTGTTATAAAATCCAAAAATTCTTATAAAATCGAGAAACACAGAGCCAGAACTTTTCGGATCCGGAGTTAAATGTACAAATTTCTACTTCCAAGCAAAGCTACAACGACACAACTCGTTTATACTTCGAAAGAAAGTTGTGTCTGCTTTACAATATGGTTGTGACAGAACATTTTTTGTACAAGATGAACATTGGGCGCTTATCGTCTTCTACAAAAGAAGAACCATTTCAAATATCAGAGCTAAATCTGGCTTCTTCCAGGACATAAAAATAAATAATATGTTTAAACCGCAAACAAAAAATAAGGACAAGACCCTCCTAGTGAAGCTCTGCGCTCAGCCACGCATAAAAGTAAGAGCCAAAATAAGAAATAAATTTATGTAAAGCAAAAATAAGGTAGACATCCAAGCAAATCGAGCAGCGGGTTTTAGGCAGTTAAAAAAAAAGGGACTGGGACATACTCCAAAGAAGAAGTAGCAGCAAAAACAACAAAAAGGACAACAAATTGCATATTTTACGGGGCGCGCGGCGTGCACTTTAATAAGATTTATTAAGTCGCGTTGCCGACTTTTGGGCCATCCCGACATTGACTTAGTCCTTTGCAGCCTTGATGTGCTTACCAAATGGCAAATAAGAACAGCCCAGTAATGGGGGCGTGGGTAAAGGAGGCGTGAGTCGCGGACTGTATCGCGTTGTAAATATTTGTTACTTAACTCTTGCCGCAGCCAGCGTTGCCACACTGTTTGTTTTTTGTATGTTTCGTGTTGTTGTTGTCTGTTTGTTTTCATGTTGGCTCTTGTACTTTTTTCCGCTGTTTATTTTTCAGCTAATAAAAAGTTGATGGGCGATGCTGCTGCCTCTTCCGTGCCATTTCCTTGTCGGCGTTTTCAGCCCTTCATTTTGTTGTTCTTTTTTTTTAAATTGTTTTTTTTTGTTGTTGTTTTTGCTAGGCAGTGTTTTTTTTTCTGTGGTGTGTTTGCACCAAAGGCGAAAGTGAACTTATGCTGGCGCCTTAAAAGCTGGCAATGAACTTTGACACTACATTTTGTGGATGCTTAACATGTGGTTGGCATATTGTTTGAGTACATTGAGAGTGTTGAAAGAAGAAGCCTTAAAGATGTCATTGGTAACACTTTTTTCAAGTTATCTTCTAGTATTGTTCTAGATGATTAATTTGGAAGATTTAAATACATATTATAAAGCATTGTTTCTCTCAGCATAGTTTCGAGTTTTCGTTTTAAAACCTATGAAATTGTTTCAAACGAATCATTCAAATTGCTTTTCCTGAAGACACACGGCTCTGGAAGTGACTTTCAATTTGGAAGCCGATAACTCCTTCGCCTTTTATTTGATTTTACTTGTTGGCTGACATTCTTATATAATCAACAAAGTAGAAGAACACAATCTAAAGATTTTGAAAGTAAATGAATCTAAGAACTAAGATCTATGACAAGAGTATTCTATTAAATTCGGTCTGTTTTCAACAAATAACTTTGGCTCATATGAATGTTTTAGAATGTTTTTCGTAGGATTAAAAGACTTGTAATGATCAAAATCCATACAATTGCAAGTCCAGTGAAACGTTGACAGCGATTATTCCCTTATGATCATTTGAATTAAGGACAACAAAGAAAGGGGTTATTTCATCGGATTATGACTGGAGATGAAAAGTGGATCGCGTTCTATCGTACGGATGACGAACAAGTTATTTTTCAGCAAGGCAGCAATGCATCACATCTCAAAAACCGTTAAAGAAAAACATTCGGAAACGCTCAAATAGGATGTCTTACTGCACCCGATGTGTTCTACGGAAATTGGTCCCCCAAAAAGATTCGATACTGTCGAAGGTCCATCGGTTCGAAAAGAATCGATACTGTCAATAGTACTATCAGTTTTATTTTTGCTTCCTATCTTCCTAACATTAGCCGCTTCGCGTTTCTAAACTATCAATAGCCACAAAATCGATAGTTAGCCAAAAAGGAAAAAATTCGAGCCCTCGATAGTACTATAGATAGTTCCAAACTGTTAATAATGGAAATTTTAAAAGCAAGGAAAAGCGATGTTGTACCAGTAGCTTAAAAAAAAAACGTAAACTTTTGATATCAGTTTATTTCTAACTTCCTGGAAACGCTGTTCTAAGAAGATTTTGGTTATTATAAAACATAAAAGTTTTTACCTGATGTTATTAAAGAATATAACTATTTTTAAAGAATTTATTACTTAACTTACGGTGATGAGACAAAAAGCTTCAAAATGTAATTTATTACTTTTTAGCTATTTTAATAGGAGTTTGTCTTTAATTTTTAGTTATTTAAATGAATTCTTTTTAAAATAATACTTATTTGCATATCGACAAAATGTGTGTCGTAGTGACGTTATTCCAGATCGTATTGTAAATCAAGCGTTTTTTAGATAGAAACAATGTCACGTCACGTATCACTCTTTGCTTGCAATATCGGCTATATCATACTACCGACGGCTCAGAACCTATCCACAAACCAAAATTTAAGTTCGTTTTTCTTTGTTTTTCTTCATATAAAAGATGTACGACAGTCAAGTGCATAGCCATGGAAATGTCCATATTCGTGGTTAAGTGTATTTTGGCACTTAGTTTTTTGATTACTTTTTACAAAAAACCCGCTATGGGGGGTACTTCACTTTGTCGTTGACTCGATAAGAAAAAAAGAACGGTGCCCGACAGTGGGATACCCTGAACCTATTTTTTCATGAAATATAAATTTCTGTGTATCGTCGCGTTAAGAGGTATGAGTGTAATAGCGGTAACTGTGCTATTGGGGTAGGGGGATGATTCGGAGAATGGTCAACATTGTTTGGCTTATAAACCTAGTATGAGCCTACGTACAACATTTCGTTAACATAAATGTTAGCCTTAACATATCTATACAAAGTTGAATTGTGTTGCAGTTCATAGAAGGAGGGGTCTAAAATTGGCTTTATATTACCTATAACTTTTGAAGTTCCTATCCGATATTAATAGTTTTCGCACCACACATGCACAGTAACAGTGTGCATAACTGGGCCAAGTTTGGATAGGTCGAGTGGGTGTAAACCGCGATAATCTGTCACGGTGGAAGGGGTGATATAGAATTGATTCGACAAACTCCCTCAGACTTGGAAAAATACGCATTTTTTGGTAAACTTTTTGTGGCTCCAAGTCTTATAGTCTGAGAAACTAAGACCAACACGGACAGACGGACATGGCTATATCGATTCAACTATTCCTGCCGATCATATTTGTCCATGGAACATATGGTCTGCCAAGCCCGCTTCTGCCTGTTCAGACATTGCTCAAATTATATAAAATAAATAATACCCTTTTACACTTTCTGTACAGGGTATACAAATAGGCAGGTAGACAGTCGGTTGAATAAGGGAAAACCAAAATTAAAGACATGTATTCCGTATCTATAAATCAAATATTTGTTGGATGGCAACTTTTTTAGATTTAGCGCACTTTTACTACCTTGCAAGTCAAATAAAGTCTGCTCTGATATGTGCAAATCATAGCTGGAGGCGTGGCAGTCTATATATATAAAACAATAAACACATTCATATCCGTCTGGTTGTCTATGATGCTGCCCCTGAGTTTTGAAGACAAAGTTGGTTTCAAGTGTAAGACAACAGCGTTCAAAACTACTTCCATTAGAGATATCATGGATCAATAGTTCCTGTTCGATCATCTCCACAAAAGCAAAAGGTAATAAGAATCAAGTGTGTAGTGTGTTAATCTATGTCCAAGGCTGTAAACTTTGAAGACTTCTTTTGACGTTCGTTTTGCAGTTACGAGTTTATAGAAAGTTTGGGTTCAGGCTTAAGGACTGTTTCTAGCTGTCCTCTAAACTCAGATCAAGGTGCGATCATTGTATGTTGTAACAATACCTTATTGAAAGCTACAATACATATGTATACTTACTACAACCTTTAGCGAAAAAATTACTTAACTTCAGGTCCTGCTCGCAGTGAAAGAATAAGAAGGTAAGGTTCGCTTCTATTTGAAATAACAAGAATAGATACTCGAAATGGTTTCCTTCCAACCTCGTCTGTAGCCCTCTCTCTATTGTGATGCTAAGCTAGAGCAGCAGCAATCGAATTTGGGTGGAACCGACGACGATATGTCGGCTATTGAGGAATTTTAGTATGTTGCACACAAAGCAAATGGTTCCGCAAGGTCGCGGAAATAGCATTGGTCCTAAGTGCCTTGTTCTCGAGCTGCAAAACCATCGATACTACTGTCGATGTACTGATATTTCCCTTTGTATAATCGAAGACTTGTTATAAAATAAAATCTCTTCAAATAACATTAAATTTATACAGAAATTACATAATTGGACTCTAAAACATAGCAGTTGTGGACATTGGAAATTTTGGTATACTTATCTTATGACTGATAGGAATTCAGTATTTATATATATATTTATATTTAATTTAAGTTTGGTATTTTAATACAAAAATTTCAAATGGCTATAACTTCTTTGTTTTTAAATGAAAACAAAGAAGTTATAGCCATTTGAAAGTAGGAGGTTCTTAGAGAGGGCCAACAAAATTTGTTTGCATATTTTTAGATGCTCTCGATATAAGCTTTCAAATAGTTGCTGTTTTTTCGACTTTTGGTTTTATATAAGGATCCTCCCCAGTTTACATACTATTCAAAAAGGAAGCGGGAACGCTACCTTGAAGTACTCCTCAATAATCTTGCGTTCTTCTGATATGTCATCTTTAACTAAAACTTTGAATTAACCGGTTAAGATTTCAGGAGTATGTAGTGTAAGTCAGATAAAGCCATATTGGGCTTTTGAGGAAGCCCTTCGTATCAGGCAGGTCTTAAAGACTAAAAATGTCCCATGAAGTCGTAATACCCTTTCTATTTATGAAATAACTCAACATTTCTTTTCTTTATATTTTAATATAATTAAAAATTGTTATATAAAAAATAATTGTTTTGCTTTCCGATTAATAAATTGTTAAGAACCAATTGGTTTTTGATTGCAGTGTTCGGAGTTCATCTGCTTCAATGATATATTCTCAAAGAGCGATTATTAGCAACAATTGACCTCCAGTTGGAGAGGTCAGCTATCGTTTCTTTGTTCTGCTTTGTTTTGGCGTATCATAAAAACCAAATTTAATAAATATTTTGGGGTTTTCAGCAGCCGCAGCGGCAGGAGCAGCAGCTGCCAGGCGGCATCCTATCAAGCGACCAAACGACCCGGCGAGCAGCCAAGCGTCATATAAAATTGATGTCCTGTCGTTTTCGGGGGGGATTTGTGGGTGGGTATGTACGGAAGCTGGGCTGGCACCTGCCCTTTGGCTGCACAGTAAATAATGTAATAATCTGGCTGGGCCACGGGTCTGCGGCTCCTGTCTCCCTGCGCCCCATAAACCAAATTTATGCACAAAATTCAATTATGCTTAAAATGTGGTTAATAGGCAGACGAATGGGAGCTCCTCATGGCATGCTGGCTGCCTGGCAACAATACGCACCCCTGGGAAAAATATGCGTGCCTGGTTACTTATGACCGTTAACCTACCAGCACCCCCTGCCCTCGATGCTGAAACATTGAGTATTTCTTAAATATTATTACACATATGCTGTTAGACTCTTTTGAAATTAGATATTATTTTGCTGATATTTAATAACAATTTCCGTTGGTTGTTGTTGTTGTTATTTTACAACTTATTTTTATGACTCACATGTGTGCAGAAGTCCTTTGAGCATTTTTTAAACTTTTTATTTTACAGCTTCATCTTTTTTTTTTAGTGCAATTTGAATTGTTGACGCATATGAGCATATGATATTTTTATGGAAAGAAAAAAATGGATTTTACGGCCCATCTCAGAATGAATCTCTTTGTATAGGTTACATTTCTATATGTTCTTTAATTTTACTGCATATTAAGCAAAAGTGTATTGCAAGATGTTTCATTGCAGATTTCGGATCCCAAGGCAAGTGCACTTTGCTGTTTACATTATAAGAAGGCATTAAGGCACTATTAGGGGACTACCAGCCAGGTTCGTGTTTCTTATGAACGAAAGAACGCACTTACCGTTCTCTAAAAATAAACAATAGTACCTTTAGGACTTTTGACATCTGATACAGATGACATAAGTCCGGAGATCTTAACGACCAACATCGTTTCTGGTGTTGTCGGTTTTCTTCATAGTTATAGTGAGTTTGATAGTTGTAATGTCATTGGGGAGTATTGCACCGCGACCTAGAGATCTATTGTACTCCTGCTCCGCTGCTAGTCCTATCTCCACGATAAACTTAATCATCTGGGATGCTTCTAGTCGGGCTACTGCAATCGAAACTCTATATCGTCCTAGAGGAAACATCCCTCTTCTCGCCAGGGCATCACATTCAGCCAGTATATGCAATGAGGATTCCTCTTCAAGTTCACAGAACCTGAAGTTAATGGAGCTGGTGATGCCCAGATTCATTCAACTATAGTATTAACAAAAGTAAAGTAGTTAACCAAAGGGAAAATGTAGTAGCAGCACCGTCTCAAACCTTCACATAGTACTGATCTTCGTTGTGTTAAATCTCAGCAGCGCCATGTTCTGATCTTGGTTGTGTTCCATCTCATTAGCACCATGTGCTCCACCTAATCTTCTGAGGCTTCCATATTCCATATTCATCTACGTTGTGATTAGAACCTATTCTTCTCAAGCTTTCAGATGGTACTCATCCTTGTTGTGTTCAATCGCATAAGCACCATGTGCTCCTCTTAATCTTCTCAGTTAATGAAGAATCTTCTTTTGAAGATGTGTGTTCGACCACGTGGAAAATTGTACTCAAGAATCTTGGTCTAAAACCATACAAAATATAGCTGCTGCAAGAACTAAAGCCAGGCGACCTTCCACTTCGTCGAACATATGGTAAATGGGCCTTAGAAATGCTCGTATATGATTCACTTTTCTTTTTTTGAAGAATTGTGGCCACCGACGAAGCACATTTCTGATTAAACGTTAAAAAGCTAAATTGGCGTATATGCTCCGAGGAGCAACCAGAAGCATTACCAGTACCGTTTGGTGTGGTTTATGGGTCGGTGGCATCATTAGGCCGTATTTTTTCAAAAATAATGATAGCAGCAACGTTACGGTCAATGGTGCTCGCTAGCGTTCGATGATTCCGGACTTTGCTTGCCCAAAATGTAGGAGCTAGTTTGATCGGCATGCGGTCTCAGCAGGACGGCTCATCATGCCACACAGCATGCCACACAGTTCATCTCACGTGTTGGACCAGTTAATTGGTTGCTTTGGAAGACAACATAACTCGTGTTACTGATGAGATACCAGTCGATATATAAAAAAAAGTATAGCAGAATTGGACGTTCCGGATGGAGCACTTGAATTTTCTTTCTTCTTTTTTTAATGTTAAAAAAAAAATCTCACATATAAATATATAATTATAAAGTAATCTTAAAAATATCATCTGGAGTTGAATATAATACCAAGCTATAATACTTTGCCTTTTTCGAGGAACCTATTAAGCTGATCTAGGAAGATTTTTGGCATTTTGATGATGTTCTTTCAAAATAGGACACAAGTTTTCATCGAGCATGTAAAGCGGCTCGCTCTGTCCACGCAATCTTTTTACAGTGTAGAATTAATGCTAATATTGCCAAGTTTTTCTGCCTGCATCTGTGACAAAAAGTTACTACACCTATTGAATAACTTGAACAGTGACTAAACTTCAAATTTAATAAACAATCATCATCTTTGTAATTCACTACGGTTATCAGTCAGCGCTTATCAATTTTACTTACTGTAACTAGCTCTTAATACTATTACTCATATCCCCAAAAGCTTGCACAGATTACAAAATTTCAAAATCAGTCAACTCTCATTGGAATTCCAACGGCCAAATACAATCTAAGCAAGGTTCATTATCTCAATACAATGCACAGTCCCAAACCGCTTTAGACCGCATTATTTCCCCCGTCACCACCGCACAGACAATAACAATCTGTGCTTACGGCTGCACGAGCATTGCCTTATCTTATCAGTTGACCAACGAAGCCAAAACCAGTAACTAAATACAATGAGTTGCACACAAAAGACTGAACTGATGACCGGAAGGGGGGAAAGGGGAAAATTGTAAGAAAAACTGCAACAGTGCAGCAAAAAATGGTGGGGCCATGCATCAAGTGGCCAAGTGAACACAAAAAGTTAACATGACCATGAATTGGAGCTGTCAAAGTTCATTTTTAATTTAACACTGAAAAAAAAAGTCTAGGAACACTCAGTTTGTTCAAGTTCTTGTTGTATTTCTGGTGGTTCTCATGCTTATTGTTGTTGTAGCTGTATGTAGTTGCTGTGCGCCAAAGTTGTTGATATCTATTACAGTAGATTTGAAGTAGTCCGCCGTCATCTGAACTCACTTAACTTGGCCAAGGCGACAAGGCACTTTAAGAAGAAGCTTGCCAGTTGAATGGAACTGACTGTAAACTGCTCAGCTCAGCGCACGCATTCGCTGGAAGGGAGTTGGTCGGTGATGGAGCGGGGTGTGACGACTGGCTGCTGCTTCACATGACATGACAGTTGGTTACAAGGCACGTAGAGCAATGCAGTTAAGATTTGGATTCGGATTTGGATTTGGTTTTGCCAACGTTTGTGCGCATATCAAAGGCAAGATGGTTAGCAGGGTGTATGGCAAGGGAAAACTACAAAACACTTATGTGGGTGACAAATAGAAAAAGAGCAGACAGTCAAACGGACGGACGAACGAACGCACTGCAAATGCATTGAAAGAGAAATGTCTGCCGTTGTTGTTACCAGCTGAGTAGATTAAAAAGGGAAGCAAAAGAGAAAAACACAACAACAAGAAAATGGCGCACGTTGTAGTAATAATAAAGGCACAAAATGGCTGCATGCTGCTTCTTGCCGACTTCTATGTGCGCCATTTTGTTTTAGTCTTTATTTTTACATTTTCCCCGTTGTTGTTGTAATAGTTGTAAGAGGCAAAAGAGAGAGCGAGAGAGAGAGTACCATGTTTTGGTTGACTTTATCTTAACAAGATCAAGCCAAAGAAAGTTCCAAGTTACAACTTTATATGCAAGTTCTTTCGCTGTGTGTCAGCCATTTTGTTTATATACATACACATATTTTTGTGTCATTTAAAATCATTTCACCAACTTTTTAGTTGTGTTTGTTTTGTTGTTGTACTTGTAAACGGATTTGCTTCACTATCGTCGGCTATGTTGTGCGTCATGCTGCAAAGAGAGCTTTTTCTATTTACTACTAAAAAAAATCGCAATAAAACACAATAAAAAGATTATAAGCTTTTTAATTTAATTATATACGATTAGATGTCGCAAGTCGCGAATCTGCTAGGCAAGTCGAACTGATTAAAGGGATTTAATTTTAACTTTATGGAGTGCGCTTCTTCGGCTCAAATGAGGAGGCTTACAAGACAATGCAATGCCCTATAAAGTAAAGTTACAAAAACTGACTGGGAAACCCTAAAGCCACGTAAGATCCAATAAGACTTAAGCAGGTCAGATATTTCAAAAACCTTTTAAATCCTATTTTCTGATATGTTTTGCATTTTTACCTTCTTTCAATTATTAAACTCACTATACGAAAAATAAATGTCCCGATTGTTGCCGCTCACTGCTTGCTTTCCTCACCAATTCGCGTTATCCTAAAAGGTAGGTCGACCTTCCTGTTCCACCTCCTCTTCACCAACTTCTTATCCATACCCATACCGCCATAATCATCACATTTTCATAGCTTCAAATCTCCGTGTATCCATCTCATTTTAAAGCCATTGCCTGTTGCTGCTTCCAACTCTTTTGGCTGTGTTTTCCAGCTCAGAATTGAGCCGAACAAAATAAAAAAGAATCCTTTAAAAAGAAAATCACTATCTACCACGTATAACGCTTATTAATTGACTACATTTCACAACAAAGTCTCAATTTAAATGTTAATAAAATCTGAATAAATCTATATATTTTCATGTAATGTTTTCTTTTCATTCCGAGCTCGTTTGAAGATCTTGTATTAATATTCAAAATATCCTCCCATCGCTTTTATAACAGCATATACTCTCTGCATGGAATAATAATACAAGGAGCGAGCGAGCTGCTGAGGCGATTGCCAAATTTTTTGAGAGCCTAAGAGAGCGAGAGAGAGAGAGAGAGAGAGGCGGAAATCAAACAATACATAAAAATGCACACGCAAATAAGACAAGGCAATAACATGCGCGGTACAACCTTTCTCTTTGACATTCGCAGCAGAATAAACATTTGGCAAGCGAACAGTGTGAGAGCAGCTGCTCTAGCTGGTAACGCTAAATCATGATATAATGAAACTAAGGTGTGCTCACTCTTCTTTCAGTTACCAAAATTCGCACCTGCGTCCACTCGCCGTCTCTTTCAGACGTAGACTAAATTGGTAACAGTTTTTAGAAGAAAAGAGATTCCATCATGGCATGAATGCAATGCAAGGTCAAAGCCACGCTTTCTGTTCGTTTGATCAGAAATAAAGTTTACTTACAAAAAAAGCTTTTAAGATATGGCACATACATGCAATACTAAGTGAAAGCCGAGCTTTCTCTTTCTCCTTCGCGAGCGCGCGAAGAGCAAAAAGAAAGCTTACTTACAATAAAAGCTTTCAAGATGTCGCAAAACAAATTATATATATAACTTGGTATGATAGCCCAATACATGATACTATACTAAATACAAAGTACGCTTACTCTTCTTCTTCTAGTTACCAAATCATTAACGCAAACTTCAGTTTGAATCTTCAAATAAAGAACATAATTCAAACAAATTGAGTGTGAGTGTGTAAATACTAGTTTCTCGCAGTACCTTAAAGTTCATTATGCTTAACCGCAGAGTATGCCATAATAAGAATAGCCTAAAAAAAAACTAAAGTATTAGACAACCTAAGCACACCTTATAAATGCCTCCACAATCCTAATTTACTACTCCGATACTCGGTATTTAATTTACAACAGGCAAGATGAAATCGCAAGGTCTATAGCTATAACTGATAAGCAATCAAAAACTGCGCGATTTTCAGCTCGCAGACATTATAAAAAGCGCTGTTTAAGCTCATAGCCAGTAAAGTATCGTAATAACTATACAACCAACATGAACCGTCTACTGCTCAGCCTGGCAGTGCTGCTTGTAAGCAGTGCCTGCATCTACGCCAGACCCGAGGCGGATTTTCCATTCGGCCGTATTGTCGGAGGTCAGGAATCAACCATTGAGCAGCATCCGCATCAGGTGTCCCTGCAAACACTGAAGGGATCTCACTTCTGTGGTGGCAGTCTGATCGATGCAGAGACTGTAGTTACAGCTGCTCATTGCATGCAGTCCTACACGGCTAGCGAGATTCAGGTGCGTTTGGGCTCCACAAACCGCAAGGATGATGGTGAGGTGGTCACTGTAGATAGGCTGAAGTTCCATGAGGGCTATAACAGCAAAACCATGGTCAACGATGTGGCTATTCTCAAGTTGAGCACACCAGTGCGTAGAACCGACAAGATTCAAACTATTGAATTGGCCGACGAGACGCCCGCTACTGGCACCACTGCAGTTGTTACCGGTTGGGGTACTACCTGCTTCTTGTGGTGCAGCTCGACTGACACTTTGAGGGCTGTGGAAGTTAAAGTTGTGCAGTTCAGGGATTGCGCTTCCAGCGAGTACAAATATGGAGAACAAATAGTGGAGACTATGGTGTGCGCCTACGAGCCAAGTAAGGATGCCTGCCAAGGTGATTCTGGTGGCCCTCTGGTCGCAAATGGTAAGCTCGTTGGTATCGTTTCCTGGGGAAGTGGCTGTGCTTCTACTGGCTATCCAGGCGTCTACGCCGATGTGGCCTCCTTGAAGTCGTGGATCACTACGACCGCAGCGACACTGTAAACTAACAATGAAACGAAATAAAGTGTTTTGAACATAAAAATTTCAATGCCCAATTAAATCAATTTTGTTGAGATCAACATACAAAAGTCTAAAATATGAACCTTGCCCACTCACAAGGACAATGCAGTAATGAAATCCGATTTCAGTTCGGGTTAATTACAGACAGCACTGAGTTTATATTCAGAATGTAACTAGATATTTGAGGCTTTTTCTACAGAGAGCTGCACATAAGCACAAGATGTGCTTAACTGTTTCCTTCACTTCCTCCTCCCCGAAGCTCCTGCAAAAGACAATTCATGACTGATCAAACTAGTGCAAAGGTAGGCAGGATCGCAGAACATTTTGTGTGTCATATCAGTACAAGTTGGTTTGGATGTACGATAGCTTATCATGTCATATTCGATTGACTCTGCCGTTGATATGGTGCTTACAAGTAACAATAGGCCTTCTTTCACAAGGAGATTGGTAGTGCCTTGCCAGGCAAGCTCATCGGATGTGTAGTTACCTTCTAAGACACGATAATTTGGAACCCACATCTGGCTAATAACAAACTGTTGAACCATCTTATGTACAGAGTTTGTATTTATTAATGTTTCCCGTTATGTTTGTCGAAACCTAAAGCCTGTAACACACTGCAGTGATCGGGAAATCTAAATATCTGCTTTATGTAGAGCTCTCCTGAAATTGTGTATGCACAGACCAGACTCCAACAAGGTTACATAACTTCAAGCTGTTCGAAAAATTAGTTAGCGTCGTTGAATCCTGGGAGACCACGGGACAATTCTTTCGTACATGCAATGACAGTGTCAAAATGAATGGTTACTGGAAAACTAGATAGGCGTTTATCCATTTTTTTAGGGAGGACAAAAGCATATTTCGCTAAAAATCGAAAATATGAGTAACCAAAGCTGGATTTTGCTTTTGACCGATCCAGTAGTGTGAGTTTCTTAAGCGTATCGCTGGTAATAAAGCAGTATCCTCAATCATAAATTCGCGCTGCGCTTTTTGTTGAAGTAATTTTTTGGTTATGAGACGGAAGACCATAGAGGAGGACACGCAGTTCATCTATCTGGTAAGTTATGTTTCACTTAATGGTGGGACGGTCCTGAATGTCAAAAACAGACTGAATACGGCTCGTGGTGCGTTCGGAATCCTTTCTCCAGTGTGGAACTCTAAGTTACAATTGTTTGAATCCAATGTTAAATTTGTACTGCTTTACGCATTTGAAGCGCAGTAATGAATCGCCAATCGTTGTCCCGAAATGTGCGATCGTGGACACAGCTGAAATATGGTAGGAACTGACTGTCGCCCTATGCTCCAGGAGGGCGTAAAGTGTTGCTGCCAACAGCAGCTACCGGAAAAGAAGAAGAAGTTGTTGTAGAAATTGTTATTTAAGATGTGTCTAAAACAAATGTCCGAGAGCCAAAACTAAAATACTACTCAGTTTGAAGCTCATCCATCTACAATCATAAGTTCAATTTGGCCACTTTAAGTGTATTAGTGGATTTTTGTTTTTATTGCATATAAGACTTAGCTCCTCAAAGTTGTTTGATTTAAGATTTAATCTTCATTAAGATAAGTTTTTATTCCATCAGAGGCATGATTCAAACTTCTTGGGAATTCCATGTCACAAAACTTGATTTCATTATCTAGAGACGATTATTGATAGCTTGTTTGGGGCGTGACTCTTTTAGCTATCGCAATTAGACTTAAAATGTATGACCATAATTAATTGCATTATTTATGTAGGTACTTTTATAATACTGTTTTCAAAACCTTACATGTGTGTTCGGACAAGAAAAATCTTACTAAAGACTACAAACATTTTTTGTGTATGTGTTGAATGTTTATGTTTTGCGGTGTTTGTCGTGCCGCTGTAAAAATATCTCAAGGCACGAGATACGCATACATGAAATAGTTTCAGTCACTTCTACTTCTGCCTTGACCAGGACTCCTGGCTGACCAGGCCGTGTCTACATTTTGTTGTTGCTTTTGGTGTATGTAGTTATCATTCTGTTGACAATTCTTAGCATAGTTCTCACTGGCTTGAATAAGCTTGTTCGAAAACTACATAAATGAATGGACAAACACATGAGACAGTACAGATACTTCTTCTTAACTGGCCATAACAACCCGTTACAGGGTTACGGCCTGACAGTGCAGATACATTTAGATTTATTGGCGGTTGACTGCGATGAAAGGGCAAAAATGTCTTAGTATTACATTTGAGTTAACTATTTTCAAAGATTTATAGTATTGAGCATTTAGTTAGGTGCATACATTCTTGATTAAATCTTAGAAAAGAAAGTTGGATAAAACTTGACTTCTTCAAAGTATAATTGTACCACAACAAAAACAACCCAACAACAAGCACAACACTGCTTACTATGGTGCTCTTTCTCACTCTATCACGCAAGTATAAAGGTGTGAGAAAAGCAAGGTACGTTTTATGTAAAATATCTCTACAATAAATAACATAATTTATGGAACCTGTAACTTTTTGGAAAGTCCATTCCATGAATATTCGAGTAGTATATGGTTTCAAACCAAAAATAAAGTTGGTAAAACAAAAAATGTGATTATAAGACTGTATCCCAGTTTTTGGAGCTTCAATTTATACGCTTACAAATTAAATTTTGTGTTTAATGCATTTTATCTCGGCAAATACTAAACTAAATTATTTTATCCCATAACATTTTGGAAACGCCGTTCCATGAAGATTTGAACGGTATATACATTTAAGCTATATAATAATGATGGTAAAGCAAAAAATATAAAATTAAAATTATATAATTATTTTCTAAAATTGCATTATTATTATTATTATTTTACTCATAGCGTCCAAAAGGGGGGAAATAAGGGAAAACAAGAGAACAAGAACAATAATTTTTCAGTTTTCTATTTTAAGTGTATAAGATCTCGATACAAGTCGATAGATTATACAAGAGTGCGATCGATGTATGTATTTTTAGTTATCGTAAGCTTAACTATGAACAAAGTTCATCTTATATTGACCTCGAAGTCAACTTTATCTATATATCTAAAAAACAATGTCTGTATGTATGTTTGAATCCATATATCCTTCCTTGAAGATCAAGGAATGTTTATGGTTGAAATATGCATAATATTATTCATTACAAACCATATGAAACTACAAAAAATATCAAAGCCTACTATATTTTACTACAGCATGTAGAAATCAAAAACATCTAAAAAAAAAATAATCAATTCTATAAGTAGAGAATCATGAAAATGTATTTCCTATGAATGATAAAATGATTGATTACAAGACGATAGTTAAAAGTTCAAAACTTGCACTACGTAGTTTCGCAGTGATAAATAAAGCTTAAAAAATTAAACAAATGCTTATTAGCTTAAATTTTCTAAATTGCTTAAAATTCCCAACTACAAAATACATGCCCAGAAAATAAGCAACTAAGGTAAGATAGCTCCCTGGATTGCGCACAACCACATCTCTAACTCGGAGCTTATGATCGCATACCAGAGCGATCTTCAATGCGATCTTAATAATTTATTTGTGCAGATAACCTCTTAACCTTAACTCCGATAAATGCAAATTAATGCGTTCTTCATGAAGGATTATGACAAATTACCATTATAATCTTGGCAACTCCCCTCTTAACAGGGTGGATTTCTTCAAAGACCTAGGAATTCTGCTAGATGTTAAGCTAGAGTCAACGTAATGGTCAATAAAGCGAAATCTCTTCTTGGATTCATAAAGAGATGGTCAAAAGATTTATTAGATCATTATGCGCCTAAAAGACTATTCATAACTCTTATTCGCCCCATCTAGGAATACGGGTCCGCTGTCTGCAACCCTCAATATGCAGTGTACGCTGAGAAAATCTAATCAGTGCAAAAACAGTTTCTTATATTTAGAAGCCTTAGATACGCAACATCCATTTTATAACTCATGAAATAAGGCATTTTGTTATAAAATAAACTTTAAAAAAGTCTTATTTTGGTGGATAGAAAAGCGTAACACTACAAAAAATGTCACGAAATCTCAAAAGCTACTTTTATTTTTTCCCAAATCTGTGCACAGAGTCTTGCAACGCCTCCTAATGGGAGGGGTTAAAGGGGAATAGAGGTAGAGGTAGGGGCAGAAATAGAAGGGAATGATGCACATCCGGAGGGGCACTTATGCTATTATTTGACAAATTAGTTTTTCTGTTAAATAAAAAAAAAAAGTAAAGAAGAAATACTATTAAAACACTTTTCTTGATGACTAAGGAAATATGCACATAGGGTGATACTATCAGTAGACATTATACAGATCTAATCCAAATGATTCCCTATATTTTGTGATATCGCAACAGTACAGTTATTTTTGCCAAAGCCTTGAGATTGGGTTTAAGACCGCCTAGTCGAGTTAAGCATAACGTATCTGTGATCTGGGATGCTATTCTTGGAAATGACTGCCCACGCTTTTATTTCACTTTTATACTTTACATGTGCAACATATTTGCACTATTTCTGCGTGTAACATTAAAACACACGATTTAATTAAGAGCGTTGGTCCATTACATATTTACCTACTGAAAATGTAAACACTAAATAGTAATATACTCTGGTAACCGAGTAAGAGAGCCAAATGTATGGTTTTCGACTAAAATGATTTCGAACATTTAAGCAGCTCCGCGAAAAACTGAAAGCAATCCCACATAAGGTGTAAACTTATATGCCACAAGCGTGTCATGTCAGGTAGAGCTGCACTTTTATATGGATTTCCGTTATTCCGCTTCATACACACACACACACACACACACACACACACACACACACACACACACACACATACGCACAAACACAGATAGACACACACAAAACACTTCAATTTCAAAAGATAACAATTTTAATTACAAAATTTTGCGCTATATTGGCAACCGCAGCGCAGCAGCAGCGGAACCAGCGTCCGCAGCGACGTCAGCGTCAACATCATCGAAATATTGCAAATAAATGGAAAATATACATATAAACTCTCGACGTGGCTGAGTGCGCTCCATGATGGTCCAACCGCAGAGCACATTATCAACACATTTAAATTTAAGCAGCTCTATGAATACGTGTGTGCGGGTGTGTGTGTGTGTGTGTGTGTGAAAATGAAAATGAAATCGGCCGTATGTTGCATGGGCTTGGGCTTGGTCTCCGGCTCCGGCTGTTGGCAGTGCATAAAGACAAAAGATGCGAACTTACTGACACATGTTTATGACATAATGACAGCCAGCTTTTCCGGACACGAAAGCCCCAACTTGAGCACATTACACATACGCCACGTTGCTGCCATATAAAAATGTGAACAGCTGAACAGGTAAACAGGCAGCCAAACAACTTCTTGACAGTTATGACTGGGATTCAAATTGTAATCAAGCTGTTTTACCAACTCACCAACATCGCTGCATCTTTAACGGAGCCTGCGATTGCGCCCCCCTCCATCTAAATTGATTGACAAGCAGCTAGTTAGAGTATTGCAGGAGCTGTTAGATTGTTGTCTGAGTTCAAAAATAAATTCAAATTTAAGCAATCACAAAACAGAAAATTTGATAAATGCTTTTTAGTGGACAATCATAGTTTTAGCATTGTGCCACTTTGCCTGTGAAGCTAACTTTTGCTTAGGCGGTTTGAGAAGTTCTTGATACTGTTCAGAAGGTCAGAAATTTCGCTGAATTATGAGATACCGATTTCAGACCTAATAGTATTTTCATAGTTTTTTGAAAGGGTCTTATGTTGACGTTGGAAATATGACCAACCGATCGATGTACGATAATAGGCAGCTAATAGTAGTAGAGTCCGCTAGCGAATATATTCATAAAAAATTTACATACATATACATATTGGAGAGAGAAGAATGACAGTTGCCTAGGGACATGACAATTGGGCGGATTCATACAATTACCAAAAAGTGGTATTCCTTGTCCAGTAAAAACTATTTGGATAGTGGAGCACCACTAGATTTGGAATAACAGCAAAATCAGTTATAGCTTTGGAGCTCTTGGTGAGTTCAGTTGGAGTTTGTAGAGTGATAGAAGTGATAGAATTCAAGCGTTTCTTAGAGTCTTTGGGAGAATTCTACTATTTTGTAGAACTAGATTTCAAAACCTGATAACGCCGCTGTGAATGTCCTTCGAGCGCCCACAGCCGAGGAACCAATGGTACGATCAGGAGTGTCGCAAAGCCACCTTCCCCATATAGAAGGACCCTGTACTCAACGTGATCTGTGCAAGACCCTTATTGGGAGATAAGGAAGATGGAGAGGCACTTTCTCGGACGCTAGGAACACGAACATAATGCCGCTGCTAAATTTAATTTTCCGATGTCCCCACTCATAGATGATGGCGTGAATGTACCACAGCCTATGGTATCAATCAAGCGGCTCAAGGACAACAAAGCTGCTGGCTCAGATGACCTGCCTGCCGAGTTGCTCAAGACTGGCGGCAATAAGTTGGTAAGATGCAACCACCAGCGGGAACTACCTAGGTATCGGTCTTCTTCTTCGGCATTCGCGAATGCGCTGATTGGACCTTAACAGTGCTGCTTTAGGTCCGATAAGTCTACCACTGACCAGATAATTCCACTAAGCGTATTTGCCGCATTGTCTGAGCTCAAGATCACTGCAAATTTGGTAGCACTTTGCAGATTGGCCTTGAGCAACTCACGCAGCTCCGTCATGGTCTCCCCGAATATATCAATACCGTATAAAATATCGATATGAACTGGTTGTATCGATAGGAAATCTTTAAGGGCCGCTCTAGTGGTTAGCACTGCAAAGTTTCCTTCAAGTAGCGAGATGCGGCGCTCAGATTCTCAGATTGCTGTTAAAAGATTTACTTTTGGTATTAGCAAAGAGAAACAACGGTGCCTGCATAAAAATTAAGCGAAGGATCACTTTTGCTAGTCGATGCTAGGCAATTTAGTAGAAGAGACTTCTCTCGCCAGTGGAAGTTAATATTCTACAAGAAACTGGGTTATTTTATCGAAAGTGCTCCGAAATATCTTTACTCGTTGGCAACGTTTGCCGCATCTGATGCAACGAGGCATCATATGAGCTCTACGACGAGATTGATAATCAGAATAACATCCAGTGAATCTGCTGGTTAGATCATGTTGCGAGTATGGACGAAGAAGCTTCTGGAGAAAGGTCTTCATGGCGGCTGTTGGCAACTAAAGGGTACACCGTGTCTCCGTTGGCACACGCGTAGCAGATGTGCTGGAGTAGCGACCTATATCAGGCCGTATCCCGCTAACGGGTTATTAAAGGGGTCTTTAGTTACTTTAAGTGGTCGAAACATATCTTTATATATCCCTTCTTAGGTATCTTTAGACATGAAGGAAGTCATAGTGTTAAGCAAGTAAAGTAAAGTAACCGATAAGCTTTCTGCCACTATCACCAATGTATAGTTTTTGCCAAAATTACATCTGTTGTAAACGTCTAGAGAGGTCTTGGTACACTATAGCATCTCGATGGGATGTCTATTCACTCCTTAAGGTTAAATACTATAGATCGCTTGAAGTCACAAGAGTGCTGCTACAAAGTGCAATTCGCAGCTAATGTTTGAAACAGCCCATCTGAGTTTACCCAACTCACTCTTCGATCATTTATACCCTTACATATGCTTATACCCATATGAGGTTGTGTGCGGGAGTGCTGTTGTAAGTGACTGCAAAAATTCATCAATCATATTTGAATCAATTAAGTCAAGTTAGCGTTGAAAGGTTGATGCCACACATCAGTTTGGACTCGAGAGCCAGATAATTAAAGTTGATCAGCTGCGAACTATAAATTCCACGGCTGCCTGAAGGTTCAGAGCTTGCCCAGGCTCCTCAATACAAGCGAATATTTAATTAATTAGTGCTGCACACAGACAGGCACATATGGAGACACACATACTTATGTATATGCAGGCACACGTTCAGCCATTCATACGCATTTAAATGTCAAGCGGCAAAAAAGTTTTTACAAGTGCTTGTCAAACTTTTAAAGTGCAAGCAACAACTAATTAAAAAATAAAAAATAAAAACAAAAAAAAAGGACATTATTAAGCAGAGAGTAGCGACGAATTGCGACGAGTTTTCAACATGTTAAAGTGCCTGCAAGTATGCCACAGAAAATCATTTCACAATTTTTGTATCATAAAGCTGAAAAGTTCGACTTGCGAAACGTTGCAGATTATGTAGCGATGAGGAGGAGGGCCGTCATTGGGCAAAACTTGTTTTTAAAAGTCATTTGTGCCAAACTCGTGCACTTGCCAGCCCCTTTTGGTATTTTGGCTGACTTCAGTTTGGATTTGGATCGGTTGGCCTGGTTGGCTTGGTTGGCCATAATGTCAGGCAGACCGCAAGCCAAACAGTCAGCCACTCATTACTCATTTGCCATAAACTTTCGTTGACTTTTCATATTTTCTAAAATGCAGCAGCGGCTCACCCACACCAAGAGCACTCACACACATGCACGTAGTTGCACTCATTATGCGCTTACTCGCACATATTGATTTTGCTAACCATTAAGGCACACACACACACAGACACACACACACACAGAGACACACACACACACACACACACACACACACACACACACACAGACACTGAGACACAGAGAGCGATACACCAGGACCACGGGAGCGGAGGAGTGCAACTTACGGCCTGGCAGACAACAGCCAGGAACAAATCGCTTGTTATAAATTCTGCACTTAAAAAAGTTTGTACAGTTTGAACATTCCTTTTTTTTTTTTTGAGATTTTGAAGTTACGAGCTTTGCTGGCGTACAATTCATTTTTCGTACAATAAATTAGAGTAGGCTTTTATTATGCAAGTTGTTCCCCTTGTTGTTGTCAACAGATTTTTTTTTTCCATCTCTGATAGCTTTTATACACTTGCAAAGAGTATATGGATTAGGTCTCAAGCGTCTGTTACCGCTAATAAAAGCAAAGGTTTTAACTTCACTGGACAACAAGTTCGACCACAATTCAAGGTTGGTGACCTTTATTGTGAATTTGTTAACGTTCATTTCAAATCCTACCATGGTTTTCAATTTAATGGTTTTTAAGAAAATTTAAGTTTTCGTTAGTTAAGCAAGTCGTATATAGCTCGGCAACCTTTCCTTCAATTAAAACTCAAATTATTTCCGATTTCTTGGGCTTACATTGGCTCCAAAAATATGTTCATTTTACAGCTAAACATTTCAGAAACTATTTAATGTAGGCAGATGGAATTCGGTATCAAAATCAGAGGCACTGAAAAAGTTTGTCTAGGCATTCACTCTTGAGTAGACCTGGAATAAATTGTCAAAAAATATATAAAAATTTTGCAGTCTATTTGTCATAGTCAGTGTTTGCCTTGCTGAATCCAGAGACCCTTTGCTCTCAGATCTCAGAGCAAATAGGAAACATTCAGCTATGATCAAGGCACATATATAACAAGGTATGAGCCATCAAGTTTGTAGGACGTCCTATTAGACCACACAGCTTGCCGAAATATTGAATATTTTTGATCCAATTTTTAAACACATAATTTGAAGAACCTTTAAAAATGTGCTTTGAAATTCCATTATCAACAATAAACTGAGTTACTACCCAACACCTACAAATAATCCGGGAAACAAATCGCACGGACTCACTTGAAAATCTCGCTTGTAATAAGCGACTAACGCGCACAACTAAATGGTTGGCATTTAATTATCGAATCAAATCATTTTCCAACCGGAACACACTAGAGCTGGAGTACATTTTCATTTTAGCCACCATATCTTCCAAATCAAAAAACCGCCTATATGAAAAGGTTAATTTACCCTTTAATACCTTTACAACAGCATACGGCTCGACCGGATCAGACGCTCCAGTCAAAAGTCTAAAACTATCAAACTAAAAATTACACCGATAGGAGCTTTTATTTGTTAATTTTTAAAAGGCTATAACTATTTAAAATTATATCCAATTTACTTATTTTAGTCTTGTTGGATTTGTATTCTAGCCATGATTTTATATCTGCTTTTATCGGAGCTCTATGTCTGCTGGGCACCCCTCTAGAGCTAAGGAACGTTTTTTTAAACCACTATATCTTCCAAACCAATAGCTAAACCAAAAAACCGTCTATAAAAAAGTTCACCTACGCTTTAATACCTAGACAAAGGTATATAGTTTGACCGGTTGAGACGCTCTAGGCAAAAGCTAAACACTTCCTGTAATTTATAGCTAGTGAGCTACAGCACTTCGACAGAGTCTCTTGCTTTCGTTACAGCACGAACTGCCGTTCGTCGTTAGATTATTGTACCCAACATATTTAAAAAAATTTTAAATCTGCCTTGGTTCGCCAAATTTCTAAATCCGGGCCTGTTCCTTGTCATTATTATTCCATGGCTACGAGCTAATTGCTATTGAGAGCCGTAGTTGTAGCTGTCACGGAGCGTAGCCCGTACTACTTTTTTGTTCTCCTTTTGACTATCGCTCTTGTAGTTACTGAGGGACGAGGGACGGCGGCAGACTCAGCTTACCTTATATTCTGGCTCTAAAACTTTATCTGCCATTGGAATTTTTGAGCAAAAAAAACCAAGAACAAGAAAGAGAAACATAGCGATTGACCAATAGTAATTTTTTGGTATAAAAATTGGTAATACGTCTTGGGAGTCGCTCCTCCCTCCGCCTCAGTGTGACTTGGCCGTTCCTCTTCACAGTCCTGGTTCGACCCGTCATGACGGAGCCATTTTGTGATCTTTGTATATTTGGAGATTGATGTTACATAAAACTATGACACTCTGTGTGGTGTCTGGTTAATTCTAAGTAACAGAACTATGACGTTAGGTATCTATTAAGATACTGTGTTTTTCCAACATCCAATTAAATGACGAACTCTGTAAGCTCTCCGACGACATTGACATAGTCAAGCGAATTAACATCTTGCGGCTCCGCTGGATAGAACATGATATGCATATGAATAGCTGGCTCATGCGAGAAAGTTCTTTAATGCAGCTGTTGAAGGAAGGCGACGAGGAGCAGGCCATATCTTCGTTCGAAGGACCAGGTTGAGAACACACTAACTACTTTTTTGATCACCGATTGGAGAAGGCGCGTGTGTGTTCAGACCGTAGCTCGGTAACAGGTTGCTCCAACCATTTAAGAAGAAGACTGTTGTCCAGATATTTATATGATATTACGCATATCTTCTTCCGACTGTTGCTTACAATGCAGAAATTTATATTACCCCTGGACCTATGGATATGGGGTAGTGCTAACAAGTTATCGTCTGAAAAGCGACGGAAACTATTGTGACCGAATAAAAAAACAAAGAAAACTTATAAAAGAGGTTTTTATAAGATAAGTAGATACCAGGTATCTACTAGTAATGCAACGGAACTTATCACTTATTCTAACTTCCATCAGTTACGGGCGGCAGCCCCATAAAGCCAATTGATTGTTTATTAAAGTAAGACGCAGACGTTAGTGATAACTTTGTGATAAGATCGATCTGTGGATTTTTACCATTTTCATATCCAGGAATAAGTGAAAATGCTAGTTGTTATGATGTTTGGCCACCATATTTGGAAGAGTATAACTTTGTAAAGTAACTCTTCAGCACAAAGTCTTAATATATATATTTTCCAAGTAAAATCACTGATACATTAGCCAAAGAGTATTCAAATTTTGCTGCACATCGCATTTTGTCCTGTACAATCAACACCGGTACACATAAATTTATTATTTCTAATCAAGTGTTTATCTAAAAGTATGTCAGTATATTGTCAACGGCTTGACTAAGCACAACAATAAATATATACATAAGTAACAAAAGTACTCATCACATTTAGTAAATACAAAAAATAGACCGGAAAGCAAAATTCGCTAAACATGCTCTTTTGCTGCGGCGGACGCCGCTGTTTTGCTGATCTAGAGCAAGAACGGAATTGTAAGGACAAAGGCGAAGACATAAAATACAGCGATCCCGAGGATGAGACCGTAATTCTAAAGCCACTAACTTTGAAATTCTACGCACGTCATGACCAGAAGTACTTTAACTGCACAGAAGAGGAAATTCACAGCTTCTTAGAGGTATACAATCCGAAACTTCTTAAGCTTAAGCCAGCCATTGCCGACCCATCGAAAAAGCCTGAAGTTGAGGTCTATCGCGTAGAGCATAAGAAGCCATTGCCGGAAACAACAAACCAAGTTTATGGCTGGTATCAGGACTATGCCCATCGCTATGACAAAAAGGAACGCGGCATATTTGTATTCCCACGTTTGAGTGATCCGTATATAAAAGATATACTAAAATGTAAGGGTGCAAACTCACTTAAACGTTGAAAGGTAAAGGCTTAAAGCAATTAATCTGTTTATTGATGTAAGAAAACTTAGGCTGAATAATAATAATAATTTTCGTAACCAGCTGGGTCCGAAAAACTGTGTGTTGTTTATTCACGTCGACAAAAGTATTGGTGAAGGCTAGCCACTTTTTCAGAATAACTCAAAAACAGAAAATTTTGCGCCTCGGTCACAAAACAAACTTATTCTTCTTGAATGCCCATTAAAGCCTGTTGTCGGGTTACGGAGTGATGTAGGGCACTCCCATAGCCGTCTTCCAGCACAATTACTTGGGGGCGTGTGATGTTTACGTGATGTGTTCCTCCAAAGACACACAATAGATTACTGCCCCAACAGCTGATGGTGATTAAAGCAGCTAGGCCCCACGTGGAGATTGTGCTTCAACTTGTTTAAGGTAGATATAGGGATCAGAGAGCTCTATCCTGTCCAACCAAAACACAAGCCACGTATATGCCGTGACGGTAGCATTGACACATTATGCTAAGTCATGGTCTACTATAAGAGGTAACTTATATGATATTTGTCGAAAAAAGGGTTCCAAACCCTAAGACTTTGCTGCGCACGTTAGCTCACTGCACTAACAACGGATAGTGATTAGAGCACTTAACCATAGTTTTTGTGTGACACTTTGGTAGAAATGCAACTCTTAGGTTGAGTTGCAGTCAGGATCTTAACTCTGTCCTACCAGGCGCTATACCTTCGATGGAAGGATGAGATAAAGGGCGCAGCCACTATCAAATGTCTATAGAATACAAGTAGGCTTGAAAAGCTTATAGAAATAATAGAAAAACATACCTTAAAAGTAAAGTGAATTGTGGATAGGGCCCCAAGTCGACGAAATTTTACTTTTGAACGGAGCTCTGAACCAAAGTTCACTAAAAGAATTTGAGGCGAAGCACTTCCGAAGTGTACACAAACTTCAGAGACCCAAAGTTGGCCTTCGAATAACCTTGTTTTCTTTTAGCCAAGTGTAATTAATTTTTATAATGTTTCAGAACCTTTTGTCGTTGTTGTAATTGTTGCTGCTGTCTTCATTGTGTCGTAGTTGACACAGATTTGGGGCAGTGAATGGTTTCCAACAACAAATGGCAGTCGGGCAATATCTTCCTAGCAGCTGTCAAGTGAGTACAAAGTAAACAAATAACGGGAATCAGATCCTGCGAACAGGACCTTCTACAAAACTTGAAACAGCAGGCAACCAAAACACAAATTCATTTTCAAGAACCAGAGAGACATGCCGCAAAGCTGTCTGTTAAAAATATTTTGAGTAAAAAACTATTAACTTGTTTTGTTGGCACCCGCAAGCACACACACACACACACATGTTATCATAATTGCAGCATACTTGCAGGCGCTTCGGATATACATGAGCAGAAGATACGCACACAATTCGCACGCAACAGCTACTTGAATATACTTATACATGCATAATGCATGCTTATGAATGTGTGTGAGTGTGTGAGAGTGTGTCACTGTAAGGTAGTCTATGAAGGCCCAGAAATGAGTGACTCTGTGTGTGTGTGTGTGTGTGTGTGCTGAGGGACGCTGCTGACAGCGACAGCGGCTTGGAGGAGGACTGCATAAAGTTTTATGTTTTGTTTGCGCCAGTGCAAAACTTTTGTTACCTTTTTGGTAGACAATTTTTGTTGTTGTCCTTGTGATCGTCATTGTTGTTGCTGTTGTTGTTGTTGTTGAGTTAGTTGTGCTGCTGCTGCTGCTTACACCTCATCAACGTTGGCGTCGCAGCAGCAGCAGCAAGGCGTCAAGGTGTTTGAACTCTTGCGCAATTGTTGAAATTTTTACGCTTAAGTGATTTTTTGTGTAGCATACTTTTGGGTGCACTTGTGCAGCAGCCGCGCTATTACGCACACTCACACACACACACACACACACACACACACACACTTAAGCCAGTGTGTGGCACTGTAAACCGTTAACAGACAACCAAAATTTTGTTGCACGCATTGCGGCACGCGGACAGCTATGTGAATCTCTAGTTGAATTCCTTTATTGTGGCATGCGTGAATCTCGGTCTGTGTGTGTGTGTGTGTGTGTGTGTGTGTGTGGGTGTGTGTGAGTGTGTGTGTGACGGCCGTTAACTTAAAGGCGTTTAGCGCCTGGGCCAACAACGGGACACTTCAATTGTTTCGTTTTGGCATTTTTGTTGTTTGATTCTCTGATTTCGGCAAGTTGGTAAAAAATGCATAGATATATTTGCACTTACGTCTATATAAAGTGACGCTTACATTTTATGTTTTAGCTGTTTGTTAGGGAATTGAGATATAACTGCGCTCAGCAGTGGAATGGATTTTATGTATATATCATCTGTGGAAGTAATTTGTCGTTGTTTTGACTTTTAAAATTGGCTTATCGAATATATATATTTGCTGTGATTTATATTAAGTTTTACCACGTATTGAGAATCATTTCTTCCTTTCATCAAAGCAATTAAAAGTCTTCGCAACACCTATACTCTTTGGTCGAGAACGCACTGGGACCTCGGTTTAATTCTAGGCAATTCAAGTTGCCACAATACAGTATCCTACAGAAATGACTTAATATTGCCGTTGACGGCCATCAGCCTAGAGGACGACTATTTCTTCTTTACTTTCACCATTTATTTTGGTTTTTGCAGCTTCGAACTTAAGTTGACTGAAACTCTGGACCAATGTTGTTGTTCGAAACAAGATCACTACAAGAAATATTCACAAAGAAAAGATATATCCACATTTTAGGATGATGTATAATGTTACACCACATGAAACGACTCGCTCTGCTCCAACAGAGATTATGTTCCACAAGATCATAAGGGAAACAATTCGCTGACTTATCGGGTATATTGATATACTCAATCATTTTGGACAGAGTTTCCCTAACCAGTTGGAGTTTACTCTAGTTCCTGTGAACGCGATTTACCTATATTGGTAATTCCTTTCCAGGCTTATATCAGCACATCGGCCTATGTCGCAGACATCAGCTTGGAAGATGGTGGTATGCACCTCCTCTAAGGTTGTGTGTTTTCAGACAAGGCGATGACTTCTCCAGCAACCTCTTCTACTTTAAAAAGAGTGTGTTGCGAGAGAGTCGGAGCGAGATCATTTTCTAAAAAAGTCACATATTACTAAGTGAGATATTACCAAATCCTTTACGGCTATTGAAAGAGATACGCTACGTTAGAGTCTCAGATTGCTGTTGAAACATACTCTTTTATGCTGCCAAGAATGCTATCCCATATCTCTTCAACATAGATATGAACTTTGAATCAGTGGTATCAGTATCCGCGAAAGTAACAATCTGTAAGACTTTCATTACCGTTTACTTTTCTGATGATCCAATCTGATGCAGATGTACCCGTGTACAGGTAGAGTGCGCATTAACTATCTTTGGCATCACATAGCGAAGAAGGCGTGAAAGTCGTAAAGCAGAGGTGCTTGGAGGAGGCCGGTAACAGGATTTTACTGCCAGTCAAGAAGAGTTCTTCTTAGGAACTAGTAGAGCACAAGTTGCGTAGGTGCAGACTACACATACTGCAGTAGCTCATTCGATAATGTTCAAATAGGTTTCGAATAAGTGCCTCAATCATCTTATTGCAAAAATTATATTTCAACTCTGCCGCAAAGTGTTTCATGCAATTTCTATAAACATATAAAATCAAATATGCATGGTCTCGAACTCCCGGACAAGCAGCAAACCATTCCTCATTGAACAACAATCTGTGAATGATCCGTCAGTTTGGCTTCGTTTTTTGTATTACTCGTTCAGCTTCCGCTTGAGCTTCCGTTACAAGAACAGCCCACGCCAGACCGGGAATAAGTAACCAATCCGACCAGAGAGTGAGAGGCATCAGTTGCCGCTGGAACCTTTTGCAGCTCCTTCGACTGTTTTTGGCTTATTAAACATTTATTGTGTTTGCTGAGTTTCCGCTACAATTTGTTTTAGGCTTCCTGTGTAGTATTCCATATATACTTGAATATAAATGCTATATGTTCTTGTGTTATTATTTTGACTCTGCTTTGACTTGCACTCCGGTTGCGGCAGGAGGCTAGGCCCGGGTAAGACGTTGTCCGCTCACGCCTGCTTGTACTTACTTTAAATCCGTAACCGTTTACACATCAACAACTTGGCACTCTCTTATCTGCCGACTCTATGTTTGATGTGTCCCATGTGCGTTGCGGGTCGACGACGACAAGAACGACGGGGACTGCCACATCTCAGTTAACACAAAGGCGGCATTGAATTATCACACGCTTTTGTTATATTTATATAGCAGGCTTTTAGGAGCTTGCTAACTGTTCTGTGTGTGTGTGTGTGTGTGTGTGTGTGTGTGTGAGGGCTGTGTGTTGTGTGTGTTGTGTTTTATGTTGCGTGTATGGCTCGTGTGATTTCCGTTACCACTTGATAACTTAAAGAGCTCAACATAGAAGTGTTCTACGATTTTCCTGCCTTTTTTTCTTGCGTTTCGTCTGTTGTGTTTCCATTTTCTTTTTGCTTGTCGGCAGCACTTTATAAATTATGATTTGCCTTGGCTGTGCCACAGTCGTTAAGCAAATAAGACGCCAGGAGTGGCCAGGGTGGCAGAGACTCTCAAGTGTTGCCAACAAGTTGCTGTTGCTGTTGCCGTTGCCGTTGCCATAACCGTTGTTCGCCTCATTTGGGTTATAAATGGGTGTAAAGCAAAAAAAAACAGGAACAACAACAACTATAAGACGAAAAGGCAGCTATGGAAAAGGCAAGGACGACGGCAATGGCGGCGTATCTTGCGAAAATATCAATTACAATTAAATAGATTAAACCTTATCATGCAACAACTGTCGCACAAGTGTCCTGACAGCAGCTACAACAACTCGTGGCAGCCGTAGATGGGGTTCAGGGCCAAGACGATGAGCACGACGACAAAGACGACGAAAAGGACAAAAGCGGCGACAACGGAAGCGGCGCGCTTATAACAACAAGCAGACAACAAACAAACACACACACACACACACACACACACACACACACACACACACACACAGAGAGAGAGAAACACGAACCAGCAACACATGAGCATTTTAGACGCGACACGCCAAGACAGCCAGAAACCAATACAAATGCGCTGACACACACACACACACACACACACACACACACACATACGCGTTGGCAGTGAGCAACAGTAAAAACGCTTTACAAGATTAATGAACGTACAAAAGTTTAGAGACAATGGACGACGACGCTGACGCTGACGTCGCTGCCGCTGCTGATGACAACGACAGCGACAACAACAACTACAGCATGACATGCCCGACCACCATGCAATGGCAAGGCTGCGAAACGGCGCACAGTGGATCCAACTGACTTCTTTGTCTGCGAATCTCATAACTTTTGAGGAAGTTAAGATATTTTCAAAATTTAAAATGCATATACATATAATGTTAGTATAAGATAATTCCTTAAGTTTCTGCGATACACTGCGATAAATATGCTGTGACGAGAGGGAGCTTCAAAAAACGATAGTAAAGTTCGATGTTATATACACCAAAAGTCGTATCCTTGAACCTACAAAATGTGCTTATTGCTTAATAAATCGTTAAAATTTGTAAAATCTGTTGGCAAGATGTTTGCAATCTCTGTATTTTGATCTTAGTGTACACACATTCTCCAGTTAGACAAACTTTCGACGAGGACAATTTGTTGAAAAATAAGCACAATTTAGAACATGGAATTTTTCCATGACATGCAAGGATAAGACATTTGCAGTATTAATATCGAACTTTACTACCGTTTTTTGAAGCTCCCTCTATACACAGCTTATTTATCGCAGTGTATCGCAGAAGCTTAAAGACTTCTCTGTTCTATGCACATTAAATTTTGAAAATATCTTTACTTCCTCATAAGTTATGCTTTTCGCCGAAAAAGAAGTCAATTGGATCCACTGTGCGGCGCTCACAATACAAAATATATAGCCTACACTTAGAGGCGCGCAAAGTCCGTAAGTCGTGGAAATTTATTTTGGCGTAAATTTCATTTAACTAATCGAATCGATTCTTATTCGTTTTATTTCACTGCCGCATGGACTGGGAATTTATTTTTTATTCTCTTTTTCCGGCTCTTATTAAATTTTACTTATAATCTACTTTATGCTTATGATTAATTGTTGGCCAGTTTTCAGCTGAAATATTTCTCTCTTGGAATAAAATTTTGTGTTTGCAATGATTGAGAGCACGAATGCGATATAGCGCGAGGATAGCGTTAAATTATCGAAATGTTATTCTGTTCAATATGACACTTGAAACGCAATGAAAAAGTGAAAATTGAATTGACATCAATACACTAACATTCTTTTTCTTCTTAAACATTCTTCAATATTTGAATTTAAAGATTTTCTGTGATTTACACAAGGTGTTGAGTAGCTTAGAATCATTTTGGACTTTCGAGTCAAGTTTGACTCTCATGTCACGTACGTTATTAGCAAATGCACAACTGCTTTTTTTATCGAATTACCTGAAGAAAAAATACTGTTGAAAAATGGAGTGTAGGTTTATTGATCAATATCTATTTTGTTCCCTCAACCCTCTAATGCCCTGTAACGTCTTTAGACGGCCTTTACTAAAATAATCATAAAAACTACACAAGTTATATTTTTTAAAAAGCAGGATCACATAATTTAAATACACAGTATGTTTTAATATTTAGAGGTCGGCGATTGTTCATTTAGTCATGGAGAACATTGTATTTTAAAAATAAGCCACAACGTGCATTAAAGTCACTCCAATTTTTTGCAATTTCGCTCTAATATTTATTCTTTTTCATGTATATTCTCATAGATATGTTGTATCGTGTGGCTATGTACATTGCAAAACTGTTTGGAGCAGGGATTCTGCAGCTGGTGGTGTTATTGGGGATGAACAAGAAAACGATTCTAAATTTGAAATAACCGGACAGATTGTTGGCTCAGCTTTTGGATATTTCAAATGATTTGTGAAGTGGTACTTTAATCCATAAATTGAGACTATCGTACAGTCTGGCCGCCATAAGGGCGGTTGCAGGAAGCAGAATAAACTCCAAGTTGGTCTGGAAAACCAGATTGAAGCTAGAACTTCTGGGACAACGTAACTCACTCTCAATTTACATACTAATATTGCCGGGAATGAGTTTGCGGACAAGCTGGCGAAGGATGGTGCTGCGAACCCACTGATAGGACACCCCACATGCACAGTATACCACGTGCATAACTATACAAAGCTTCAATCGGGTAGGGAGTGAGTTATCGACATGATTCGATTTTATCTGCTTGAAAATGCGCATCTTCATCAGGTCAAATTTGTGTATCTCTAGCTCTTATGGTGTCCGAGATCTCGACATTCATTCGGAAGGACGGTCAGACGGACATAGCTATATAGAATCGGCTATTGCTGCTGAGAAACTCAAAAGTATTGAAAAACGTAAAAAACTTTTTGTTGTCAGCCTTAAGTACTAAAACAACATTAGTTTTAAGCCATTACACATTTTGAAGACAGTCCACCAGTGTTTGAATTGCTGCCGCCAAATAAGCAAAAGCCGTCAAATTATTGCTTTTTTGCGCTGTTGCTATTCGTATGATTTTACAAATCGGCTGCTGCCGCTTCTGAAATTTCAGAATTTCAGCAGTTTTTCGTCGGTCTCGGCTGCGGCTATTGAAAAAATGAAATCCGCAGCAGCTATATGATTTTTACTTACGAACAGCCGCAGCAGTCGTTTTACGGAGCGAAATCATGCTGATTTCGCGGAGAGCAGTCGTCTTGAAGGCAGCGAAATCAAAATGATATTTGTGCTAAGAGGCCTGACAGTCGTTGCTGCCAGCTAGCAGCAGCACTTCCGTACAGCCAGCCGGCTGCCACGTCATTGGCTTCGATGATGTTTCGCATCCGAAAATACTGAGCCCACAATGTCTGTCCATTATTTTACAATTCATCGAGGCTATACAGTTTTTCATATTGCCCCAAAGTAAATTAAAAAATTTGTTATAAGGCGGAAAAATTTATATTCTACCGTTGTCCATCACCATTCCATTTCTTTTCTCACCATTCAAGACTTTTTTGGAAATTTTACATCTTAATAAAAATCAGTACAATTCGAAGAGCTGTTGTCGCCTTTGAGACAATCCCTCACGTGGCTGTCTGTGGGTATTGCGGTTCCGTCTTTTTCTTCTACGATCGATCACTTTCTGAGGTTTGTTGTTTTTGTTGTTGTACGCTGTCGTTGACATTCTGTGTCTTACACTAACTATTCTGCGTATTGAAATTAAATTTCTGTCGCTCAACACGATGACCTATTCAATTATTCGATAACACGTGATTATAATTCAATCAATAGAAATACCTAATACAAATGCTAAACGTAGCTGGCCTTGACTCTGCCTTCCATACTGTTTTCATTTAGTTATAAATTTATTTATTTTATTATATTTATTCTCCAAAATAAGCACAGTTAAAAAAAACATGGATAGGCAACTAGAGCATCTATCGGAGGTAGATAAAATTCTATCGAAAGCGTTGGCGGAAGAGGATGAGCTGCATACAATGGTCGAAAACGGAAACAATGCTGAAAGAACTCCGAAGGATACCAATTTGGAGCCGTTGGTAAATGAGGATTCATTAGACTTGGATCCTTATCAAAACCATGACGACATGCTGAAGCAAGAGCCGGTACTCTCAGCAAGTCAATATGAGCTGTTGGACTCCAAGCGGTCCTGTTCTAAGTGGACAAAAGAGCTGAAGAGAAGTCTCTAAAATTAAAGATCGACGGGATCCCCCAGCCAGAAACGGAACTAGATAAGATACTAAAGAAAAAGCTAATGCAAAAAAAAAAGAATGTATGTATATAGAAGGCAATTATTATTTACTATTTGAGGCACATGAAGCTTTAACCGTTTGTGAATTATAAGCAAGCAAATGAGAAAATATACAAGTGTGTATTTTTTCTACTTACTTCACTAACACATAGTGCAATAGGTGTTTTTGAACTAAGTACGTCATTTTAGCGCAACAAAATTTGAAAATCGAAAAACTAAGTACGCCATAATTAGCCGCTAATAAGTTGCTAATTAATTTCGAAAAAATTAGTTTAGTAATACTAAGTTTTTGATACAAAACAGCAATTAATAAAATTATAATGGTTATTCAAATCATGCGGATTTCGCGGCGAACAGCCGCAGCAGTCGTTTTACGGAGCGAAATCATGCTGATTTCGCGGCGAACAGTCGCAGCAGTCGTCTTGAAGGCAGCGAAATCAAAATGATATTTGTGCTAAGAGGCCAGACAGTCGGTCGTTGCTGCCAGCTAGCAGCAGCACTTCCGAACAGCCGGCTGTTCATGTAGCTGCTGCGGCTTTGATTTTTTCAATAGCCGCAGCCGAGCCCGACGAAAAACTGCCGAAATTGTCAAAGCCGAACAGCACAGCAACAGCAAAGAAAAATATTTTAGCATTTTAAACGGTGCAGTCCACAAAAATCTTATTTAATTGACTATATTTCCTATAACTTAAGCATAGTCAGAAATAGATTTATTCAATTTTGAAAGTTTTGGTATTATTGTTTACAAGTGTGTAGTGATTAAATAAAAGTAAATTTTTCATATGAAAAGAAAAAATGTATTCTAGATAAAATTTTGTACCTCTCAATAACTAGGAATCTCTTTAAAAAGAAACAACTTCTCAGTGCGGCAGAGATTTCTTTAATAGCCTTTCAACACGAAAGCAATCAGACGATGTGCCAGAAATATCTTTGAGAGCGTATTTTTGAAAAGATTGCATCTAAAAAGCACTCACAGGATTAAGTAATAAGTCACGACGCTTGCCTTTCACATTTCTAGCCTTCTCGTTTTTATTTAAAAGTTTTATATTTTCTCGCATAAACATACATAGAACTTCTTGTTATACGGTCACTCTATATATTGTTTACACTGACATGAACAATTAATCTTGGTAGAGAAATGAAATTCATTTGCAAATAACGATTTTCGACGTGGATTGCCAAGGCAAGAATGTTTCGTTTAACCACCAAACTTAGCCACCATAAAAAACTAATACAACAGGACGAAATCCGTAAAAATTTTCCACAAACGGAAAACAATTGTTGCTTGAATTGTGACAGAATTGATAAAGCAAGATCAGCATGTGACGTACAGTGAGATCAGGGCATTAGTGGGACCAGCAAGCATTCAATATTGCATGAACATCTGTACACAAACAGAAGCGTATGAACCATAGTATAATAATACAAGGTAAGCTTACTCTGCAGACGTTCCTCGCAAAGGTATCTTATTTTACATTCTGCTGCAAACGTCAATGAAGAAGGTTCATCCTAGGTGCCTCCTAACACGTTTATGGCATCTTCGGTGCACGACAGTGGAATACCCTGTACCCGTTATACCCATAACTCCAGTATTCTTGGGCCAATGTTGTTGAATTATGTAACAAAGATCAAAAATCCATTGAAAAAATGTGGATTCAGTTTTAACGACTAGGGCTACACGAGTCTCCACACCGAATTTTGTACCTCTAGCTCACATGTATCTATATCTAAACGTAGTGGAATTTTGACATATCCGTTCCGATATTTGATTTATCCGATCTCGATTATTTTTGAAACACAGATGCACATGTCTGAGGAGTTTAAGGCTAATAAATTCAACGGAGCAATTCTTCTGTCAAGGGGGAAGGGGGTAAGATATCGACATAATTCGACAAACTCGTATTTCTCCCGGCAGATGCGCATCTTTTGGCAAAAACTCTTATAGTCTCCGAGAACCGTGCAACAACACGGACAGACGGACATGTCTATATCGACTCGACTATTGCTCCTGACCATTTTTGCCCATGGAACATATGATCTGCCACGCCTCCTTCTGCCTGTTACATACATTGTACAAATCTATAATACCCTTTTACACTTTGCGTACAGGGTATAATACAAATGTAAGCGAAATTTTAACTACTTCGGGCAACTTCTCAATGACTTAACGTCATAATAAGGTTATATAAATAACAGCATGAACACAACTGTAGATATGAAACCGCACTCTAAGCAAACTCGATAAACCATTAAGGCTCAACAAATGTTTAAAAGCAAAAACCTTTCAAACACACAGAAGCTGATGAGGATGCGCAAACCTTCGTTCACCCACTCCCAAGCAGCTCAGCGCCATTGCCAGAGGGTAAAACCACCTGCTAAACCATGAACTTCATCACAATTGCCGGCGCTCAGTCCATTTGCTACATAACACACCCAATCCTATATCCCGCAACCAAATTAAATATTTATGTCGGACCAATATTAACATCGAGCAAAAACTTGAACTGTAAATTTAAACCGTGTACCGAGAATACGCAACTCGTAAGCCTCCAAGATAAAGCGCAACAACCCTCATGTAAAAATCACTACCAGGAAATGATTGTTGTTGCTCCTTTGCTTCCTCTTCATGCTTTTGTTTTTATAGCTTCATTTTCGATTATCGCGTAGTGCACTTATCGCCGACTTTGTCTTTGGCACATGCTTCAGGAACTGCCTCTACTTGAGGTCCTGTTCCAGCTCCTGTTTTTGTGCTCACTCGTTGGCCGTGTTGTCAACGTCTTCGATCTTTGTCGGAGTTTCCCCTCTGAAAGGAAAACTAAAAATGAGTAAAAATAAAGCTTGTGGAAACTGCTTGAGTGGGTGGCCCTTGGTATGGGGGTTTATGTAGTAAAACTCAATCACATTGTTTTAGCAATTCGTCCTTTTTTAGATTTCACTATTGTTGCTGTTACTGTTGCTGTTGTTGCTGCTGTTGCTGTTGTTGTTGCTGTTGCTGTTGTTGCTGCTGTTGCTGTTGCAGTCGACGTCCGTAATTGTTGCTTGTTGATTTCTGCTGGCAGCAAGCAGCAGCAGCACTTGCCGCTTTTTGTGCCTTTTGCTTTTTTCCAGCATTTATTATGGCATAGTTTTTATTCTGTTGCTGTACTTTTTTTCTTGTTGTGTGTGTGTGTGTAGCACGCGAATCCAGCCAAACTGCAGTCGGGGCCAGCTGCTGCCCAGTTAGGGGACTGTCCAGTTGGCCTGGTTAGGTTGCCTGCCTGCTTGCCTCTTGGCTTCGAGTGGCAAATGGCAAGTTGGCCAGCGTGTCAAACGAGAGTGACTCGGCCCGAAAATGCAGCCAGCGCGGGAGTAGCAAGTACAGTGAAGCTTGCCTTTAGCAAAGTCTCAAGTGCCATTGAAGCAACTGAAGTGCCAAGGCATTGACAAGCAGTGCAAAGCAGTTGATCAAATTGTGTACTATCAGTATTGTTGAGTGGTGTCTTGGCTACGGCGCCACTTGGTCGACTTATGACGAGTTTTCCTTCAAGTAAAACACGGCTAATACGGTTTTTGGTACGCCAGAAATATTTAATATTTTCATTTTCAGAAATTTCTTAACGTTTAATTAATTTCTTACTTACATATGTTTATGTTTTATGTATGGTTTTCCTGCGGTGTTGTGCGGCCTTGACCGCGCTCAATCATTGCTTCTCACATAGCTATCGTAGCTGCTACTGGCTACTACAGTCACTGCCTAAGCACATACAGTGCGAGTGTGAGCGAGACAAACACACGCTTAGGTAGAACAGTTGCTGGAATGTGACTTACAAAACAACACAGTAGGAAATTTAAGACTGCTAGAGCATGGAGCTTTACTATTTAGTTAATACGGGCAGTAGTTGAAGATAAGGATGAAAAAATACAGTACTAAATATGCGAGTATATAGAAAGCTAATAAGCTTGATATTGAAGTACATAAAACATTTAATTTGTAGATTCGTAGTGGGCAAAAACATGATGAAATAATATATGGACAGCCAGTAAGATGCAAATTAACCAATAATAAAAAAAAATTTAATTTTCTGTTTTGAGGCATTGTTATCCATGTCAATATTCTGTATACTCACTAGAGACAAAGTTTTTCTCTACACATTCACATAAAACAACCCATAATCGCTTTAAATACTATAAAAATTTCAATTTTGTCCACTCAGTATTAAGGGAACCGTTTTTGATACTAAATTTTTCGCATTTCCCATCACGAGACGACAACAAAAACGCCATGCATTTTATTTTAGTATTAATCGAAAAATACCAAAGCGAACTAAGATTCGTTGGGTCAAATTCTTTGTTCTGGGACTTCTGACAAAACTATAGTTGTTTTTGGTAATTTTTTCGATTCTTTCAGAATCGTATTTCGAAAGACGTAAATTGAACACCACGCCAGAAATCGAGACCCCGAAAAGGGTATATAACTACGCTCCCACTTGGGTATATTGTCCCATCTGACCTTCAAACTCTGCCAATTCTAAAATTTATCCCGGATCCGTTTTGTTTAAGTTGATTTGAATGAAGCTGCCAACTTTTTACTGAAAATATAACCGAGCTGACAATATTTCGGATCAAAATTTTGAAAACTATCGATGCACCTTTGTTACCGAAAAGTCCTAGAATATAGATATAAATAACGAAGTTAAAGATGATACACAAATGGAACGACGGCGAGTCCCATAATATGGGTGATTAGAACTATACGGTTATTGCAAAGCACTTTGCTCTCCGGAACTCACATCAGTCAATCATCTTATTCTTTACTCACTTACAGGGCCGTAGAGAGATAATCCGGGGCCGGAGGTCAAAATTAAAAATGAACTGCTATTGTACCCCAAAGTACCTATTAAGGGCCCCCTTAAGAACTAGATTTTTATTATGGTTATATGGCACTGTCGATTTAGGCCCACAAAAAGATATTTTTTAAAGTAATTAGTGTGGTGAGCGTTTGGACATAACACAGCGGGTCAAAAAATGTCGTATGAGGCGGCTAACAGTGACACTGTGCTTTCGGGACCAGTCACCACAGACTTTAACAGGGTTGTGGCAAAGACCATCCCTCACCCGCAAATAAGTAAAGGACCGGTAATGTGCGGACCCTTAATTGGGATGGTGCCTCTGCTATGATAACCCGTTACCGGGCTACGGCCCGATGTAGAACAATCCTCCAGGCGCCTCTGCTTTGCACGGGGCTTCTCCACTAGGCCCTGTACCTAGTCATTTTAACAGAGACTCGGCCTGCCCATGCGTCGTGCCCATTCAACAGCTGAATGTTAATTCGCTTGGCTATGTCAACATTGTCGTAGAGCTCATTGAGTTCGTCATTGCATCGAATGCGGTAGTCATTTCCAACGCTTAAAGGACCAAAGATCAAACGGAGTAATTTCCGCTCAAACACTCCAAGGGTATTTTTATTAGACTGCTTCATCGCTGCATAATATTTATTGGTAAGAGTGATTCTCGGCTTTATTTCCACGCTGACATAGTTTTGCATTGTAATAGTACTGCCAAGGTAACGAAATAACAAAAAAAGCGTCATAATTTTTACGATGTAATACCTACATGTTTTTGTTTTCTCAAAATATTGTCCATTTCATAAAAAATTCACAATTTGTGGCGAAAAAGATATGTGGAGGTCTTTGGATTGCGTTCTTTCACAAAGTGTTCAGTTAAGCGTAATCCTGTGATGGATTTGCAGCGTACCATAAAATTTGGATTGGCCTTTGTTTGTTTCCTTGGTGTCCCAGGAACCCAGTATAGACTGACTCCAGTATTACTAGATTAAGGGGTTTTCTACTAAAAGAGTGATTTGGAATTTAAGTGGAATCTTTTTTTAGATGGAAAGTAGAGTGTTTTAGTCTTAAACTTAAACTTTGTCTTTGTATTACAAATAGAATTTCAGGGTGTGTTTTTCTAACTTACATGTATCACGCCTCTGATACGCAGAATTTATCCTGTAGTTACTCGTAAAATATTTTCTAATCAACTTACATGAGCGTTCTACATACGACAACTGGTTGTTTTTAGTGGGAATTCATGGTTGGTCATGAACATTTTGGCGAAGAACCTTTCAGCCATTTAGTAACTCTGGCTCTTTCTATTATCAAGTGAAATCGTACTGAGTCTAGTCTACATTGTGGTAGGATTTGCCTGGTCTCTAAGGACAGCCTATCTGATTCCTACAGAGACGTACAGTTATCCCACATAAATTTTTCCAAAATATGAAGCCCATTCAGAATCGCGAAGATTACTATTTGAATTTACCATAAGGTCACCATCAGCTTTTGAGAATTTCGCGAATATCACTGACAGCGAAGGTTCCACCCGAACCTCTATGTCTTCATTGGTAATTGAATAATTCAAGTAATTTTGTTTTTAATTGAAAGTTAAACGTTAGATATAAACTGATGTTTATGACTTTTATTTGTTACCAAAATGTTCTGTTATGAGAAACCTTTTTTGCAGAGCTTAAAAAGAGCCGTGTTTCGAGCAAATCGGATGGAAAATGAAGAAGGTTTAATTGATTTTTGAAGAAGTTGCCGTAGTACAACTAAACTTGATTCTAAATAAGCTTGCAAAGATACATCTATGCTGCATACCACAAATATAAACAAATTTGTAATGCAATTTTCAGCATTTCTATGGTAAAGATAGCCTTAATGATTTGTGCAAACTGTGCCGAATTCAGCCTAGGCAAATAATTGGCAAATATTTCAAGTGCTTTCTTTCTCTGTAGGAATGTGAAGTCCTTTCATTCAGAAATCCAAGCCAAAAGAATCTACTGACTTCAGCTGAACTCTTACATTCATTCGTTTTGCCCATTAAAATGCTTAACTGTTTCATTTCTGCAGCACTAATTTAGCTCTTCCGTTGCCACTTAAATGCTTTTTACTGTACAAAAACCCAAAACTCCCACACCCACACACACACACACACAAGGAACACACACATCCCGCAGAAACAACAAAACTTAACCTAACCCAATGCAAAGCTACGTGTGCCATGTGCCACTCACTGCTTTGTAGCAGCAACAGTAACAAAAGCGAAAAGCTACAAAAACAACAGTGGCAGCAGCAGCAGCAGCGACTGGTTTGAAAAATGCTCCAGTCACCATGTGTCTCCTCAGCACCCTGCAACACCAAGGGTGTTACTATCGTATCAACGGTGTGAGCCCAGTTTAAAAGCAGTAACAGGCCGAGGCTCCGGCTGGCTCAACTGGCGCAGCGTAGAAAAATTTGCGCCTGGCATTGCCAAAAAGTTTTTTTGGCCAAAAACGAAACGAAATATGCCGGCTGCATGTCCCTCCGTCTGTCTGTCCGTCTGTCTGGCTGGCTGCCTTGGTATAACTCTGGTATTGGCCAACTGCAGCTGGCTGTCTGTTGTTGGCCTTTTGTTTTAGTCAGACCGTGCGCCATTTTCTAGCCATTTTTACTTTTTAATTGACATTTGTTTGTTTATGTGTGCACTAGCGCGTGTGTCAGAGTGTCAGTGTGTGTGAGTGTGTGTGTGTGTGTGTGTGTGTGTGCGTGGGTGTGTTTGTGAGCACTTTGCGACCGGAGGCAGACATTTTTGTAATTATAGCACAAAATTGATTTGATTTTTGATCTTAATAAGTATTGACAGGATTTTTAATGAACTAGCAGCAGCGGCAACAACGGCCAAAACAGACTCTATAAACAAACAACACACACACACACACACACACATTACACACTTGTTTAGACTTAGCATACAAATCAGCCTAAAAGTATCCACATTAAAATGTAATTGAATATTTTGTGTTAAGCACTTTTGCCTACGCTCATGTATGCATATTTCATTGGTATTTTATATAATTTCATTTATGGCCAAGTCAGACGAATGCTGGAGTTGACCTTTTGGCTTGAACGCCTTTAAGGACCTGCTGTCTGACATAAATTTGCAAATCGACAAATATGTCATGCCCAATACAAAGCCAAATATACGAATATATATATATATAAAGCCAATGTCCGGGCATGCATGTAGTCAGCTCTGCGCTTGTGTGTGTGTGCGTGTAGGTGTGTTTTTGATGGGCAATGTTTGCTTATCGCTTCACAAACCTGAATCCCCCTACGCCCTTAGTCTCCACTGGTTCGCACGTGACTGACGCCTTGCTTCGTCTGCGCTTTGCGCCTAAATGTATGCAAGATAGCATCTGTTTTTGTCGTGCTACCGACTTACACATGTAAGTCACTCATATTGCACTGAGTGTGTGTGTGTGTGTGTGGGTGTGTGTGTCGGCTAAGCGCCTACATTCATTACATATGTATGCGCATTAGTCGCAAATATTTAGGATTTACTTGAACAGCATTAGCAGTCGAAATGAACATGTCTAAGCAGCTGAGCAGCTAAGGAGCGAAGCAGGGCCCAAAGCCCCCGCTTTTAGCCTAGTCGAAATTGTCAATAACAGAGACCAAAGTGCTACAAATTTTGTTACCTCAAAAGAATTAAAACCTAAAATTGCCACAAAAACTTTTGCGCCACAAACTGTGTGTGTGTGTGTGTGTGTGTAAAGGGAGTGTAACAGGAGGTTTACCTTTCAATTTCTACAAAATTCAATCTATCAAATATATGTAAAATAAAAAGAAAATACCACTCCATTCAGCGCTGCCCCACTGCCACTTTGTTGCAGCACTCTCGCTCTCGCTCTATCGCTTGTCTTTGGGCACTAAATTCTAGCCGAAAAACTGCAAGCAGCGTTGCGCTGCTCTGTTTTGTTGTTGTCGCTGCCGCTGTTGCTGCCACACAGCGCAACAAACAAAAAACAACTTTATAAATAAATAAAATTTCACGTGCCAGCACACACACACACACACACACGCACACGCACACGCACACAATAACTGAGTAATTTTTGTACTAAATGTGCCAAAAGTTGAAACTATAGCGCAGGACGAGCTCCCGAGCTCAATGCTTTCGTGTTCGTCGCTTGCACTTCGCGTGCTAGCCGAATTGCTCAGCATGTTGAAAAGCTTTCAAAGCTGCGCTCTTTGAGTGTTAATGTATAAGAGAGAGCTTCAAGCAATGCCGTAAGCTAAGCTCTTCAATGGTGAATTGTAGATTTAGCTAAAGGGAGCGCAAATTGAGCTGTTTTTGAGCGAGTTCTGTGAGCAAGTTTCAAGAGTTAGTTTATAAAGAGCATTTTGAGCTATGTTTGATGAGTGAGTTTAATTTACGAAATCGAGTTTGTTTGGGTCTTTTAAGAGCACTTGAGTCGTTTTAAGCGAAATGATTTGAGTAAGTAACTTCACTTTAGCTTAAACTAAAGAGCTGAGTCGCTTTTGGAGAACGGAGTATTTCTGCGTATACTAAGAGCATTTATAATCAAAGCGTTTGAGCGAAAATTGCGAGTGTGAAAAAACAAATCCGCTTGAGTTTATGCAGTCCTTCTAAGAGAAATTCCGGAGTATTCTTTCGAAATGAGTTTTATTTAGCAGAAGCAACAGCTATGAGTTACTTCTTGTTGTTTACGAGTTAAACAAGAATAGTCTGAGGCTTTTCTTACGCATACCTATAAAGTAGTAGGAAAAACCACTTTCAAAGGATTAAGTTATTAGTTATAAGTTTCCTTCAAACGTTTCCTATAAAATCATCAATTACATAGTCTAAGCAAGAATCAAATAAAGAATTGAAGTTTTTGCGAGGAGCTTTTGGAAAAAGCCAAATTTCTCCTCTATAGTCGGTAAATCTTGTTTGTAAAATACCCTTAAGTGGAATAGTAATTTTACTATGATTGAAGGGTTTGTTTTGGATTTAGTGACTGCAACAATATTAAGAAATAGATTTACAGGGTTACTAACTTCACACTCACACTTCAGTAGTGTTTATAATAGCTGCAGTATATATAGGTTTGTATTCTAATCCAATCAGCATTTAAGTGGCGTTTTGATGTCATAGCCCCGAAAGTGTAACCCAGCCAAAACTGTAATAAATCTTGAGATTTCGGGCTTGAAGAAAGAAAAGATGCTTCTGGTTCCGTTTGGGTTGTATTGTTGTCAGCCTTGCATTTTATTTACAGTGTGGCTGGAAACTAGGAACTACAAAGCTGTATGAATCTTTAACATGACGTGACGCCGAGACCGCTTGCTTTCATTTTTGGCAAAGCTCCCAGTTGGTGATCGCACATGAGCAGAATTGGCAGCACTCTCAGTTCTCTGTACATCGTGTCCGCTTTGTCCACAGGTTATTAAAAGACATTTTTAAAACAAGTTGGCCCAAAAGACATCTTTTCATATAAGATTTATTCCTGAAATATATAGTTGCCCCTTAAAGAAAGAACAATAATAATTTAACAAATTGTACAGTCAAATCTGTCAAGTTGACCACTCTCAGTTGACTGCTTTTTAATAAAACCAGAAAATTTCCATAGAAATTTTCTAATTTTCAACTGCTGAAGTAGAACCTGCATAACTTGTAAGGTGACCACTTTTATAGAAAATTTTTAATTTTTCCAATGAAAGTTACCCTGTGTAAAAACAAGTGGTATGTGAGGTTTTTTGTTTTTAAATTCAACTGCTACATTTACGCCGATTACACTATGCAAGAAATTCGACCTCATTGAAAGCCCTATGGCTAAAACATACCTTTTCCGGTAAATTTTGGATCGCTGATTTTGAATCCGAAACCTGTTCTGGATTTTCTAACACCGTAGTCGGTTTTTGGCTATTTCGAAATTAAAATTACAGGCTTCGTAAGCGCCGATCTCAGCAAATCTCATATTACTCGGGCGCTTTACTGCCTGCTGAGATAAACTGTAACTTGAAGTAACGGTATTTAAGTGTCGCAATAAATTTAAAAAAAAATCTTAATTTCCATATTATTTTTTAAGTTTACTGCCTGGTGACTCGCACTAGAATCAAGGAGTACCAAAACCGTCAGAAACACATTTTTTTACGGAAATTCAATCAAATTATCGATTGTGGCCTTTTTTCGATCTTCCTAAATAACTTTTTGCAAATTTTGCTCAAATTGGTGTTGAATCGTTCGCAAGCAATCCATTTTTTTTTTAGGTAGATCAAGTTTGTTGAATTTTATCGATATGGTATGTTTGAGACATATGTTTTTTTTGTTGCGTAGTGTTCTACTTTTTGCCTTTGAATAATATTGGAAATATTTTTAATGGAGTTCTAATAAAGTTCAGGTCAAATTATATGCGTGCTCTTCTTTTCTGTCTCAATGCTAACACAGTACAAAAACAGTGCAACTTGTTAGCTTTTCTATTGACAAGCCTAATAACAGACGTGCGTAACACCATCTAAGTGTAACACCACTTGAGCGTAACACCCCAAAGCGCACCAAATTATGTTTCACATCAAAAAATTTCTTATTCACCAAGAACTCTGATGAACATTTTCCAATCAAATGAATTACATGTTTCATTAAATTATGTTATTGAAATAAGATGTTCCCTATTTCTTAAAGCATATCGTCATCCAAAGTAAAGTCATCCAAGAGCCGTTTGGCCTCTAAATAAAACCGTCTCAGCATCACATGCATCAGTAGAACATCATTGCAAATGAAAAGCAGAATTGTGTAAAACTTTTTAATTATCAGACTACCAGGTAATACCTGAAGTAAGCCAAAAAGCTTCATTTGTAACTGTAATTCAGGAGCAGTTCTTGGTTTTGTCAATCTAACGAATAAATGGAATAGTCACTTACTGTGTTCACAGTTCCAGTTGCCAATTGTTGCTTACTTCGTGTGTGGCCAAAAAGTAAACTGTAACAAATCCCAGCAGTTGTATTTATAGAAAAACAACAGTTAATAATGCCACAATTTGTACTCTATTATCGTTGAAATTATAACGAGCAGCTGTGGTGCACGACTTTGCAAAATTGACCGACTTTCGATTTCATGGTTATTGGGCACAGAGTTATGGTCAGGCAAATGAACAATTTGATCTCAGTTTGTAGTAAAATATAGTTAGTTTCACACAAACGCATACAGACGCGTTCAGACATATAGATACAAAAGTTGCGAATTCTACGCATAACACAGTTGTCATTGGTGTTATGACCAAGTGTATGTGTGTGTGTGTGTGAGGGAGCTGTTGAAATGTCAAATGCCACAAATTCTTAACATTTTTGTGGTTAGGCTTTTTGCTCTTCTGATAAATTGATACAGATAATATTCATTATATATAGATTTATCTGCTACTAGAGGTGCGCGTTGGATGGTGGGTGCGGCGGGTACTATCGACTGTGGCTAGGGGCTTTGGTGGTGCTGTTAAAGTCATTAATAATTCATAAAATACATTTTACAATAAAATTCAATTGATTGTGTAAATATTTTCTTTTACCGCAGCCACCAAACGGTAAGAGTAATAAAACAAAAAGTTCCACGAGTGTGGTGTGGGTATCAAGGGGGTAGTGCAAGGAGAGGGTAGTGGCAGGCAGCCATGCATACTTTTTGATGTCATGACGGGCTTTGATAAATGTCCTGTGCGTGAGATGAGTGTGTGGCACATGCAACAGATAAAAAAGTAACTCTACATACATACAGTTCCGGTATTAAAAACTGTATGTTTGGATAAATGTGTATTTACTGTACATCTTTTTGCCTTCTTTGTGGCGCATAAATCAAAGCCATTGAATTACTGCGGAAAATCAAATTAAAGTGCAGGGGAAACTTTAATGACAAGACACAGCTATAATAATATGATAATAATAGCAATAAGATAATACTAAAATTTTTATAGAATAAAGGTAGTAATCGTATATGGAATATGATTATAAGCACATAAGTCGAGCAATTCAATCCTCACGGAATATCAATGAATAACAATTTACAAATGACAAACATAGTTATCAATCACTTTAGTTTTGACATTTTGTTAGCGTAATTTTATATATTTTGAGTACGAATGACATCTACAAAAAATGCCATACAGTCGAGGCGATATGGTTATACCCTGTATACGTTACATCTCAAAAATAGTAAATCCCGTTAAAATAGTTTCAGCTTAACTAATTAGCCGTTGTAATTTTTCCGAAATATCCGAATTGAAACCGATATATTTATACCGGTACGGTTTCGGTTTCTTTCTTTCCAAGCATACATATTTTTTTTCATGTTGTGTTTTTTGCATTGCGTCATTCTATGACGCATTTTCATTTACGTCGCACAGTGGTACCATCTGACTTCGGCAACATCCATAACTTTTCAAGAAGTAAACTTAGCTTCAAAATTTACAATGCAACAGAGAATTCCATAAGCTACTGCTACCATAAAAAGTGAAACACTAGACAACACAATTCGAGGGGGTTACATCCCCTGGCGACGATTTTTTCCCGACAACCCTGACAAAAGGTCAATGTTTTAATTGTTAGGCTCATACAAGCCTTTCCAACTAATTTTATGACTTTAGCTCATGTTTTATTTACATATACAAGAATTTTAATCGAGAACCTAATAATCCAAGACTGTCTAAGGGTCATTGAACTGATATTGGAAATCCTTTAATAGAAGTGATTATTAATCACTTTCGGACTTATGATTCACCAGTTACAAGCGATTTGCATATTACTGTAAGCAGGTCCACTTCTGTTGAGTTCTCGTCTCCTTCTGTACGCCGCTTTGCTCCACCATATTTCTGTTTTGGATCATGCGAATATGAACATCAAACAATCTTCCGCTTGACGGATTACACTGGTTTTCATAATTTTTCCGCATAAGTGACACAGAAATTCGATTTATTTTTAATTGTTCCATGTTTCATGTATCCAAGTAATACTTTTAAATTTTCCTGCAAGCTTTTTTTATTTATTGGAAATATAAATAATAGCCGATATTTGATATTTAATACAAAAAATATCGATATCATATCGATACAAAATCAACAATCCTAGTCACGATACTTCAAATGGCTTAATAATGGTGTGCAGAGTGTGCAGAGCAATTGCAACGCGCTTCTCCAGGCGATTGCACTTCCTAAAGTTACTGTCTGTTGTTACTGGCTGTAACATCGACACAAGGCGGGCAAACACAATTCGCTCCATACTGATACTTCCTTTGAAGTACACTTTCGTGTAACTTTTTAAATATATTCATAACACTGTAATAAAGGCACTGACTTAAGTGTCGAAACACCATCGACCAATTTTGCACTATATAGCACATGTTACGTACTACTGCAAGATCATCACTATCATTGGCTGCATAATAAATGGCTTCCGAAATTCGAGTTGTTAAACCAAACTAAAAAACAGCTGTTGGGCTGCGGCTTTTGCCAGTGTGACTGACTTTGCCGCAGCGCTTAACGACTAACTCTAGCAGCGCCAGTGGAACAGTGGTACAAAGGCCATTTTCATTGAAATCCCTATAACTTCCAAACCAATAGCCGGGTCAAGAACCTTTCAATAAAAAGGTTAGTCTACGCTTTATAACCTTAACTATGGTATACGACTCGACTGGATCGGATGCTCCAGTTAAAAGTCCAAAACTTTCTGTAATTATATAGTTGCGATACGCTGTGCGCCACAGCTACTGTGCTAGTGCCCTGAGTGATAAAGGCGTCCAGCTTTGTTTGGATTTGTCTTACAGCACAAAGAAGAATCCTCCATGAAGAATCCTTTTTATTAACCAAATTTATATTTAATTTTCGTATAGAGTTCATCGTAATTCAGCATTAGTTTGATTGGCTTAACCAAAATTGATAATTTGCATAATTGGCTAAAAATTACGTCACTAATTGAACTCCAACTGAATTTGCTGATTGAAAAGACGTTCGTTCGGGAGTGACTAAGAAAATGGTTTCTTTCTAATTTTAATTTTGTTTAACAGCTGTCAATCCCAATTTCTTTAGATTGCTCAATCAATATTTATTTGTTTGTATTTTTATTTTGTGTTGCGAAATTCGTTTCTTGCCCTATTTCATTTTAACGAGCCGCATTTATAAAGTCATAACTTTTATGGACTAATTTGTAATGGTCGTCGTCGTCGGCTCTGGCAATTGGCAAAACGTCACTCCTCTCAACTTTTGCAAAAAAGTAAATAATGTGACCCTAAAAAGTTGGGCGATTTATATTGGCCAATGCGCCTGTGACTGGCAACAGCACCGACGCTGGCCCCATTACAGCCACTCTGACAGCCACGGCCAATAAGTTGGCAAAGTATTTTAACGCTAATTAAATTTCCAGTGATGGCAAAAACCAAATCACAAAGTCAAATGTCGCTTGATGTGGCTTTTGTTTAGGCTGCGGCCTGTTCTGGTCTGGCCCACGTAACATCGGAGTCGAATAAAATCAGCGAACGGCGGGTTGGCCATAAGTCATGCATACCAAATGAATTACTTGTTTAGCTTGATGATTCGCCTTTAGCCTTTAGGTGGTCCCGCTCGTTCTTATAATGCGAATACTCTTGCGAAGTGTCGTTTAATTTGGTCAATTAAATAAGTTTGTGTACTGAAACAGAAATCAAAGTGAAACATGTTGGTGTTGGAAACTGTTGAGCGCGGCCAGAGCTATGTAGTTGGTAGACGTGTAACATTGTGCTGACAAGACTTTTCAACTTGGTGGCACCATCAAGCGTAATAACACATTAGCGTAACACCATCCAAAGGCTCACTAAAAGATGTTACATATCAAAGTGAAACACGTTGGTAGTGAAGTCCTTGTTCTCTGACACCCATTAGTATATATTACTATACATGTCATCCAGACTATTCGCTCGGCTAGGGCATTGCATCTTCGAAGTAACTTTACCTTTACCTGCCTTTTATGAATATTTACTTTATTCGGGCACTGTTTTTCTTTAATTTTTTGTGCTACATGCATGATTTCCAGTTAACACTCCGGCAGTTAGCGTTTACCGTTTGCCAGTTAGCTGTAAGCCGTAAGCGGACTCGTCTGCTCCAACTGGCAACTGCCAAGCGCCGCCGGCTGGCGACAAAAACTGTTTGTCTTGGCCCAAACTTATGTGGGCGCTTAATTTATATTGGCTGCCAACGTGAGGCAAAAAAAAAACAGTTAAGACAACAGGTGCTTGGCAATCAAAAATCTTTTGGCGGCGCACAATCACCGCCGGGCATATACTCAAACAAACAGCTCGGAGTGGGCGATGTCGGCCGGGGGAGGCTTACAAGTGGCACTTGAAGAACAGCAACAACACGTGTAACAGCAAAATGTATGCTGGGCGCCAAAGCGGGGTCCCGGGCTTGGAAACCAGGGAACACTTGGAGTGTAAGTAGTACGAGTATTGGTTTAAGTAGCGCTCGAGGCGAAACCAAGGTGACTGCAACGAACTCCTTGGCCAGGCCCCATAGCTTCTGTCTTTTACACGCTGTTTATATTTGCATACATTTAACCTGCTGCTGCTTGGGGCTACAAGGGCAACAACGACGACAACAACAACAAGACCAATATCAATACAAGGATTGCTCCTCTTCGGGCATGGAGCTGCTTTGTTTTCACAGGTTTTTTGTTTTTATTACAAAATTGTTGTTGATGATGTGGAAACATTCCACATTATTTAGTCTTTTTTTGTTTTTTTCGAGTATTAGATACATTTCGAGCATAAAAGTACTACATATGTACATATCTATGTATGTGTCATTTATTCCACCAGGATATTTGTACATTTTGTGGTTAATTAAAACTGCTCAAGTGAGTGTACCCAAGCACGCCAGGAGTTAGGAGATCTAGCCGCAGGATCCGCACACAAACACACTCATTCACTCAAAGAGGCACTCACTCACTTAAACACACACGTTCACAAACAATTCATAGAGATGTTAGTATTGGCATTAGGTTTAGTTGTTTCATAGTGTCGTGTCTCTAAGTATTTGAGTTGCATTGCTTTATTTGAAAGTTACTTTTAAGGGCTAAAATGGCTTCAGGTATGTATCTTTTACTTTTAAGTGTCTCTCGGATAGCCAGCCAGCGGCAGTGTCGAAGTGTTTGCTGAAATTGCACTGATACGCTGAATTACTATTTAAAAATTAAGTTGCAGTTTTTCTTCTTCTTGATTGGGCCATAGGAATCCGTTAAAGGCGCACGACTTCGCCAGCCCGTGATGGAAAAGTAGTTGGAAGAACTTTCTTCCACAAGCTTCTTTGTCCATAAGCACAACATGACCGTGAATTAATGCGCTGGACTATGTCTATATCATCGTCTAATTCGTTGTTCCATCTAATGCGGTAGTTGTTGCCAACGAGTAAAAGAACAACTTAGTACTTTCCGCTCAAACACATCAGTTTCAAGTGCTTCTTATCCCAATTTTAAGTTCAACCGGCGCGTCTCTCTGAGTAAGGTACATATGTACTTTGTCTTGCTCAAACGTACAACCAAATCCACCCTGAAAGATACTCTTTTAATAGACGCAAAAGCCCCGTGGTAACATTTCGCTTAGGGCGACCAACGATATCATTATCATCTGCGTTTCTTTCCGATGCACTCCGACCACACACTATCCATCCCAAAGTTGTCTGAAGCATCGCAAGGTATCAAAAGGTTCGGAGAGGCCCATCTACCTTGACGGATTGCGTATTGCGTATGCTTTGGGCGTATGTTGCTCAACATCACTATGTGAAATCGCACTAATTATGAAAGGATTCCAAAATCAAACAATGCGACTTATACGCCATCTCTCAACAAGCTATTAATTGTTGCTTTATAATCTACAAAAAGTTGATGGGTGTCAATTTGGTACACATGGATCTTTTCAGGAAAATGGTGGAGCTACCAAGCCCAAAGTCTCATTTATAAGTTCGGATTAGTGCTTTCGCGGATGGTTTTAGGCTAACACACAAAAAACATACAACCTACTTGAAGATAGGGCAGAGGATATCAGTTTCCAATCATCGGACATGCTTTTATCTAACCATATTGTACAAGACGGCAGTTGCAACTCATCGACATCGGTTTTAAACTACTCAACAAGCAGGTCATCAGCGCCAGCAGCTTTGTTGTTCTTCAACCACTTGATTGAGACCCAAACTTCGTCATGGCTAGGCATATCTGCACCATCATCTATAATTCGGGACATCGGGCACTATCAGATTTGCCTCTGCCGTACGCTTTACTTTTTGGAAAAAATATTCTAACGTCATTCGTGCTCCTGAACATCTTGATCTTCACCCGATCGCGTTTTTTATGGTCACGTTTATTCCTCCTTAAAGCGCTTCTACTTCTTTTTCCCAATAATGGTCTCACAAAGATCACGTAGCAGCCGTCTGCAATGTCCTTCTATTGGCGATGTTCTTCACTGCATTGGTTTCGCGATTTGTTGCTCGGCAGTGAGCATTGGAAACAAAGGATGTTCTCCATTTTAGTAGGCAAATGTGTTGAAAGTACCTCGTTGTTAGCGAGTTTGGAGGGGCGGTGAGTGAGCTGCTTAGAGAGTTGAGCTGAGAGGGCAAAGGCAGAGCGTTGTGATTGCAGTAAAGCTTTCGCTGTGACATAATTTGCATGCTCAACAAACTTCTCCAAAAGAGCTCCCTTAGTAACAGTGCTATATAACAAAATTATACTTTGTCGTGTAATCATCTCACTACCTCTGGAACAGGATACATTACAAGAGCTAGGGGAGCACCAATGCCAAATTCTCATATTTATACCACGTATCAAGCAAATAAGTTTTAGCAGATATGAAATGGTTGAATCTCTTATCTTAAGGGTTAATCAAAATCGCAAGTACAGTTCGCAGATAAGAAGTTTTGAAAAATGTGTATTTGAACATCAGATTACATTGTTATTTTTGTAAACAATAATAAAAAGCTGATAAGATTATAAATGGAAAAGTTTCGAAGTAGTAGTTGTATTTTAAAATTGTTTTTACTTTTTGTTGGTGTTACTTTTCATATTTGCATAAAGACGCATTACCCTTCCCTTATGGGAAAAAATTCGTTTTAAGAAACAAAATGACTTCCTTTGCTGCTGCGGTGCTGCCGCTTTTGATATTTCAAAATCTATCAGCACAGCCAATGCAGAAAACTGGCAGCTAAACAATTGCGCAGCGCTTCGGGTTTGACAATTCCGGCAGTTTTTCGTCGGGCTCGGCTGCGGCTATTGAAAAAATGAAAGCCGCAGCAGCTACATGAACAGCCGGCTGTTCGGAAGTGCTGCTGCTAGCTGGCAGCAACGACCGACTGTCTGGCCTCTTAGCACAAATATCATTTTGATTTCGCTGCCTTCAAGACGACTGCTGCGACTGTTCGCCGCGAAATCAGCATGATTTCGCTCCGTAAAACGACTGCTGCGGCTGTTCGCCGCGAAATCCGCATGATTTGAATAACCATTATAATTTTATTAATTGCTGTTTTGTATCAAAAACTTAGTATTACTAAACTAATTTTTTCGCAATTAATTAGCAACTTATTAGCGGCTAATTATGGCGTACTTAGTTTTTCGATTTTCAAATTTTGCTGCGCTAAAATTACGTACTTAGTTCAAAAACACCTATTGCACTATGTGTTAGTGAAGTTAGTAGAAAAAATACACACTTGTATATTTTCTCATTTGCTTGCTTATAATTCCCAAACGGTTAAAGCTTCATGTGCCTCAAATAGTAAATAATAATTGCCTTTTATATACATACATTCTTTTTTTTTTGCAATAGCGTTTTCTTTATTATCTTATCTAGTTCCGTTTCCGGACAGCTCGTATTGGTTTTCTGAGAGTACCGGCTCTTGCTTTGGCATGTCACCATTGATTATATTTTGGCCCAAATCCAATGAATCCTCATTTACCAACGGCTCCAAATTGGTATCCGTCGGAGTTCATTCAGCATTGTTTTCGACCATTGTATGCAGCTCATCTAAATTTATAGCTAAATGAAAACAGTATGGAAGGCAGAGTCAAGGCCAGCTACGTTTAGCTTTTATGGTGTGGGCATATGAAACCGGTAAAAATTTAAAAAAACACGTTTATTTCGTGGAAATGGTAAAACCTTTATTCTTCAAAGTAATGGCCATTGCTAGCTACACATTTTTCCCATCTCTCAGGCAATTTGTGGATGCCTCGCCAAAAAAATTGTTCATCTTTTGAGGCAAACCATTCATTGAGCCAATTTTTCACATTTTCATAAGAATTGAAGTGCTTCTCTGCAAGTGCGTGTCCCATCGATGAAAATAAGTGGTAATCGGATGGAGCCAAGTCTGGTGAGAAAGCCGCATGAGGTAGTTGTTCCCAGCTGTACGACTCCACCAATTCCCGAGTGTCTTTCTTTCGGTGTGGTGGTGCATTGTCATCAAGGAAAATTACTTTGTGGTGCCTAGTTTGATATTCCGGACGTTTTTGGCGTATAGCACGGTTCAAATCGGCCAATTGTTGTTGGTAAGTTGTTGGTGGTTAACCGTTTCACCAGGTTTTAGAAGGTCATACCAAATGACACCACGCTGATCCCAGAAGACACAGAGCAATGCCTTTTTTCCGAAGCGATCTGGCCTTGCGGTCGATTTTGCCTGTTGGCCGCGGCGAACGTACGATTTTTTTCGATTGGGATTCTTGAAATAGATCCACTTTTCATCGCCAGTCACGATTCGATGCAAGAATGACTTCCTTTTGTACCTAGCAAGCAGCATTTCACAAGTGGTTTTTCGGTTTTCTTGCTGTCTTTCAGTCAGTTCATGTGGCACCCATCTTCCCACCTTCTGGATCATTCCCATGGCTTTTAAACGTTTTCCAACGGTTGACCGGTCAACATTCAACTGTTCTGCAAGTTGTTCTTGAGTTTGACCATCATCTTCATCCAGTAATGCTTGCAGTTCGGCATCTTCAAACTTTTTTGGTGGTCTTCCGCGCTCTTCGTTTCTCACATCAAAATCATCACTTTTAAATTTGTTGAACCACTCATTACACTGTGTACGACCAAGAGCATGCTCTCCGTAAGCCTCCACAAGCATTCGATGCGATTCTAACGCCGATTTCTTCAAATGAAACAACAAAATCAATTGTGTCCGCATATCGTGATTTGTAGGTACGTAATTCGACATTTTTAAGCACGGAAAAAAATTCGTTGTTGTATGAAACTTGACAAACTGACAACTGATAATTGTTTACAGATACCAAATGAAGTAATTATGACATTTGCTTCAGTTTGGAAACTTATAAATATTCGGCTATCACCCGCTAGATGTCATTACCGGTTTCATATGCCCACACCATTTCAATTGATTGAATTATAATCACGTGTTATCGAATAATTGAATAGGTCATCGTGTTGAGCGACACAAATCTAATTTCAATACGCAGAATAGTTAGTGTAAGACACAGAATGTCAACGACAGCGTACAACAAAAAAAACAACAAATCTCAGAAAGTGATCGATCGTAGAAGAAAAAGACGGAACCGCAATACCCACAGACAGCCACGTGAGGGATTGTCTCAAAGGCGACAACAGCTCTTCGAATTGTACTGATTTTTATTATGATTTTTATTAAGATGTAAAATTGCCAAAAAAAAAGTCCTAAACGAAATGGAATGGTGATGGACAACGGTAGAATATAAATTTTTCCGCTCTTTAACACAATTTTTTATTTTTTTTGTGGCAATATGAAAAACTGTATAGCCTCGATGAATTGTAAAATAATGGACAGACATTGTGGGCTTAGTATTTTCGGATGCGAAACATCATCGAAGCTAATGACGTGGCAGCCGGCTGTTCGGAAGTGCTGCTGCTTGCTGGCAGCAACGACTGTCAGGCCTCTTAGCACAAATATCATTTTGATTTCGCTGCCTTCAAGACGACTGCTGCGACTGTTCGCCGCGAAATCAGCATGATTTCGCTCCGTAAAACGACTGCTGCGGCTGTTCGCCGCGAAATCCGCATGATTTCGTAAGTAAAAATCATATAGCTGCTGCGGCTTTCATTTTTTCAATAGCCGCAGCCGAAATTGTCAAAGCCGAAGCGCTGCTACGACTGTTGCTTCTGAAATTTCAGAAGCGGCAGCAGCAGCCGATTTGTAAAATCCTACAGCGCAAAAAAGCAAAAATTTGACGGCATTTGCTAATTTGGCAGCAGCAATTCAAACACTGTTTTTTTTTGTTTAAAAAATTTGTTTTGAAATCCAAGCCAATTGAAAGAAAGCTTTGAGAACTTAAACGGTTTTGGAAATTAGTGAACGCTCTCGAACCGAAGAGTACTAGTTTCTAAGTGACCACTGCATAATAAGTAGTCTTTCAATCGATTTCTCAAAAACTGTTGGGAAAACAAAGTTCTATTTAAAGTTCTGAAGAATATTAAAAAAAAAATTAAAAAACTGTCAGCTGAACAAAAAAGATTATTCGAGTGACATCTAAACTAATTTAGATAACCGGATTCAACATGTCATTTGTTAAATAAATACAATTATTTGCCATTTGAATCATTTTTCAAAATGATTGACTTGCTTTTTTGCGCTTAGTTATCATCAAACCTCGGTTTTTGGGTTTGTCAAGCTACTACGAGTTCAACCATTAATCAATACCTTTAAAACACCGTTCAATCTGGCATTACTTGCAGTCCCAGCCCGACAAAACAATGCAGGATCAGCCCGCAAATGGATTGCCACCCACTTGAAATTCTATTAGTGGGCAAAAAAAAAGCCAAAGCCAGTTATTTGCATAAACCGGCCATAAAACAAGACCAAAAAACCAAATCTATAAGCGGCAGGTCGGGACCGCAACAAACTTCATTTATCAGGAAAAACGCAATGGCCGCATATCCTGTACGGGTGGCATTCATTTCAGCGTTGCCCGTGCGACATTAATGATAAATTACAGAGTTTTTGGCAAAGTAGAACGTAACGTGCGGCGAAGCCGAAAGACAAACGAGGCGTCAAACTGGCCAACGACCACATGTCGTATGATTGACGTGTGCATTAATGCCTGAAGTTTTGCATGGAAATGTGTGTGAGTGAGTGAGCGCTAAATATGCAAAATCTCTGCACACTATTCATAATATTATAAGCACTAAAGTGTGCGCATATTAGTTATGCAGTCGACAACTTGAACCGTTGCGCTGCCTTGATGAGAAAATGCAAATTAGTTGGCAGACAAACTGCCAACTTTGCCAACAGAACTGTAAAGCAGCAACCAAACAACCCAGCCAACTAACTAACTATCCGGCAACCGAACCCAAACAGCCCACTATGAGTAAATAAAAACTTGGCTGGTTGCAGGTAGTGGCTCCCGGTTGGAGGTAGTGCATCACCTGCGCTTCATCAGTGTCAGCCAAAAAGTATGCAAACATTTTTCGCACTTTATAATTAAACAAGTGGCACTGGGAAAACGAAAAGAAAACCCAATGACAAAGGCAGCAAACGACTTAAAGGCAGCGCCAACTGCCACTTGCGTCTTGCCACTAACAGTTGTGCCGCTTGTGCCGCTTATGCCGCCGCCTGCTGTTCCATCAAGACGCTGGCAACATTTGCACTGTAATGAACTTTTGCAATAAACTTCGCCGCAATTTTTCGCTGACAAACTTTTGCCCTTTGCACGCCCCCATCCTAGCACACACACACACACACTTATACAGCTTCACAGTGTGCCGCCATTTTTAGCCGGATCTTATTTGTTTTTGTTGCGTCTTTTATTTCCGGCTAGAATGGCAATGGCTCGACTGCGCATTTTTATTGCGCTAAAAAGTATGCAAGTTCAAATGTCAAACTACTTAAAAACTTATTGTTAGCAAAAGTGCTTAACAACAACAAGAACAACAGCAACGAAGAGATCTTAGCACTGGCAAATAGTAGACAAGGCAAACGGACCTCGCCAAGTTTTTAGGGGGAGCTCTGTAGCAACTAAAGTCAAACATTTTCAATAAAACTGCAAAAATTATTTGTCATCTGTTTTGTAACTGTACACGGCCCACGCCCCTAAAAAAAACAACACACACAACTTGCCAGAATTTTCATTTTCACAACAACCAACATGAAGCAGAAGAAGAAGAAGACGATGGTGCTGCTGCTGGTTCTGTGCAGATTGCCGCTTGGGCAACCACACCACGTAGCTTTTGACAGGGCCAAAAAACGCACAAAATGCATTGCCGGCTTTAGCTACAGCTCCGGCTCCGGCTGCGGATGCGGCTCTACTCCAGCTACTGCTCAGCTCGGCTCAGCTTGACTTTGGGCACACGTTTCAAGTTTTCACTTTAACTGCAAATCAAAATGTATTTAAATGCATTTAGTCGTGACTTCGGCGCATAGTACCTCCCACAGCAGTCCTCAATCCTGGCACAAATAGACATTGTTGACTTTGCATAATAATTGAGTTTAACTACTACTGCAGAGGCAGCTGCCAACTGAGGAGCATCCTACGACTCTCCTTGAGTGTGAGTTGCCAAGTGAGTTTAGCCGCTTGGTTGCTTTTTGTTTGTGGTTCGGAGTCGGAGCAAGTGGAGAACAGACATAAACATGCACAATACTGCATATAGGTTCGCTCCCTCACTTATTCTCGAGTCGTGCCTTGCAATTTTTGGGGAATTTCCATAGACGACACCCACAAACTCACACTGTCACATAGGTCACCTAAACATACGCACTATATATGCAGCAACAGTCTGTGGCAAAGTGTAAGCAACCCAACTGTGCCACAAAGTATGCTAAAAGTTTCAATGAAACTCGTAGAGATAGCTGCAATTTGATAGACTTGGTAAATACATGCAGAATATATACTCAACACAGCTACAAATTGCTTACGAGTAGTTATAGAATATCAGCGAAACCTGATAATCTCTTATAGTAATGTTTTCTATTGCACAACTGATGAACAAGTCATTTTTATGTGTTATGATTAGTTAAAAAAGTTAAGCGTTTTAAAAGATTCTATACAAATAATGCGGCTAACAGCGTATCAGCCAATTATAAACTCGCAAGCATTACCTTCGATACGTCTTATTGATGTTTGGAAGACTTAGAAGTGAGCACATGTCTGTAATCCAGAAATTGGCACCTGCAGCTCTGCTTAGTCGCTGCAATCGGATTGTATACAAATTTTGTGGATTACAGCTTATCGGTAAGCCAATTATAAGTGAAGGTAACACTACTTCTTGCTGTGGTCTAGAGGACTTAGTAACTAGTGCATATCTGTAAACCAGGCATCGGCAGCGGCATCAGATAAGTTGTTATCTCTGCTTGATCGCTGCCAAAGGATTATGTATTAATTGTGTGGATTACAGCTTATCACTTAGCTAATTATAAGCTGGTTGTCTAGATGGCTCAGTAACTAGTACTTGCCTGTAAACCAGGGAGAGGCAGCAAATGCAGAAAAGTTTTTAACTCTGCTTGGTTGTGTGAGTTACAGCTTATCACTTAGCCAATTATAAGTTGGTAACACTACGTCTTACTATTGTTTGGAAGACTTAGCAATTAAAACATGTCTGTACGCCAGGGAGCCGCAGCAAAGAAGGAGTAAGTCCTGCTTGGTCGCCCTTTGGACAGAAATACTATTGCAGCGTTTTGGCTGCCGCTACCATAAGTTGATGAATGCCGCTTCGGTTTCTCCGTCAGATTTCAGAGCCTCATATATTAAAAGAATCTCTAGATGCAGCGTGGAAGAGAGACAACTAAGCGCTTTTTGACTTAAACATTTGGTTGTTTTTAAATATGTATGTTTACACTATATACATTTGGTTCGATTTTCCTAAAAAAACTAGTTTTTATTTATTTAAGCTACAACTTTTAAAATTTTTGTTCACAATTCTTGTACGTTTTCACTAAAAAAAGAAGGTTTATAATTTTATTTGGTTCATCAGATCATTTAATGCCGTCTAAAACCTTTGTGTAATTATTAAATGTGGTCAATTATTTAGAATAACATTCTTAGTTTAAGTTCAGGTTTTACCTTAAAATAATACCTGCCAATACTCCGACTATCAGTTTACAAGTTACAGTCGAGTTTTAGCTACTTTTGTCAGGCTCAAGACTTGTGTTTTCAATTGTTGTTTCATGAAAAGGCAAGTTTTAGGCATAGGCTCTTTTTGTTGCATAGTGTAATATCCGAAAAAACGTTTAGTGCAGAACACAAAGTGCACGCAAAGCGAAGAGTCGATAGAGCCCTCATTAAAACAGAGTTCGGCAGTGGCAGCAGAGAGAGAATTTAAGGCGCAGCAATAGAATGCGTGTGATAACAGTGAGAAATTGTCAATGTGTTGAGCATGTGCTTCTTTGTGTATTTTGCAAGCAGTGAGTCAAGTGTTCGGCAAGCAATTCGGTGATAGTTTGGCCCTTGTCGGTTTTAAAGCTATCTCATCTCTGCTATGGCTTCACTGTGCCCGCTCCCTGACTGACATGTGTAACTTCTCGGTTGCCGCTGCCGAACTCTGCTTTACACAGTATTCTTACCAATAAAAGCTTTTAACCAATGAAATGACTATTAAGAACTTTGTCGATCATCAAGATACACACAATTCTGCTAATATGTTAGCTCTGTTTTCCACAAGCTACAAATTTGAACCTTATACAAGTATCTTATTTTCAATCTACTAATCCTTTTCAATGCCTCTGGTATCCAATTCTCAACAAGGCTAACAAAGAGTACAAGAGCTTTATGACCAATATGTAGGCAAAGCAGATGCGCTTCTGGGTCTATGAATTCAAACTGCAGAGTAGTAGCAGTGTGTGTGTGTGTGTGTGTGTGTGCCGTAGTAAGAAGTTGTCAACAAAAACATAGAGACGCACTTATGGCACAATATACCAAGTTTGTTGTGTTGCTATGCATCTAACTAAGCAAAAATTTCCAATAGTTGAGGCAGTGGAGCATCTAACCTGCTGAACTAGCCCTACTCTGTCCCCGTTGCCTGGTCGGAACTGGTCCTTGACTGCTGCGCCTTTGCTTTTGCTTATGCTGCCACACTTCGAAAGTTGCTACCTTTTGCCTAGGACTCTCGCTTCTGTGTGGGTGTGTGTGTGTGTGTGTTTGCGAACTTTATTAGCAAAATTGTGTTAGTACCGAAATATCCATTAGCCCAATTACGTGTACTTTTGTGCCTATGTATGTAGAACCGGGGCAGCGTGTGGCAGGCAGCAGTCAGCATGGCTCAGGATGCCAGACCCAGCCAAGAGGTGGACGACCATGTTGCAGCATTGCATTTTTTTCCAATGCTCGACTGACTGCATAGGCAGCAGGACCTGGTCCAAAACTGATAAACAAAGTGCAAGCACTTGCAAAAGCCAAACAAACGCGATGACAAGACAGCCAAGAATTTTACTGGCATTCAAGCAAAATTTCGGTAGAAATAATTTTGCGTATTTTGAAGAGCAAGAGTCTCCTGCACAGCAATGTCCGTTGCAAAGACAATAATAAATGTAAAATACTCTTGCAACAAATAAGCCTAGTCCTGCCGGCAGGAGAGGCAAAAATATAAAATAACCGACTGCCGATTGACCAAAATTAAGATATATATGTCTATTGAGTGCATTTGATTATTATTAAGTGTTATTTCTGGGTGCATTGTATGTATGTTTGTGCATTTTCGTTTGTTTTTATGAGCAACGAGGTTAACATGCAAAGAAAATTGCTTAGCAAATTGAAAAACTGCAGCAAATGTCAAGCAGACTTTGGTAAATTCCTTAACATTTTATTAAGTCTTGTGCACTGCACAATAAAATATTTCTTCTTTTGAGGTTTTTTTTAAATGAAATTGAAGAAATCGTACATCATTTGGTTAGCTTAGTCCTTGGTCATCATCTGTATCTTATTAGTTTTAGATTAAACTTAAGCTTTTGTACTTTGCCAGATTTGCTTTAAAATTTAAATTTTAACAAAATTGTCGTCGATGCTCCGATTTCAGAGTAAAGTAGAGATTACTTTGTACGAAATATAATGGGCAAAAAGACTTCCAAACGGAGAATGAAGGGTAAATTGGTGTTAATATTATATTTCTAGAGATGCAAAGGTTATACAGTTGCATTATAGAGTGTTACGTTAATTCGGATCACATGAAAATTGGGTTAAATATTTCAACCAGTTTTTCTTCAAGCAAATATATTTACAGACTATATCTTCTTTATTGGGCCCCCCTGATTAACGCTCCTCTTCCTCATTCCGTTGCGCCCTCTACCGGGTTCTTCCAACGAAACACTGTCTAAGCCCTAGATGCCTTCCTTTAGCAGGTTTCAGTTTTCTCTCAGGAGAAATCGCTGCATATCATTTAACCAGAGCACGTAGTTTGTTGTTCCATGGAATATATTGTGAGAAGTCAGTCTTACTCCCCACAACACTTTTTGGATAGTTTGATAAGAAGAGTACGGGTGGTGCTAGGCTCAAGTTTTAGCTAAATAGCAACGGTAGTTTTGGGCTGGAAAGGTGTGAGCTAAGTGCGGTGCTCACCAATAAATATTCCAAAGCGATAGAGCTTGGAGTTCCATGCTTCCTTAGAAGGGCGTTGGTTGGAACTTAAGCTATAACAATAATGCACTTGACGTCCTGTTGCTAATAGTGCGGAATTAAGAGTATCGGTGCGCTTTCGGCGTTGAAACGTGTATTGGTGTTTACTCTTGTATCTGGATGCCAAGTTACTGCTAAAATCGATGCACCCCCAAGACCAGTCCAGCTACGACTGGGTGAGCTGTAATGCGATTTTGTTTTTTTAAGAATGAAATACGTATGTTGGTAGTGTTGTGGCGTCAAGCGGAACGTTCGATTGTACCTAAACTGCATAAAGCGGTAATTCAGAGGCGCAGCACCAGGATGATCCAGCACATTGGACGTATTGCCCAGCTTCGGCAGTCCTTTTTGTGCACCTTTTGGTTCGTCTGCTGTGCGAAACTGATATGGTGTTTTGAGCCCAGGATCTTGGCTATCATCAATCAAAAGTCGTACAGGGTACAATAGCAGCGAATAGCTGGCGACCATGGCCGATGTAAGTATTATGCAAAAGACCCAAAGGGGCATAAATATATAAATACTTAAACCATTTCAATTAATATTTCTGGACGAAAATCCCTTTTCCGATTTCAGAACTTATGACTTAGTACATTATAAAATATCAATTTTCAACTGAATGAATTTAAATTTTTGAGTCACTTAAAAAAGTCAAGTCCAGAGTCCGTTTTTCATAACAAGAATTTAGCAGATTTTAGTGTATTTGTTGTGAATCCAGTTTCTTTTTGCTTCTAAAAAATGTCAAAAAATCAAACAGAATTGTATATAAGTATATTGGCGAATTTTTCATATTCTTTAAATTGTTTTAACTTACGCTCGCCTTCTCCAATCGGTGATACCAAACGTAGCTAGTGTGCTCACTACCTGGTCCTTGCAGCGGAAACATGGTCTGCCCTTTTGTCGCCTTCCCTCGACACCCGAATTGAATTTCTCGTAGGAGCTTCTATACGTACAACGTGATCTAACCAGCAGAGCCGCTGGATCTTAACTCGCTTGATTATGTCAATTTCGTCGTAGAGCTCATAGAGTTCGTCGTTTCGTCGTTACCAACGCGTCATCACCCACATTCATACAGACATTCACTTTTATATATAGATAGAATCTGTGCTAGATTTACGTTTCCCTACAACCCCTTCTCGGTTCGCTCGTAATCTCCTTGCCTCTTTGTAGGTAGATCATATTCCTCTACCTCTTTCCATTCCCCTTCCCGTTCCTATTAGTTGGTGTTGTCAGAATCTGTGCACAGTTTGGGGAATAAATATTAGAAGGTTTTGAGATTTTGTGTCATTTTATATACTTTTATGCATTTTTGTCCACCAAAGTTAGACTTTTTGTTGATAAGTTTTACATCACACATGTACAGTAACAGAGTGCAAAACTGTGATGACTTTCAATTTGATATTGTGTGGGTGTAAGCCGAGAAATTTTGTCACGGAGCAAGGAGTTAAGATACTGCCACAAAAAAGATCCTATTTTTTATTTCAAGGTCCTATCTATCTCTATACCAGAATGCCAAACAATTGGTTCAGCTGAAAACGGTTTTAGACTGGCCAGAATATGCAGAGAATGCTTCAAGCATAGCTGACTTGTCGGTATGGACGAGTGACCACAAAAAATGGCCTAAAGAATGAAATCGCACGATCGAGGCGACCATATTCAAAACGTTAGATAACTTGCTCAGCGAACTCATTACTCAATAGGTACATTGCTCTGTGGCATGTATATCGTCTTGTTGTAACCATATGTCGACCAGATATTTGAAGATCAGCAAACCGGGCATTTTTCTGTATGCATTGATAGCTCTTATATTGCTTGTGATTGCTCATCAGACCGAATGCGAGGAGGAGACTCACGCTTTCGTCACAGCACGCTTTTTATCCAAATTGATCAAACTCGTCAGAATCTTGTTTTCAACAAAATTCCTAAGTAAAACGCATTGTTCGGCCAAAAGGGAACCCGTTTTAAAATTAACCATTTTAAAAGAGCTACCAATTCCTTCTGGCATTCTCAGATCAAAGTCAAAAGCTAACAATGGCTTCCATTCACAAAACTTGCTTAAATCTTATGAATTATAATTACGCAACAAACAAAAACCGAAAAATATTGTCTGTTTTTTTGCCCAGGAAAACAACCTGCGTTTGCAGCATCTTTTTGTCGCTTTTCACACCATTTAAATGTACAATGAAAATGATGACAAAAAAATGAAAAACTCGCTCATACAGAATAGCCAATTGTATGACTGCCCAGATGGACAGTGAGACAAATGGACAGATGGACAGACAGATATCATTGTAACAATGCGAAAATACAATAAAATGGCTGAAAGTTGGCCATCCAACCGCCAAACCTCGGACATGCCAATTCTCGGCTCTAGCCTGCAGCACCAACAACAACAACAGCAACTATACGCTTATATATGATGAATAATTTTACACAATTTCCCTTTTATGCCACAAACACACTCCCCACACACACACACACACACACACACACACACACACACACACACACACACACACACACACAGACAGAAGCGAGACACCAGCTACAACCACTTTAACATTACTTCCAACTCTTGCTTTTCTTCAATTCGCGCCATATTTAGCCCACCTTCCCCCGGAACCAGGAGCCAGATCCACCTTTCGCAGCTCTCCCTTTTGCAGCCCGATGCCGCTCTGCCGTAAATAGCGGAAAATTCAATTAAAAAGCTTCAGCCACTAGAAAAATATCGTCGCCATGACTATGACTATGACATAGGTACAAACGTAGCACAGCCCACACAATGAACCACTCAGCACCTCTCCTACCTCCTCTCTATGAGAAACCCAGTCGTTTGTCCCAGCAGCAACCGGAAACGAGCAACAACATTGACGTCGACGGCGACTATGCAGTGACGAAGCGCGTACAAGTGAATGGCTAGCTGGAAGAGTATCAAATGGTATGAGAGAGTTTCGGGAGTGGACTGCCTTGTCATTATTGCTAGCTATTCCGGCTAACGCTGACGGCCTAACAGCTAGGCCAACCAGTCAGATAGCTGCCCGGTGCTGACCAGCTTCAGTTGAGCAATCACGTGACAGGTTTGTCACGATTTTTTTGGAAAACAAACCGAGCCTGCCATGTGGAAGTTACTGAAAAAGCGGGCTAGCACAACCGGTAGCTATATATAGAAAAAATAGTGCAACATTTTGTTGAACGCTTTCTCTGAGTGGTATAACTTGGCATAAATTGTTTCTTCCTTTTTTTGTGATTTTTCTTTTCTTTTGGTATTGTCTTTTCTCTGCCGGAAACGGAACTGGACGGGTTTCCGGTCTACTCGATTGCAAAAGAGCTGCGCTGTAAGTGTCAGTCTAATTTGTTTTCCTTCTGCGTTGGTGCAGCAAGTTTGCGTTATCTGGAATAACGTATACGTTTAACACACAACAATCGTCTCTAGCATTAGCGAGAGGTAAAGGTATTTCCAGTTCATAATAGATTATAAGCCTTTTTTGTGGATGTTTAAGCAACGAAATGCAGATTTATAAGCAACCAAATGAAATGCAAATTTTGAAGGGGATTATAGAAATCAGAGTTCTACGCTCTGTGTAAACGAAGCATCGGCTGCAAAGCGACATCTCTTTGTTGCTGATTCGAAGCAATTCCGATAGCTGGTTCTAACATACAACGTATTGCCTTCATTAGAGCAGATGGTCATTGACGCTGGCGGGTTACGCGCTGGTTTTCCGGCTTGTCTCGTCGGCGGAGGGTAGACCTCCTAAATTGGGTGGTAAAATTATCTAACAGCTCGCGTACGGATGCGGTTTGGTAAAAGGGATAGGACAGTTAACAAGATATACTAAAGACCCAGAACAGAAAAGAGATTCAGCTGTGGCAACCTGCAGACGCTCATCATACTATAATTGTAATGAGCGAGTTTTGTTATTTAAATTCGTGTTATTTTGGTGGCTCAATCTGGTGTTGTTATTTTCCTAGCAATTAATTGCTGAAGATTTTCGCTGATAAGATGGGCAGTACTACGATCATATCAATCGATGTAATTCAATGCTGTGCATATCGATAAAACAGCTGTGACAGCACGGAATGCACCTTGAGGCGATAGTTTCCTGTTGCTTGCATTCTCTTTCTTATCAGCCGTTCAATTATCCAGACGTATTGTGCTAGGAGAGAAGAATTTAATCGTGCTATTGAAGACCCATCTTATTAATTTGTGCCGAAATAATATTGGAAAAAGCCACCGGTTGGTTATCCTGTACCCATTTTTGGCCTAGTGATCCACGTAAGCTGGAGTTAGAAAGAAGTTAATGGTGGGGTAAGGATTTTCGGTACCTTAATTCGCCACGTGTTAACGCAATTTTGCCCGAGCAGTCCCACACTTATTCGAGGGAGAATAACTTGGAGGATATTAAGTTACCCGCGCGTGTGGGCAACCGCATCAGCTGAGGGATTAGAGTTCGACCAGAACGCAAGAGACACCTGTAGTTCCTTAAACAGTAACCTCGTCCAGCGCAAAATACTCGATAAGAGCCGCGCCAATAGCAGAGGCTACAGTCCGAAGGCTCGGGAGGGCTTGAATACCGACAGAGGCGAAGTATAGACCCGCCTAAATTTAGCTAAAGTCGAATATGCTTATAGTTAGTTCAAAGTAGAACAGCAAGTCTACGAGGGAATTGCCCGCGGCGCATTGGGATAAGTCTTATTATCCAGGCGAAGAAAATCCAAAAAATCCATATGCCAGCATAATGGCCTACAAGCTAAAGTCAATGTAAACGTAGGATGCCTTCCACCGACACCAGAATCAAAATAATTGTATATTTTCTTTATTATAAACCCTAACCAGATCACCGTTGAAGGGCCCTTCACCGTCTGAGCGGGTAAGTGAAACCTTGGTAGTGTTGCCTGAACGAATGAAAGAGTCAGCGGCAACATCAACATAGGCCAATATGCCAATAAGAATGTCATTGCCAGGTGCAAATATTGTCTTGTACCACTGCTGAAGAATGCTCTCTTTCGTTCGTCCTCTCCCATGAGTTTGACAGGCCTTTGTTTACGAACAAAAACAAGTACTAAATTAAATAAAATCGACTAAATGTATCGAATATATAGATAAATGTAAAAGGAAGAATTATATTGAAGTTTTGAATTAAGTTAAGCCACAACAAAAAAACTCAAGAATTACATTATATGAAGTGGAAATATGTTAAATAAATAACAATGAATGTGTGAAACGAATTTTTATAGTAGCGAGGAGAGTAGGTAGTAAATGTAACACATTTAAGGGATTCATGATTGCACATCTAACAAGGATCAAGGTAGCGAGGGTACAGACTAAGGCCTCTCGAATAAACCGGAGAGTGCCATAACATTTGCTAGGAGCTTCTATCAAGAATTTTCTGCCCCTCTCTTTTATTTCATATAATTTAATTAGCGACAATAGTTCGGTCCGGATAATCATAATATTGTGCGATATTTAGGGACTCTATATATAAAGAACCAAGAACCTCCCCAGCCCATTGTTAGCTAGCGCCCATACACGGGTCCCGCCGGTTTCACGGTCCATGGCTACAGCCTCTTTCTGGTCTGCTGCACTCCAAACGGCCTGTATGTTTTTGAATGATCAGGCTCGTTATATAATCCTACTGGAGAGCTATATAGCTAAATGTAGGATCCCTATACCCAGTCTGATGCCTATCCATCTCAATGCCGTGAAGCATGGTTCCAAATAAAAGGACAGAATTAAACCAAAAAAAAGGAAATACTGGTTCAAGTCCATTGCCACTGGAGAGTATACTCAAAAAAAAATTGTCATTTTTTTTAATTTGCGTAAAAAAAATTAACATTGCTGATTTTAAATGCGGAAACAGTTTTCGAAATATCGCTATTTCAAAAATTAAATATAAATTACAGATTTCGGAAGATGCGATGTTATCAATGTCGCTTCAATGGTCCTCTGACAGTTTTGGTCTATCTTATTTCTATTGTGGATTACAAGGCACTGATATCCATATAAAAAGTATAATTTCCAAATTATTTTTTTTTGTTTATTGCCTTGTAACTCGCAATCGAATACAGATGTACCAAAACTATCCGAAAACAATTTAATTATTATTTATTTACCTACGATTCAAGTTATAGTTCATCTCAATCGGTAGTAAGGTTCCCGTGTAATATGAGATTTGCTGACTTCGCTACTTTCGAAATCTCAAATTTTTTTAAATAGCGATAATTTGAAAACTGTGCTAAAAAATCCAAAATGGTTTCGGGATTCGAAATCAGCTACCCAAAGCTTAACGTAAGAGGTATGATTTAGCCATAGGCCAGAACAAGTTTTTTTTTTTAAATTAAAAAATAAAAATCCTTAAAAATAAAAAAATTTATAAAATTATAAATAATTTATTTTTAAAGGTAACACTTTTTTATGTCATTAAAAATAAAAATGCATTTATCTTTATTCGTTTACGAGATATGAATTAATTAAAAAATGACTACCCAAATATTCATTTATCGATAGCTCGATAAATAATCGGAATTTGGGAAAAAAAAAGGTATGAGAAAACTTTTCTTTTTCAATACACTACACATTTCATATAACTTTGAGTATGATTTCGACATGACGAATTTTAAGGGCCCACTTGAGAAATTCTTACCCGACTATAACTCTTGATGTATCCCAATGTATGTTTTAGTCATAGGCCTTTCATTGAGGTCAAATTTGTTGTTTTTACTTTTCCCCAAAAAAGTATTGCGATTGGCCAAAAAATTAAAATCTCTAATTTTATGTTTTACGACGATGTAGCAATGTTTTTGTGTTGGGCATATCTTCAAAGGGTTCCTATGGAATTTGGGTCTTCTAGTCGCTATAGTTGGGTCGCCAGAGGAAAAATAAGAGTTAATTATTTTAAAAAAACAAAAATTTCCATTTTTTTGTTGTTTAAATTTCTTCTAGCTTATTTCGGTTGTTTTGATAAACGTGCGGAAAAGCCTGAGTTGGTTACCAACTATTTATTTTCATTTTTATATATCTTTGAAATAGCGATAATTCGAAAAGAGTGCTAAAAAAATCCATAATGGATTTTGGACTCGAAAGCAGTGATACAAAAAGGTATGTTCCAAATTTGTTGCATAGTGTTATCGCTTATTATACATGAAACCACTGCGCTGCACTTTCGCTTTTGCATATAAGCGATACCGACTCTATATTCTTCTAAAATCAAGAAATCAAGACGATTTAATAATTCGCATGTTTTGCTAAAAACAGAAACTCAGACTTGACTCGAGTATTTATGATGATAATTTTTGCAAATTGATTTTGTTATCTTCGTCGTCTGCTTCTGCCTGTTGAATACACTGCGCAAAACTATAACATTTTGTGTACCAGCAGGGCCGTCGAGAGAAAATCGTCTCATCGGGGGGAAGTACCCTACGGGCCACCGAACTGTTTTATAAAATTTATGCATAGGTAACTTTTTGCAGATTCCATGAACCACCCTGACGACGTCCCTGTGTAGCGGTTGGAAAAATTGGACATCATTTATTATAATTTAGTTATTTTATTATAAAATCTGCCAAAACGCGATCGTTGCGTAAGAAAAACATAAAATTTGAAGTATCTGCGACAATATTATTAATTTTATGCAAAACTTTCTTTTTCTTCTTCTTAACTGGCCATAACAACCCGTGTTATCGGGTTACGGCCTGATGTAAATACATTCTTTCATTGGAATTGTGGTTTTACGTGGTGGGTCCCAAACCCTAAGCACAACCCCTTTAAGGCCTGGGGTAGCTCTACTGGTCTCGAAAGAACCCAGTGCCATATTTAGTCACGGTGTAAACTTTAGATTTTGAAATTGACCAAAACTGTGCGCTCTCTCTGAAATTACAGTGCATCAAGTGCGGCAACTAGACCTAAACCAGTTTATAGAACCCGCAACACAATTTCCTGCAAATTATTTGGATCTAGCTGCAGAGGCAACACACACACAAACGTCTCGGCCAGGCAGACATAAGGCAGGCGGCAAGCGACATGCCGCGGTCAATGGGAGGCTACCGCAGGCCCCCTCCACTCGTCCTTGCTGCATGCAGCCGCCATTACAACGGTACTTAGCTACACGCCACTCCACTCGAGTCACTCAACTCAGACTCAACCATTTATTTGTTTGCCGTGACGGTGGGTCTATCTACAGTTAGGCTGTGTGATAGACATGCTTTTGCGCTTTTCTTAGTTGTAATTGACAGGATTTTTTTTACGTAATGGCAGACAAAATGGCTACGAGGACATCAACGACAACTGGCCTGACAATTGTGACGAGCTATCTAGCCCACAACACGTGTATGCAAACTAAGGACACAGTCTTAGTCATAGTGAAAACAATGAACTGGAGTGTACTGCTCTCGGGGGTTGATACAACCTTTCGCCCCCCAAACGCCTCATTTTTTTGCATCCTTTGTTTGAGCCAGCTGCATTTGATTTGTCGGCTCGATATATGAATATTAATTGAAGCTGGCTTGAAGTGTGCTACGCACTGGCCAGTGTTGTCTGTGTGAAAAATGAAGAAAAATAATGCCAATATTTATTTTCCATTTTCACAGCCAACGAACGCAAACTTTGATTTCGCACCTAGACGCTCACACTTTTCCTTCCCTGTCGCTTCCTCTCTCTGTCTCGATTTTGCTCAGTCTTTTTTGCAGTTTTGCTGCTCTTTTTGACTTAGTCGGTGTCTTGTGCTGTGCCAATTTTTCACTTTACTGCATAAATATTTATTGCAACTCAATTTCGCAGGCAATAGAAATGCCATTTGCACCATTAATTCAATGCAACACCTGCCGGCGACGACTTAGACCGAGCAACGAGAAATGACTTTCCAGCTTTGGCGCTCTTATCCTTACACACACACACACACACACACAATTACTAACCCTACACTCTCTCTCTTACACACACTCAAATAGAGCACTCCAGAAAGAAAACGATTTAAAAAATTTGATGCAGACAGTCGGGTACCCTTTTTCTTTATAAACACTAAATACGGTAAAATGGTAAGGGAAGTATCCACTTTTATATCTATTTTTATAAGATCGATATGCCTGTTAACATTTTCCTCTTGGCAAGTTCCAATTGACAAGTTTTTTGGGAAGTTGGTTATTATGGTGGCAAAAATCACTTTTATACGCATAACTCCAGTATTCTTGGGCCAATGTCGTTGATTTTGTAACACAGATCAAACATATAGTAATGTCTGTGACAATTTACAAATCAATATATTGAGGGATAGCGGGGGAAGGGGGGGGGGGGGGTGAAAAAAGGTGGATGCAGTTTTAACGATTAGGGTCACACGAGTCTCCACACCAAATTATGTAACTCTAGCTCACATGTATCCATATCTACATGTAGTGTATCATCTTGAAGCAGTTTATAACTTTTGATGTATTTTTCCGATTTCGATCATTTTTGCACATAAGCACGACGCACACCTCTGTAGATTTTCGAAATGATTGATTGATAAGCTGTAAACCGCGCAAATCTGTTACGGGGAAAGTGGGTAAGTTATCGACTTCACTCGACAAATTCCCTCAGCCTTGAGAAAATGCGCATCTTTTGGTAAAACTTTTTTGCCCTAATTCTTATAGTGTCGGAGAAAGCTGGCCCAACACGGAAAGACGGGCAGACGGACATGTCTATATCGACTCGACTATTGCTCCTGACCATTTTTGCCCATGAAACATATAGACTGCCACGCCTCCTTCTGCCTGTTATATACATTGCACAAATCTATAATACCCTTTTACACTTTATGTTCAGGGTATAAAAATGCTGCCCCAAAACATTCTGCTGGCAAGGGTTTGGAATTGGGCTTGGGAAATTTGAAAAATGAAGTTGTGCTAAAAATTTTTGTGTGTTTATAAACATTCCAATAGCTCTATTTGCCATATACTATGACAGGGTGGAGTAGGTTAAAAGCCAACCAGCCACCCGGCGCGCTATTGGCTTCATGGCTTTGGGTTATGAATGCTACTTGTTGTTGTTGTTGTTGTTGCTGTTGTATTCATTCATAGCGTTTATCGTTTGTGGCAACAGCTGTTGCCTGAATTATGCTAAATTTACGCCGCAGTGCCAAACCCGCTTGCCAACATAATCATCAGCATCAGCATCATTGTTGCCCACATCATCATCATCATGATGAACGTCATCAACAGCTTCACTGGCATCGTCAACGTTCAACCAACAATACCAACTGAATGCTATTTTGGTTATTTTTAAGTGATTTTTAATAAAGTTGGCTGTGTGGCTACTGCCTGTTGGGCTATTGCATAGGTGAAGGCGCTAACTGGCGCCCAAAGTGGGGCCCACAAATAAAACGTAACCACAGCGTGTGTGTGTACTCAGTTAAGGGCAAAGTTTTTTAATAGCGTCGGTCAACATTTTACATAAAAAACATGGAATTTATTATGAAATTTAAGGTTAAGTTTAATTTTATTAATTTGCTGCTTGGCTGACCTCACACCCGCAGAGCACCACTTCCCCAGCTCAATGTAGCGCACATATTTTCCAATTTTCATTTACTGTTAATGTCTGTGTTAAGTTTTTCCAATCGACAGCTGGCGGTTGATGTTAGTGGTCAGCGTAAATACCACGTATCTGTGCGTGAGTACACAAATTGTTTCAATCACTCGATGTGGGTAAAGGAGTTGAAGCACTTTTTTTATAGTATAACTGTTGAGCGATTAACACAAAGCAATTTGAGATGAGAATTGAATGATTTGGAAAAGCTTTTAATAGCTTATTATTACAGCATTAAGTGCAAATGTCAATGTATGGTAAAATTTCCTTTATGGATTTTGATTTTACATAACTAATTTGATATGTATATGATATTAGTGTATAGATTATAAATCGGATTAAAGAATTTCTCTGAAAATGTTCATTATAAATTGCTATTGAAATGTTAAGTTCTGTACTTATAGACTGCGAACACTTTACAAACACAAAAATAAAACTATTTTCAACCTAAGAACAATTTTCTTCTGTAATAAGTATTAGAAATTCCCCCATGTGGTGAGCGGGCCAAAGTTTGTCGTATGGGGCGACTAACAATAAAACTGGGTTATTTCGAGTAGAGCCACCCCAGGCCTTAAAATAGTTGTGCGTAGGGCTTGGGACCCAGCACGTAAAACCATAATTCCAATGAAAGAATGTATTTACATCAGGCCGTAACCCGATAATTGGTTTTTATGGCCAGTTAAGAAGAAGAAGAATAAGCATTAGATCTGCAAAGGAAGCAAATTTTTTCTTTTGATTTTTCCAAAGAGAATGAAATTTCCAAAGAAATGAATGAAATAACTTGCTAATAAGCATGCCGTTGGAGGATTTACTGGTTTTTTTCTTTCGGATAACGATTGAATTGTATCGGGTTTTCTTTGCGGTTAATCGACAAAAGAACCGATTAATTGTGGGAAATTATGAAAATAATTACTTTATTAAGATCATTGAAAGTCATAAACACTCAAATAGGTGCCGAAAATTAACAAATAATATAAAGTGAGCAATGAAAAACGAAATGGCTGAAATTGTACAGCCTTGGAAGTGGAAGTGATTGGTGATAGTGAGTTTGATTTACGAAGGCTCAAGGTGAAACTTATCTACTTCCTGAATACCCAGGTCCTCGCTTGGCAGGCATCGAAATCAGCTTACCCCAATGTATACGCAATTAGGAACTGTCATCGCTGCGACGTCAGCAGTGCAGCTTCATAATTTTTCATTATCTTATGTTATGCGTCTTTTTTTCAGCACCGGGAGTCATTTACTCTCTCTTTCACTATTTCAGAATCTCACAAAAATTTAAGAAAAAGAGTATATGTTCATTGGTATAACCTAAGCTTTATACTTTTTACGAATAATATTGTATCTTTATGAATTTATTATCCGTATACGACAGATGATATCGCTAACTACCGAGGTAAAGTGAATCTTAGATGTATTCCTAACTTTTTGAGCACATTATTTCAGACCAACTGTAGTGTTCTATACAATCATTAATTTCGCATTATCAGCGTGGTTTCATTTAAGCGAAATCAATGAACACGATAATGATGATCTCAAATGATCTATGAAACTTATTTGGAGTTTTCAGCCACTATCGTTGATGGTTTTTCATCTGGCCGCCAAATTGACGTTATATTTACGGATTTTAATAAAGCGTACGACAAAACTTGATTTGTTACTGGTAAAATTGGATATAATTCGATTTGCGAACTCTTTAGTACACTACATTGAGTCTTAATAGGAGGGTAGAACTCAATTAAATGTGATCAATTTAACTTCTGGAGTTCCCTAGGGTAGCCATCTCGCTCCAATCGCAGTGTACTCCCTTAAACAAAAATTCTAAACTTTATTATTGTTTATAAGCGATCTTTATGATGTTTTTGAATAACTTGCAGCTAATCGTCTCAACTGCGATAAATGAAAAAATAGGCGTTTTTCAGAAAGAATTATCTCTTTGCGCTAAGAAGTCTAAATTGGCCGCAACGTTTTAAGCTTCATAGAAAGCTTATTGCTGGTAACGTTCACTCGCCGTTTCTTCTCGACAGTATAAAGACATTCGGAATAATATGACAAAAACGATTTTACATTCGGTTTCTCCAACACAAACGATTTTCTTAAAACAGTTTTTGAAACCTCTGATGCTTGAACGCTCTTCGGACCAGTGTTTTATCGAAAAGAGTGAATATTTTCTGCCTATGATTAATTCCTTAAAATGTTAATAATGTCTTTGATAATAGATATGTATATTATTTTGATTATCGATGCACGAACTTTAAGGCATTGACTACTTCTGCCTCTTTGAAGTTTCAGTCGATTATTTATTAAAAACCACGGTGTAAGCACTTTACAAATTTTGATCTCTGAAAATTAGCTAGTCACTCTTCATTTGGAATTGAATAAACTATATTTTAAAATGTTTGATAAACGCAATAAAACAAATTGTAAAAGAATCCAAAAGTATGAGCCAAGTACTAAGCGATCTCCTCCGCCATGAGTAGAGTTGAACTCGAATGCTGTGATACACACAGGAGAGCGTAAAGATTGCACATATGTTTAGATGTGCTACGTTAGCTGTGAGAGCGAAAAGAAGAGCATGCACTTTTCTTCAGGTGTTATTGTTGTTTTCGCGTGATGCCTATAGCAATTGCTCACAGCTGAATATTTCACATCTGCCGCGAGTCCGCGGACAGCTCAAGTTATTCCCAAAATTTGAGTGTCGAACTTTACAGATGTTTCTAAAAGATTGTTCTAATGATTCCTATTCGGGGTATTTCAATTTTCAAGCCTTTACATTTTAATATTCAGATTTTTAGATTTATTACTATCGATTTTTGATTATTACCAATCGATTTTGATTTGAAGAAACATTTGTTGTAGCAACAGATTTGTAAAGCTGTGTATTCAATTCAAAACGAGTGGCTTAAATATTTAAGGTAGATCACTGTAATTCTCGAATTATTAAGTAAGTACATAAAATTGAGTCATGTCACACAGACAGACACTTGTTCTGAGCAAGAACAGTCAGGTTTCCAATAGAAATGTATAAATTTCTTTTTCTTCATTTGTAAATGTCCTCCGATTCGGAAACACTGAGGTCCAAAGGATCTATATGCAAACACCATATGATTCATACAGTTCAAGCTATCCTACTAGACTCTTAACTTAAACAACAGGAAAATAATCGCTCAATGTGAGACTCATTCATTTGTTAGGGGTAGCAGACCTTCAAACGGGTAGAACAGTTTACTGTTTGAGACACTTTTTGAGTTGCTTGCTGTATAACTGTATAACAAATATATAATATCGTAATGAACACTCACTCAGGGGTAGTTTTTTGTATGGCACATTTGGAAGGGGTGCTTTTCCTGAACTTGTATGCTAGTTTACTCTTTGGAGACTTTTGTTTGAGGTTGCTGTCACGGCTGTATAGCATTTCGTTATAATTATATTGTATAACATCAGCTGTAACATTTATAGTGCTGCGATATTTTTTTGGTTTACATGGCTACAAAATGTTAATTAACATGTTCTGCAGACAGTTTGATACAGTTATACAGATATGTAAAGCCATCTTAGCGCACTCCTTATATTTAATATGGTTGTGAACTTGAATACAATTGCTAAACAAGTAGGGATTAAACTTTGCTACTGGTATAAAAGTTACAAAACTGCTGTATGGCAAAGGATATCGTATACGAGTGAAATGCGAGATTTAACCCGACAAAACACCTATTCTAATTCAACCGACGTCAGAAGACTCCGAACCCATGGTATGCAATATTGACTGTATCAATTGGTATTTAATATGTGACAAGTCAAACTACTTAACGTTGAACTCCAACGCTCCCAGTTTCCTTATAAGGACTAATTAGTGCAATCAATGCCTATTCATATGCAGCAGCCTTGTCGGTGTGAAGCTACAATTCGAAGGGTACCTACTTTGCATTTCTAGATACTAAGTTTTTTGTATATAACTATAATAATTTTCGACTTGCATTTTTATAGCTTTTTTATCGTAACTCCTAAAAAAAAGTTAAGCATGTTAACAATAACCGAATGTTATATTTGGGTAAGTACATTAAGAGCATACCAACATTTATAGAATCTGGCAAGGATTTTAGCCATAATTAAGTGCTGTAACTTCTGTTATAAAAGTGCACAACTTTCGATAAAGCGAGAATCTAAGTGTACTACTGCTTTAAAAGTATAAGCATGTACGCCACTTTAGCGCAACAACATTCGAAAAACGAAAAACTAAGTAAGCCATAATTTGCCAAATATTCCCATAGATGGCGTCTTCGCATATTATAATGAAACTTGACTAAAGCGCTCAGTTGAAAAAATATTGTATTCGTTAATTAAATGATAACTTATTATAGATGGCGCCTTGAAAACTTTGACTAAAAATGAGAAAATAAGCTTCCAAAACTGAAAATTTTAGATAACTGTCTTAGCCAGAATGTGCAGATAGTATGTCCTTAAGTAATTATAAACGAATTAATTTGATCGTTCGAAATTTTTCATGTAAAACAACAAATAATATTATTGCTATGCCGTAAGGCAGCAGTTCAAATATTCCCATTGATGGCGCCTTGACAGTTTTGACTAAAAATGAGAAAATAAGCACCCAAAACTGAAAATATTAGATAACTGTCTTAGCCAGAATGTGCAGATAGTATGTCCTTAAGTAATTGTAAGCGAATTTATTTTATCGTTTCAAAATTTTCATATAAAACAACAATAACACTGCAATGCAGTGGCAACAGTTCAAATATTCCCATAGATGGCGTTGACTAAAACGCTCAGTGGAAAAAATAATGTATGTAAAAATGTGTAATGTTAACTTATTATAGATTGCGCCTTGAAAACTATGACTAAAAATTAGAAAATAAGCACTTAAAAGTAAAATTTTCACATTACTGTTGTAGCGAGAATGTGCAGATAGTATGTCCTTAAGTAATTGTAAACGTATTATTTTGATCAATTGAAATTTTTCATATAAAACAACAAAAAATAACATTGCTATGCCGTGAGGCAGCAGTTCAAATATTCCCATTGATGGCGCCTTGTCAACTTTGACTAATAATGAAAAAATAAGCATCCAAAACTTAAAATTTTAGATAACTGTCTTAGCCAGAATGTGCAGATAGTATGTCCTTAAGTAATTTTAAGCGAATTTATTTTATCGTTTCAAATTTTTCATATAAAACAACAATAACACTGCAATGCAGTGGCAACAGTTCAAATATTCCCATAGATGGCGTTGACTAAAACTTGACTAAAACGCTCAGTGGAAAAAATAATGTATTCGTAAATTAAATGTTAACTTATTATAGATGGCGCCTTGAAAACTATGGCTAAAAATTAGAAAATAAGCACTTAAAAGTGAAATTTTCACATTACTGTTGTAGCCAGAATGTGCAGATAGTATGTCCTTAAGTAATTGTAAGCGAATTAATATGATCGTTAGAAATTTTTCATCTTAAACAACAATAACACTGCAATGCAGTCAGGCAGCGGTTCAAATATTCCCATAGATGGCGCCTTCGCATATTCAATGAAACTTGATTAATACGTTCAGTGGAAAAAATAATGTATTCTTTAATTATATGTTAATTTATTAATAAAATAATCATTCAAAAATGAAATTTTCACATAACCGTTGCAGCCAGAGTGTGCAGAAAGTAAGTTTTTGAGTAATTGTAACGAAATAATTTCATGGTTTGAAATTTTTCATTTAAAAATTAATAACATTGCTATGCCGTGATGCAGCGGAACCAATATTCCCATAGATGGCGCCCTCGCAAATTCAAAGTAAAGTGACTAAGATGCTGACGGGAACAAAAATTTTGTCTATATTTATATGTTAACTTGTTACTATTTAGTATTTATTAGTGCAAAATCAAATGTAAATACAAATAGAAATTTATGAAAATCAAAACAAACTATTTTTTCAATCTGGCAGTGCCTCACAAGAACATGCTCAAGTAGAGTGAGTGGGCAAGTATGAGTCATAGTATGAAAATTACAAGGTAAGATAATGTGTTCGACCGTCGAACTTCGACGTCGTATCTCAAATTTTTTGAGAGCCCAATAGCTGGTGGAGTGGAGTCGTTTCTCTATGTCGCTTTTCGAATTTTCACATCAATTGTCCATTACAGATTGAACTGACATTGTTGTTGCCCTCACTAAATAAATGCGACTTGAAACGTGCCTTTTAATTTAGTCGCATTTTATTCGATTTTACTAGTTACTAGTTTGTGGAGCTTCTGCTTATTGCAGCATTTATCATTCCAAAGTAAATACTAACGAAGAAGAAAAAGGTAAGTTAACAAAAGGTAAGTAAATTATTTAAAATATGAAAGTTAGCAAAAAAATACATTTTAAATACTTAATAATAATACAAATGTATGTATTTCACAAAATAAGGCATGTGTTGCCAACATCATGCTCATTGTGTATTTATAATAATTTTTTTTTTTAATATTATACCAGATATATAGTTAAAATGTAAAATAATAATATTATGATTTTGAATATTGAATGTATTTTTTACAAAAGTAAAAACACACTAATTTTGTTACAACAAAAATGTAAACAAAGTGTTTGAGTACACGAAACATGTGTTAATCTAAATGCTAAAGTGAATGAGAAGTAATGGAACATTATAACATTGCATTTTAACAAATAGCGAACAGCTCAAATATATAGTGGATCCACGCTATAAGGAGTGTAAGGAGCTTCGACTATATAAAACCTTAAATTTATTCGAAAACACTATGATTAAACAAATAAATTTATTTTACGTGAACTGCACCTATCCTTTAATATATGTACAGTTTTTTCAACCTCAATACGTCAGTTTTCAGCTTTGTTTTAAACTTTTTAAATTAATTTTCTTGCAGTTAGTTTCTAATTCTATGATTAGCTCTAAATGAATACTGCCACCTTTACCACCCGCATATTGGGTCGACTTTCTTAAATGTGTCCATTACCGAGACAATGCATTCTCTTTCTCACTTTTGTCTACGAATGAGTCGGTTTAATAGAGAGGGCAACACACAAGCAGCCAAAATCACACATGCTTGAAAATGGACGCATTTTAACAAACATTTTAGTGATTACGTTCCAGGGTTCGAGACTTTTTCTTTCATGCTCTTTGGGAAGCATCGTTGGCTGATACGGTCGTCGACACATAAGACACGACAAAAAATCGCGACACCACCTCCTTCGCTAGATTGCCATGAGCGAGAGAGAGAAATTTGCTTGTGAACGTACAAACAATTATCATGGTGTTAAAGCAGATTACAGGAGGCGGCAGACAGCTACAGCTATGGCTAAAAAAATTTTATAAAAGTCGCAAATTACTGAGTTATTAATTCAAAATAATAATGAAAACTAAACTTTAATTTTGCTATGACCAGTTGTCAGCTGTTCAAAACATTCGCCGTTCGAAATGAACACTAGCTCAATTGGCACACCGACGGATTTCTTTAAAAATTTTAATGTCACTATATGCAAAACCGTCTAATGATTTCCTGCACACCTCTGACCATTGTACATATAGTGATAACAAGGTAAGTAAGGTAAGGTTTAGTCTTCTTCAATCGTTCAATCTGTGGCAAAGGTCAATGAGGACGACTAATTTTGAAAAACGATTCGGCAGATGAATCTTACCTTGCTATTATTATACTAGCTGCTATGACAGCTTTATCAAAAACTCGAGACAGCTTTCTCAACAACTCGAGTGCTGCTTAGTCAAGATCCAAACCCGAAAAAGCTTTCACATTTTGACACATGTCGACGCAAGTTCTCCAGGCTAAAAATAGTACATTGTCTGAAAGCTTAATTCAGCAATAAACTAACAAATACAGAAACGTTGAATTTTTAGTGACTTTTATTTCTTTATAGCTGTTGGTTTCAGAGCAATATTGGTTACTTAAGGCTATTAGGTTTCAATGCTCATCATCCAAATCTAGAAGAGAGAAAAAAATAAATGACGGTTTAATTCAAATTGAAACTGCAGACATTTGGAATGAACTACAAATAGTCTTAAGTTAAACACAGATAAAAAACATGTAAAATTTATACGACAGCTCTGGACTGTATACACATCGTACATAAAATAGAATGCTGATTCAGAGGCACATCATATCAAAGAGGTCGTTGCCATAGTTAAAACAGCAATTACAGTTGCTGCGTTTTTAGATGTTATTGTTGTAGCTGCCTTTCTGCCCCGCCCACCTGACAGTCAGTTTAGATTAAAGTATTTAGCATAGAAGTAAAGTGTTAAAGGGTTTGCTTTATGCAGATGTGTTGATGTGCACGCTGAAAATAAACTTTTAACCCATATAAGCACAGGTTATTGTCGCAGCAGGAGATTTTCTCTTGTGGCGGGTTGAGGGTTAATGCTAGGATAACAAGTGTTTGGCTAATTATTACAGTTGGATTACGAGACACAAAGGCAAGAGCGCAGACAATGGCAGAAAAACGAAACAGCATGCACATAATTGACTAGCCACGCCCATTCCCTTCAGCGCCTCCACAAAGTAGATAGAAGCGTAAAGTTCATTAAAGCGTTTCATACTGTTTATAATTGGCAGCAGCGTTTGTGAGTGCAACTTCTTTTAAAAAAAAAAGTCAAATTAAATATTATTGCTTTATAAAGTGAGGACAAACTACTAAATTGTGCTTGAATGTGTCAAAATATAGCGGCAATCGGTTGCTTATCTTCTCAGTAGTTTAAATAAATTTTACGAATGACCGAACTGTCCATAGGGGTTACTGTTTATAAATGACGTTAGTATATTATGAAAATGGTAAATCCCTTCCGCCTAGCCACAAATCGTCAAAATTTGATGGCATTGCGCCCGTATGTGACGTCACAAGTCACTACAGCAAAATGACAAAAAAACATACATATTTTGAATTGCAATTTTTGACTTTCTAATTATGACGTAACGAGAACTATCTTTTGAATAACTTAACTCTTTTAAATTTGTTTTCTCAATTTGAATACGAAATATTTTTGTTTGGATTTATATTTTCAGAAGAAGGTTCATGTTTTGGCTCAAATCGAAACAATGTGCGCATACATCTTCTTCTTCTTAACTGTCCATAACAACCAGTTATCGGGTTACGGCCTGATGTAAATCCATTCTTTCATTGGAATTGTGGTTTTACGTGGTGGCTCTACTGGTCTCGAAAGAGCCCAGTGTCATTGTTAGTCGCCTCATACGCCAAGCTTTGACCTGCTGATGTGGTATTCTCTAACCCGCTCACCATACGGTGTGTGCATACATGTATGAAAGGTATCATGCCCTCTTTTCAGATATCCACAATTTTTGTATATTAGCTATACTGTAATGCTATTTGTTCCACAGTTATATGTTATACACAACTCGGTGTATATGGGAGGCGCCACATCATCTTTTCCAATTTTGCCTATTACTACGGCATTGATAACACATACTTCTGTACCAAATTTCACCACTCTACAAAATTAAATAATTCAGTTTATAAGAGAGTGGGGGGGCCTCACTGTTATTCTGAAAGAAAATGATGCTATATAACCTTCACATCATCCGTAAGAAAAATACACAAAATATTATTAAAATCCGTAAAGCCGTTCGATAGTATTATAGAAAACTTACAAACAATCACATTTTTACACATATCAAAAGATATAAGAAGAAGATGTGTTGTTGTATGAGTCAGTCAAAGCGCAAAAACACAGCAAGGTTTCACACCACAAATGTGTCTTCGCTGTTATCGGTCATTTGCTCAAGTTTTTTCAACCGGTTCTATGGTGTAATGGTTAGCACTCTGGACTTTGAATCCAGCGATCCGAGTTCAAATCTCGGTAGAACCTTGAAGAGCTTGAATAGCCTGTGATTTGCTTCGCTCAATTTTTTAGCTTTTTATAATATATTTTCTAAGTAAAAATGTTTTTAAATTTTTATAAAAGTAAAATTTTTTGTATTAACAACAACAATTTGAAGTCTACCGTTGTGCTTCAGACGCTTTAATAATATTTACATATTTTAAATGAAATATAAATTCGAACCGAATGTATTAAAATTGCGTCTCAATTTGTGTATTTGAAATAAATGTTTTTATGCTAATTAAGTTAGAAGCAAAAATAGCATTGCTGTAAATGAATGCACGCTCGTTTGATTTTCAGTGTATTGCAGCAGCACTATGTATGTGCGTCAAGCGAACTCAACACATCCGCAAGTAACACACCACGAGTGGTGAAATGCTCTTAAGGAGAGTACGCATCGCGGTTGACAACCGGTTCTATGGTGTAATGGTTAGCACTCTGGACTTTGAATCCAGCGATCCGAGTTCAAATCTCGGTAGAACCTTAAGAAAGTGGCAATGTTCTTCTTCTTTTAATTTCCTTTTTTTTAAACTCATAATATTTTAATTTTATTTAATGACTAGCACATCTCACTGAAATAGTGTGGATTGGTACTTGTTAAGCTATCTTGAGTTAGCGATATTAAGTACCAATCTATTAGCGAGATTTAAGCGAGAAAATTAAAAAATCTCACGCTCGGCCTTCAACATATTATAAAAAATATTACAGTTTGTTCGCACGAAGCGAAGCGAGTAAGATTTTTGACAGCTCACTGATAAACGTGTTTTACAATACTTCTAATTCCCATTCAAAACACAAAACTGTATCGCACCTTTCAGCACTATACTGTGAGGTACAACACAACACTAAATAGAACTTTGCAACACTTTGCACAAAATCTCGCTCGATATTAGAATGCATTCTAATATGAAGTAAGTCGCATAGGGTCGCAGGCGAGATAACTTACGGGCGATACTGCCGTGGCCTCGCTTGAAAATCTCGCTTCGTGTAAACGGCGCCTAAGGTTTTTTCACCTTATTTATCAATATTAAAATTAATAATCATACAAAATCAATATGTAATTATACATATCAGCTTTATAACTGAGGTTAAGTTAATCTGTGTATAAAACCATTTTTATATATAAATAATGTTATTATTTTTACCTAATTACCCTATAATTAGGTAATAAATAAAATGATTTATTTATTTTATATTTTTAATTTTTTTTTTATTTGATTCAATTTTATTGTTAAAAAATTATTATACAAATAAAAAAATCTAATACAAAATACCAAAAATAGAAGGTTTCGAGGTTGGTAAAATATAAAAATAATATGGGTTTTAAGTTTGTAACACCTGTTATCTATCGGACAGGGAACTTTTCAGGCGATTTCATAAATAAATATATTACTATGATTTAAATGTACTTTCGAAATACGGTATTCAGGCCTGTTCTGGTTTTCCGAATGTCGGAATGGAATAGAATAGTTTTGGTATTCTGTTTTCCGAACCATTTGTTATGGAAAGTAAACCCTTTTAGCAGTCGGAATCAAAAGTAAATGGCAAATTACACCTTAATAAGAAGTTTGTATTCATTGGCAAAGAATGAATTAATTTGCATTCATAAAACAAATTTTTTAAAAAATTGTCTGTTGGACAAGAAAAACAATTGCGTTTGGAAAATAACGAATGGGCAGCTTGTAGGTATACATAAGCTATGTTCGAAATGTTATATGTTGCTGGAAAATGTAATTGCGAAAAATGTTTTTTGGTTAACCTTCAGCTCCTCCTCAAAAAAACTTACGTTGTCTTCCCTAATGTGTGACTTTTCACACATATGGGATTCTGATGCGTTTTGCACTAGAAACATAATTTCTAAAACTAAAATCTCTAATTTTATGTTTTTCGACGATTTAAGCACTCTGACAACTTTTCCGGCGATTTGGAGATGTTTTTTTGTCTGTGCGTTTTCGTTGTCGATGTAGTGTGTTAGTCCAATAACTTAGTAATATCGGCTTTAGCAAGCTATAACACAATAAAATGGTTTTCTATCGTGTTGGGCATGTCTTCAAAGAGTTTCCGAATGAATTTGAGCACTCTAGTCGCTATAGTTGGGTCGCCAGAAGAATAATAATAAGAGTAAATAATTTTCAAAATTTCTTGTTTGTGTACACAAAGTGTAAAAGGGTATTATAGATTTGTGCAATGTATGTAACAGGCAGAAGGAGGCGTGGCAGATCATATGTTCCATGGCAAAAATAGTCAGGAGCAACAGTCGAGTCGATATAGCCATGTCCGTCTGTCCGTCCGTCCGTCTATCTGTCCGTCTGTCTGTCCGTTACACGTATTTCTCAAAAACTATAAGAGTTAAAGCAAAAAATTGTTACTAAAAGATGCGCATTTTCCCGACAAACAGCAAGTTGATCGAAAAAAATCGATATCTTACAGTCGCACCGTTGAATCAGTGAACTCGAAACTCGACAGAGATTTGCGTCATGCATGTATCTACGCTATAAAAATGATCGAATCGGGTAAATAGATTAAAAGGTTTAGTCAAAAATATGCTGATTTTACCTCCCTTCGCCAATAAACTGTTCCAAAGTTCCATTACATGCAGATATGGATATATGTGTGCTAGAGTTACAAAATATGGTGTGGAATAGATTTACCATAATTACTGGTACACCCCGCAACATATTGATTTGAAAGTTCCCACAGACCTATGTTGCATAAAAGTAATTTTAGCCCCCAAAATGACCAATTTCCCACAACGCATCTTCTTCTTCCCTAGGCACAACTAAACAACATTCCACAAACATAAACACAGGTGTTGTTGCAAATGTTATAATGTCAACAGTAAGACGAAGCCATTATATTTCGAAGTGACACAGAAACCAGAAGACCAATACTTGGAATGACTTTGAACGTTCGAAATTTTCCAATTCGGATACCAGAACAGGCCTGATTAATACATATCCCTTTTTTATCCCAAATTTCGAAATATGAGTTGTGAAATGCCTAGTTTCAGTAAATAGCACATATGAATTTGTTCCTATCAAATTGGTGGTTTTGTTTAGAATTTTTGATCAAAAAGCTGACCAACTTTAACCCTTAAAACCGGCTATACTTCGCTACATTAACTATGACAGCTGCCAGAAACTTTTTTTTTCAGCTGTCTAAACTTTTTGTAGTTGTCTTTGGTTATATACTAGAAGGAATCAGCGATGCGCATAAAATAAACGCCACGAGACGAATGTCGTTTAATTTTACGTTTACTATTTTGTTGGTGCTTCTATTTTTTTTGGTTAGTTTTTTCTTTTGTCACTTACCACAGCTAAGGGTTAACCCCATGTTGGCCCAAATGTTTTCACATTTTTGTCTTTGTTGCTGCGGTGTCTGGCTTATCGGCTCTGTCGTCTGTGTCTGCATTTAGACTTGGACTGCTTTCTGCCAATTGGCCAGCTTTAATTTCGGTTAACAAATCTAATTAATTAGTAACTGACACTGTGCAACACTCAAGACACACGAAATTCAAAGCCAGTGTTGCTCAAGAGGTTACTTAATCGAATTTATATCGATTATTGATTATTAGCTGAAGCCCGAAATGGCAGCGCATGTCTAACATTGAAAGACACTGCATGGGCGTTATCAGCGGTTTGTTGGGGGTGTCTGAACTTTGATTCTTGTGGGGGTTTCGTTTTGCTGAACTTGTGGCCAAAGGTCACAAGCACTGAACGTGCTGTAGGCAATGGAATTTTGATGAGAGTGTGGGCGGAAAGTGGTTCTGGTCACTGTTTCACTGTGAAGGCCAAAAATGTCGATACAAAGTTAAAGCCGAAGTCCTACATATTGAAGTGCTTTTCGTTTAGTTATTGAATTTTTTGCCGTATGTTTGGGAAGGCAAAGTGACGCATAAACAAGATTTTGAGAACGTAAACAAAGAGTTTTTGTTTTAAAACTTCACATAGAGATAACTGTTTTTGACTGTTTTGTGAGGTACGCCTTAGCAAGTAAGATTTCAAAATTTGGCATGCCGAACAACGTTTTAAAGTCGTGAGAGTTGCAGGTCTGTGTTCGAAACGGACAATGGCCTTTTTAGTGGAGATTGAGATGTGCAGGAGCAGAAGCTACGTTAGGAGTTTCCTGCACAAGGGTCCGACATAAGGTTTTAGCCCCTGCCTGTAGAGGTGTAAACGGAAATGTATTAACGGAAATATATGGAAATTGATGCACTGGGTGCACTAAGGTTGTGGAGGTAACATCCTGGCTTGCCCAATCAAAGATGACGAGGATAAACCGCCGCTTAGCCATGATTACGTTAAACTCAAGAACATCGAAGAGCGGACAGCATGCCATAGATTTGTTCAATACTGGCAGCAATGAATTCAGATTATGGCTAGGTGAAAGCATTCCCAATGATTAGAACCTTAGTTTCCTCTGCCTTGTCCTCAAGATGGTTGACCCCACGGTTTGCGTGGAATTAGTCTTCTTTTAATATAAGGCATTAACGAAGACCTGATCGGAGCTTATGAGTGTGGCTTTAGGTCTGTTAAGTCAACACTTGACCAGATGTTCACACTACGCCAAATCCTGGAAAAGATCCTTATGAGTGTGGCTTTAGGTCTGTTAAGTCAACACTTGACCAGATGTTCACACTACGCCAAATCCTGGAAAAGATCCACAACTAACAAATCGAAACTAACCATTTCTTATTCGATTACAAAGCAGCCCTTGAACGTCCGTTGAGGGATCACGTTGTCTGAGTTTGGTGTTTCTGTAAAGTTGGTGCGACTTTGCAGAATGACGTTGAGCAACGCACGCAACTCCTTCAAGATAGGAAAGAACCTTTCAAAAACTATTGAATCCTGCAACCTTCGCAACAGTGCGACGAATAGTTTGTTGCGTCATCGGAACGGATCAATATAATAGTGTTTAGTTGCTCGCCTCGCTTATTTTGAAAATATTTCAAAATTGGTTTATTTGTCTTAATAGGCATAATATGCTTTTTACATGGATCCGTGTATTTGTTATTATATCTTGATTACAAAATGTGTAAAAAACTCGTGACAAAGGCTTCAAAGACAAGACACAAATAGGCCTAATGTGAGAACATGCTACGGCAAAAGAGTTCTCCTTGAAAGAATAACACAGAAAATACTAAATACTCAAAAGAAACAAAAACAAGTCAAAAAGGTTTTTCGATTTCGGAGTCCCTTTTCCAGAAGGACATGTGCCGTTCTGAATGTTTATTTCAAATGCAAATCGTAATATCTTACATATTTCACAAATATGTCTTCTTCTAAGCTATGGTTTTGTTAAGGGTGGGTTAGAGCTAGAACTTGCTTGTTTTGTCCAAATAACTCGTTTTATGGTACTAAAGGTTATTCCGATTAGTACGATGATGTGCGACAACTCGTCCGCCGGCAAATCCGTACATTACTTGTTCATTGCCCCGAGCAAAACTCTGCATTATGATATTGTGAATACGATTCAATCTAACTAAAAGCAGATCCTCCGTGCGCGATCTACGGATTATGGGGTGTACGAGCCTGTTTCCATTTGTAGTCGGAAAGTTGAATATGCTGTTCAACATGCGATAGGCAAAACGCATGAGATTGAATATAAATTTGAAGGGCTGCACGTTATAAAGCCTGCCAGCATAACTGTTCATAAATGCTGTCAGCTTTTGAAACATTCTCATTACCGTGGTTGAAATTGTCGTTGTATTACCTGCACGTAGTCTTCCAGATTGTAATAGGCTTTGAAGATGTTGTCGTCGTCGTCTGACCCAAAGATTACGTGCTAAGGAGTCACCACTGGCTTGTTCTTCGAACGCTTCACCATTTAATGAGGGCAACCGAAAACGACGAGCGCCGTATTCTAGATCATTTTGATATGGATTGCCTGCACTGTAAAGCTCATCTATTCGCTGTAAACGACGCTCAATTTCTGGAAGAAGGATTTCACCTGGACGGTCCCCACGGTATTCCGGATCTAATTGCATTGCCCCATTGACAAGAGCATGTGCAGCTTCCATAATGAAAATCCAAATACAAGTTGTAGCTTAATTAACGAACCAATTTTTACGAATAGTACTATAATTTTGATATAATTTTTTCGAGTAATATTTTCGTGAAATATAAAAACAAGCCCCGTAAGAAATGGAAAATCTATTTGACTTTAAATTAAAAGCAAACCTATTTGCTCAAAATAAACAGTAAATGGTTGCAATGAAACTATATATATAGAGTCAAACCTGCTTAGGTTGGCCCATTATGGTTCAAGTATTTTTGGGCAACTTATGCAACTTGTTTCTTTAATTTTTTAAACTTTATATTATGGATTATGACTTTTTTTAACATAAAAATTTGTTTAATCGTTTATGTTTATGTACTTTGACCATAAACTTCACATAAAATAATATGTACATACATAAATTAAAGTTTAAATTGATAGTTGCGAAGCAGACGAAGTTTGTTTAAATTCAAAATTTCTTTTAAATTCAAAATTGCACTTAAATTCTAATGTATCTTTAGAGAATCTTTGAAATTTGCTAATTTATAAGCTTTTGATTTCCAACAAATGAATTTCGTTCAGTTGTAAATTTTGCCAAAGATTTGGATTATTTTTATGATTCGAAAATGCAGTCTTCGTATTTTCATATATATATAATATATAACATTGCTGTGGTTGCAAACCACAAAAATGTGGCCATAGGCAGGTAAAAATTTTAGTTTTTGTACTAATATATTTTGGTTTCGCTAAAAAGTGTCCAGCTTAAGGAGGTGGCCAACTTTGCAGGTTTGACTGTATATAGCAAGAGTCGGCAAAAAGTTGCCACTGGCAACTGCGATAATTTTACCAATAGAGACTGAGAAACCGTTCGTGAGCACATGCGAATTTCCTCAAGTCATGGACAACTTTTCTCTGCTGACTGTATACAATTCTGCCGACGTCTCTGATGGGACCGCCGACCCTTGATATATAGGCACGATTAACGCTCACGATCCTATTCACAAAATTTGCTGTTTTTCCTTGACCAATGTGTGATGTGCTTTGGAGAAGTGCCTCTCAATCTTATAGTTTTCTTAATCTTTGATGAAATTATGCTTGTTCCGTAACCAAGTATACTGACAGTTTTTTGGCATCCTTCAACGAGATGACAGCAATAAAAAAAGTTGTATATTCACTTTGCATAAAGAACACATTAAACTGTAGTAACTGTCCAACTGCTCTGTATGTGACAGCCAAATGATAACATATGTGTGTGTGTGTGTCTTCCGTCGTGTTGTCAACAATGTTGCAAACAACATTTCAATTTTTGTTGTTGCTTTTTTTTTAAATTGATAAATCGTTGCGATTTTCTTTATGAAACGAATTCAAACAAATTTAACTGACGATAGAAAAAAAAAAACAAAACAAAGATACATTCAAAAGAGTTCAAAACAAAAGTCACCATTGCAGGATAAATAAAAAAGCGAAAAAATCAGTTTTATTTGAATTGGTTTTTTTGCGATCATAAAAGATGAATACAAAAATCTGAACTATATTGGATGTAAGCGAATGCATATGAATAAATATTTGTATGATTTTTTATGTAAATGGTTGAATGCATTCGCTGAAAATTGGTTCGATTTAACGATCCGTTGCGAACCGGACTTTAAGGAATTTAAATGTTGCAAAGAGAAGTGTCTAGGAAAAAGGATTAGTAATTCGCATCGAAACATGTACAGATTGCTTTTCTTGTAATTGTTGATAATGGAATTTAGGATATTTTCAGTATACCAAAATTGTACAATTTTAAACTCCGTTTACGATTTGGTTGAAAGTTTAGCATACAATCGCGTACTTTACCTCCTGGACCCAGAGCTCATTAAACCTATCCAAGTCTTGGACAATAAGCAAGCACTGTAAATAAGCTTCATCATCAATTGTGTAACAGCGGTTAATGGTCAGGGTTTGATTCCGTTCAATCCGAAGCATTAGTTAAGGTATTATTAAGAAGTTAAAGTCAGAATAGAGCATCACGTTTATTCTTCTTTTAGCGATTCTCGTAAGTCGCACAGCTTGCTTACTTAATACTATGTTGTTCCCAAGTATTAATTATTTATATATTTGCCGTCAAAGGATTCTTGATTTTCACCGTGAGACTTTGAGACTACATTTTTTATACAGTTAGCGTGGATGAAGCTGAAATCCGCAGCACATTTCGGAAATTATATTTTATATTCTTATATTTTCAGGAGAACGGAGATGTAAAAAGGCAATTAGGATTATGTTTCTTCCTTCTTTTTGTTCTGATAACTTCCAAAGAAATCAACTAATCGGCTGGTACACATTTCTTCAAACAAGTTTTAAGATATTCATTCATTTCTGATCAGTTTGTTGTTCAAAACGATTGTCAAGAAGATTATTGAATGCAGTTTTTCGTTTTTAAATGCGGTTTCTACCCAATTTTCTGAAAGCCATTTCCCATCTATGGAAATAAGCTAAAAATTACAACAAGATGGCTTGGGAGAGGTCTCTACTACTCATTTGCCTACTGAAATTAAAGTACCATCTGTTGGCATAAGTGATTCTTCGCTTGATTTCCATGCTGACATGGTTTTTCATCATGACGGTGGTGCCAAGTTAGACGAAATTCTTGACAACATGAAAAGTATAGTTTCCAACATGAATCTGAGAGTCCAACCGTTGCGTCTCTCTGCTCAAAGAAAACATATAGGAAATGTAACTACTTCATAAACACAAATATAAACAAAAAAATTAAGTGTTGTGTCTGTTACCAAGAGAATAATAATATGTTAATGGGGAGTAGTGCGATTCGACCCTTAGGACCCTATCTAGCATAGAGTCGTATCTCTGATATGTATCCCATAATTTGGAATGATTGTAATTGGGCTACGTCAGGCATCGAGAGTCTTTGCGAGCACATGCCGTGGCGATTCCTACAGGTGATAAACCTGGTGATGCCCAGCTTGCTTATCCCTTCAGTCTAAGTTACTAGAGAATGGTATAAGATGATGTTGTCAGAATGTTTAAGCTGCTGCGCTGACTCGCAACCCTTTTAGCCATGCAACTTTCATTTATTACCCTAGGACATGAGATAAGCATATTACAATCGTACTAAAATATAACATGTATAATATAATACTAATATACTAGTCTATTAGAAAGCATTGGTACCGCAACTTTTAGGATCTATCTATCCCATGTCTGATATACCATATTGCTTCTGGTCTCCCGAATCAGCTTGAAGTTAGTTCCTGTAACCGCCGCCTGAGTGTCTAATAGTATCGCTATTTCTCTATTCTGGAAATTCCTTTTTAGGTTTATGTCTGCAACGGCGCAAACTGCAGCCTGAAAGGCGCTGGTCTAGTCCTGTGATTTCATTTGCCGAAGACCCATCCGTGGGAAGCGTCACCTCTAGGTTTGTCATCAGGCGACTTGATCGCCGCTTGACTCTCAGGGTAGATAGCAATTCCTCTTGAGCGTAGTTTCAACTTTGGAATATATTGCCAAAAGAGCGATTTCCAGGAGTTTAAATCAGAAAGTTTCTGAAAGAATCGGCTCATGTGCATAAACTTTTGTCAGAAATCGGGACTCGCAAGCTACTGAACCAAGGGTTTGGTTTGACCTGCAGACTTGCGAAATTTGAACTACCAATTTTCTTAAAAGCAAGCACTCAGCGTTATGTATTTAAATATCTATAAACGAAAAGCTTCAGAATGAGATACAAGTACAGTGAGGTCTGACTCGCTCTCACATTTGCATTTCCCTTCAAATGTTAACCAAATGCACTAACAAACTAATGCGTAGCAAAGGCCAGTTTTTTTCCTTTTGGAATCAAAAACTTACGATCGATGGAATTTTCTTGAGATCTCGGAAAAACCCTTAAGTTAGTGGTAATTAAGAAACATTTGGGGGTAGCTACTCACATGACGTAACGAAAATTTGTTATTGGATGTGGTTGTATTACGCTCGGATGGTGTTACGCATATATGCGCAGTGTTAGCGATGCTCAGAAGAGGGGAAGTTGATACATTTGCTTTTGTGAAAGGGAGAGTGAGAGCAAAAAGAAAAGCATGCATTTTTATGGATGCTTGTTGTTTTTTTTTTGTATGCCAAATAAGAGAAAACTCACAGCGGCTCAAGTTTGTGTATGTGCAAAATATCCTGAATGATATGCCAATGTTTTCGCTCAGTAAAATATCTAGCGCTTCATGCAGAATATTTCTGACCATAATTTTTATGTTTTTGTTGCATACGTGACCCAAGTTGCAAGCCAAAAATATGTGACAAAACTAAACTAATTTTTTGTATTGCCAAAAGTAGTGACAACGAATTGAAGTATTTTCGACAAGCTGCCATGTCTTCATAAATTTGCTGTCTGGTATATTTATATCGTATAAAATATGTTTGTCAAATAAAATGTGAAATTGAAGCTTAAGTTGTTACATTTCCAACTATGCACTTCTGTTGTATCTTCTTTGTTCTTTATAGATACATTCATCACTCTCATTTTTCTTAGTCGCTATGTAAACACATCAATGATATTGAATATGTTGGCCTCAATTCGTCCTCAGTTTTAGTTGTTATGCAGCAGAACTGACGTCATTTTGGCTGTGTTTTCTAGCATATACAATGAAATTAATTAACCAAGTTTGAGATTAACTCATCTTGACAAATTTCATACGTCACTCATGAACTTTTTTGTACTCAGCATTTTGGCTTAAAAATGTTTTCCTTTGATTTAGCCTTAATCGCATAACAGTTTTTTTGAACCGTTAATGAATGCTACTTGTTTTTATGCTTAGCCACTAAAAGCCTTAAAGTGAAGAAGAGAGAAACGTAGTCAAGCAAGTTCATAATTTTTAGAGGTCATTGGCCAAAAGCCTAAACAACAGCTACAATGCGCATTGCCTCTAAGCTGCTACAAAGCCGTCAAAAGCTCTACCCACAAAAATAATAATCAATATTTGCCGTGAAAGGACATTCAGCAGACAGACAGACATAAGGACATCCAGACACCGAACCGGAAGAGTAGCCAAAGTGAAGACCTAAATCGTTCCACTTGCGTGTTTGACATGTCACTCGACGCTTTGACAGACACACAACCACAACGACAAATGCTGTCCTGGACTCCATTGCCCTCATTTTGCTAGTCATCAACAGGAAGCACATTTAGCATTAGACAGGCTCCTAGCTCTCTCACTCTGACACTGCTTCTTTATGACCCCCGAGAAGGTCACTCCCACTTCGTCCATCTCATTTTCAGTTCGTGTGCGGCATTTGACACATTGAAATTGGAATTGCCTTTGATTTGGTAGAACCTGTTTTCTGTAGTACGGTTACTTTAACTTATGGCCTGATAAAGCGGAATAATACGCTTCATTGGAGCACTTTCATTGGCTGCAAATGTAACAGCGTGGTTTAGTAAATGTCTATGTAAACATGTATGTGTTTGGGTTATGTATGTACTTATTATATTTAGTGGTTTGTTTTTACTGACGCCAAATTTATGCTAATACTAATCCAATAAGGTATACGCTGTTGGTAAGAATACTCTACGTAATCTAATTTGCAACCAGATTTGAATTAGGGTTTGATCTTTATTTCTGAAATCAGATGTTAGCTTGTGTCTTCTGTCTTAAAAGTGTACACAAGAGTTGTTTTTTGTCATTCGCATATGTCACGCGACCCCATGAAGAATACGATCTGTTACTTGTTGTGCGGTTTTTGCTACTGCTGAAATATTTTTTATTTAGTTTTACTTTCATTTATTTCAAACATTTTTAAACTTTGCGGCCTTGACCGCGCCTAATCAATGCTTCTTAAAAGCTTATCGAAAGCGGCCAAGCGCGGGACAGCAACAGCTGCTGATTGTAGCTAGAACAGTTACTGGAATGCGACTTACAGAGCAGCCCGTGGCTATTCAGTTAGTTCGCCTCGTAGGACTCTTCGTTTGCTCTTGTTTAAAGCTAAACTTCGCTTTTTGATTCTTTAGAATCACAAACTTTGCTATATCAAAAGAACAGGTTTGTAAACAGAGGTGAATCTAAGACAGATTTCAAACCAGCTCTAACTGAGTACTTGATGTAGTCCGTAGTCGCCGCCAACCCATAATGGGTGAAAGATCGTACAGATTGCTCTAATACTCCAAGAGCATCTGTATGAGGCTGCACTCATCACCTATGATTCAGCGACATAAAACAAAACGGGAAGGACAAGCGTCTTTTAGTATGTTAGTTTCGTCGTCGAGTGTGGTCTGCACTACTCATTTGCTTAATGAGATCATAGTATCATTGATTGGCATGACTGATCTTCCGCTTGATGCCCATGTTGACACCGTTCTTATTTGTGACGGTGAAGCCAACAAGCATAGTTTCTAAAAGCAATCTGAAAGTCTGACCGCCGTTTCTCTACTTGAAGAAAACATGTACTTTGCTCTCATTTACTAAAAGACATCCCTTGACGGATTCTCTTTCAATAGCCATGATGTTCCTGGAAGATTTCACTTGGTACGACAAGTATTGGACACTTTTATAGAAAATGGTTCCGTTCAGATCCACTCCCGACTTTTGCAGCATACTCTCCATCACAAAGTTTAAAAGATCGGCGGAGAATTCATCGCCTTGTCTGAAACATTGCTTGGTATTAAATGGTTCGAAGGTGTCCTTAGTTTCCTAATAGAGCCAAATCGGTTCTTTTACTGGCGAAAGCCCTTTTACTTATATTCTAATAATGAAATACTATAGTCAATCATAAGCTGGAAATTCTACTAACTTTTTTGCACAAATCGTAAAATTATTGGTGACGGCATTCATAAACAGTCCTTTCGGTTGTTTCGTGAACATAGGGAGCGGGTGGCGAAGCCCCTTATTATTATAGTACTTCATAAATTCATTTGAATCAGTTGTGATTACGAAAGTCTGACGCCATTCTAGCAAGGATATACACAAAATAGAGTTTCAGGTGGTTTTGTTGGGACGGTCTTGCTCAACAGAATTTCTGTTCTTGTTTCAGCAATCCGTGAGCATCAGAGTACAGTTTCGTTTGTGCTCATACGATAAAAAGCATGAAGTATCACAATAACAATGTAAATATTTGTAATAAATGTATGTAAACTGTTATACATAATAAAAATTAACATATACATTGTTTTATGGCTTCAATTAACGTATTACACACAATGAAATTGATACTTTTTTGTATTCGAAGAAAAAAGATCTGACGTACTAAATTTCAAATAATTTTCATACAATCATAAAACACAAAAATTGTATGAAAAGCCAGCTTATACGTATGTTCGTTGGCCATTTGGTCGTCACCTAGACCACAATAAATATAAATTTAAATGGGCCTCTCACTCAAACAAGGACTAAAAATTTACATGTAAAATGGCTTCGGTTAACATGAAATTATCTTACAAATGTGGAACAAGTTTTTGCTTTGGTATGTAGTCCAACATTTTCCATTTGCGTGGGCCAAGAATTCATTCTCATTTTGAATTATGACCCGAAATTGCCAACTTGTAAGCACACAACTAAAAAAAAAGTGAGGTTATAAGCCAAAAGCCGATAGGAGCAGCAAACTTGACATGCGTGTGGCCGATAAATATAATTTGTGTTGCCTACTTTTTTTAAGGGGGGTTTAGGAGGCAAAAAAGGTTTCTTGTGAGGGAAAAACTTGAAAAAGTTCTTTTACACGTGCTAAATGTTAACTGTTCTACTGTTTGGTAAGTTTTAAGCTACATATGTTGTGTTATGTGACGTTAATGGGGCAGGTCAATGAACCCAACAAGCCCTTAATGAGTTGACCCTGTTAAGGACAGCGCGTGATTTATATAAGTTCGATGAGTGTGTAAGTGGGCGTATGTAGCTGGGTGTGTTCCTCACATATCTATGGAAAACGTTTAAACAATGCATTGACTTGCACGATTTAAGCTTAAGCTAATCGCAAGCAATGTGTAAATAACGAGCACCAACATGTCGTATACTTAACGTTCGCATGGCATGCAGTTTATTTGCATTTTTATCTAATCCTGTTAACTCGGCCAGCCAGCCAGCAACTGGTGACACTGCTGCTGTCGCCCTTGTCAGGATTTTGTTAGGGCAAGTAATGACACTTTGATGGGTGGCTCTAGTTTTTCTAGGGATCCTGGCTAGCTGGGCTTGCAGGCAGTTGGGCGTTGATGCGGTCAAAAGGTGCAATGTTAGCGTGAAAACGCTCAAGGATTACGTCGCGCCAGTTTGATGCAGTCACAAGGGCAAAGCAACAAACAGTTGAATATAGCTGATAGCGTTTAAACGCTGCAGTGAGCGAAAAAGTTGACACAAATTGGCTATGTGCCACAAGCACTTTCGTATCTAACAAAGATTGTATAGATTTAATTTAAATTTATACATAAACTACTTGAAAATAAAATGGCTTAAAGTTTGACAGTTTTTGTGCTCTTAGGTTACATCTTAATCCAGTTTGAGTTTAAGCCATTCCCAAATCACAAGCTTTTCATTTGATTTTCGCTTCGTTTTTTCTGTTTGCTTAAGAAGTTGCATATCAAAAATAGAATTTGGCTGCACATATATATATATCTGATATGACATATATATACGTGTATGTAGTATGAACCACCTTGTAGAATACTACGATTCATCCGCTTGCTCATTATTATTCTGTGTTTAATTTTAATGTTACAAGTTTTAACACTAAGACACGCATGAATGAAATAATACTTTCGAGTCTTCTTCGCTCTATACCTGGTCGTTTCTAGAAAGACATGGGCTACCCTTCATCGCCTTTTTTCAACAGCCGCATTAAAGACCTTTATCGCATCCACGCACACCACATGACCAAGCCAGCGGAGTCACTAGAGCTCTTCGCAGTTCTCATAAAGTTGCCAATGCGTAAAGTCTAAAGATCATCATCATGCATCAGACTCCATCATCAATATTTGGGTAATGGTAACGTCTAATCAGTTCTTTAGCGAATGGCTTAGTCTCTCAGACAAGATGCTCGATAGGGCTTCATATGCGATAGAATGAAGACTGATACCACGTTATTTAGCGTACAAGATTCCATTCATCGGGCATGTTCCCATCTCGGCATATTCTGCAGAAGGGCTTACCAACTCATTGCCGGTATTCTTGAACAAACACTTTGCAAAGGCATCTTTTTTGTGCATCATCCACTTGATTGCGACCCTCACTTCGTCATGGCCAGGAGGCGGCATTTTTCCCGTTATTGCTTGACAGTAAGCTGGAGAAGCGTTCCTTCCACAACCTTATTGCACCCATGCGTCCACTACCAGATTTCGCTCTGCGTCTCTTAGGAGCACTCTCCGTTACTTAATCCTTGAGTCGGATGCTTGCTATGCCTATCGTCATTCCTCTTACTGTACTTCTTCGTCTCGCTCTTGCTTTCCTGTTCGCGTTTCTTACATCTGAAAAGTTGCATCTCTATCTTTCTTATCTCTATGCCTAACGTTCTCCTTTCGCTCTCGCTTTTCCTTTAGCCTTTTTAAAGTCTGTTGAGGCGTCTTTCTTTCGATAGTGATCTCGAACAGATCGCGTAGTAGTCGACTGCAGAATCGTTCATTGCAGTTTCACAATCCTGATCGTATCATTGGTTCCTCAGCAGTGATCGTTGGAGCCACAAGACGTTCTCCGCGGTAGTACACCAGGAGCGTCTTAAGTGTGAGGGTGGTTGAGTCTTTTTTTGGTCCATCCTAAATACAGCGCCTGAGGCTCGCTACATTTCATGCCCAGTTGTTAAGCTGAGTACTATCGCCCGTAGTGATACTGACCTCCAGATGAAGCTCGTTGCTAATTGAACTTGCGCGACTTTAAGGTAATTTATCATTTACAGTGTATTGTGGAGCAATTGCCAGTGTGCAGAAATTCAAATCAAATATTTGTGCTAAGGCTCAACTTGGCTGGCAGTTGCTGCTTGGGGATTGTGCCGTACAGTATCCTTAGATTGGTTTGTGCATAGCTCGTCAGGAACGTGGCCCAAGAAATTGGCACAACATAGAGATGTGACAAGCAAACAAGAGCGGAAACAGTCGGGAGGTACAATGCCAGCTGGCTAAATGGAAGGCATGCACTGGCACTGCCAAACGGGATCAACAGGAATTTGCATTTTATGGCGTCTCTTAACGCGTTTAAAGGGTACAAGGATGGCTAGAAGCAAAGCAAAAGGATATGCACAAGCTGTAATTGTTTAAATTAAGTTGAAAAACAGCAAAATGCAATTAAAGTGAATAGAGCAAAACGATATACAGAAACCTGGTAAGGGAGCAGGATGCAGTGCCGCAAATTATATGCGTCATTTGATACCGAGCATCATGCACATCCTTCCTTGTCCTTGTCTGTTGCCATTTTTCACCACTCTCGCTGGCAATTAAAATGTCGAAATTGCAGTGGCGAAAAGGCAGAGGCGAAAACAAAAACAAACAACTTAACGACAAACACAACAGTCAGGACGAGTGCACTGTATCGCTTTACAGCTTTTAATTGTGCTTGACATGACAGTGTCCTTTTTAAGTTTACTGCCAACTTGATTTGAGTGAAGAGTGGTACTGGAAAGCAAATGAAATTCAAGGCGCTTAAAAATGTCACACTAGACAGCAAAGTAGAGGTGAGTCCTGTGGAATTTTTGGGGGTTTTCTGGCAGCTGAGCATGATATTATTATTAAAGTAGTAGATGAAAATGTCTTTGCACGAAAATAAAATAATTTAGATTATATGTGCAACATGTGCAAGAGTATGTATGAGTATTATATGAGTGTATGCGACTCACTTACGAATGTTTCTCAGCATCGGTTGCTTCGTTTGCCGAGTCATTTGGAGTTCTGTTTTATTAAAAGCTGAGAGAAGTTCTGTTCTCGCTTTTTTCATCACAAATAGGTTCTTCATAAGCAATTAAAAGTTGTTTGTGGACAAAGCACTTTCAAGCAAATAGTTGCCTGTTTCTTCTCAAAAGCCGAGCATGTAAGTAGCAACCATTCTGTTAAAGCAGTGTAGGATGGTCAATTTGAAAAAGTTAAAAAACAGTTATTTGCCAGAATTCTTCGGAGAATTAAGCAAAACCAATCGTTAAAGACGGATCATCCTTCGTCATGACAATGTGAACAATTTTCGACACCTTAAGAAGTTGTCTGCTAGGTGCCTCCTTTTCCCTAAAATATTTGTGCTCTTGTCCTCTATGCAAGAAATATAAAAGGCAACCCTTGCATCCAGAAAGGAGATGGGATTTTGTTGCAGCTTATAGAAGGGGATATCTAAAAGCATATAAGTGTACATAACTGGCTTTTGATAGGCGAAAGCTAAGATAAAATCGCATCTTTCGATTGGTTTCCGGCATAGGCACAACCCAGCGTGTCTTTGACTACATGATGGATATAACTATAAAGCTGAAAGCCGTAGTCCATTTTAGTGTTGCATGAATGTACACATTGCATCAAAATCAATCATATCACTTATTGCTACGTGGCACACTTTTAGCTGACGAAGCGATAAATGACGGTCCATTTATATACATAGAGATTTGCATTGAACTGACTTTCGATTGAATCACAGTTATTTGGCTATTATTACAAATTCTTTTGGTTTCAAAAGATCTTTGAAGCACCTTTTTTCTTTTCATCAAAGCAAATCACTTACAAATATCGAAGTTCTTTATCATGCTTTCATGTTGTCTAAATACACTTGTTCCATCACTCTTATATTTCGGTGAAATATTACATCCTGATTTTTATTGTATTCCGCATGGAAACCTTGTCGGATTTTTCATTTCTTGTCCATAACTATATCTATAACTGAAGAGACAGAAATTCGTCTTGTTTGCGTCGTTCATGCATAGGTAATAATCCATTACGACTGAGAGTTTTTTTTATAAAATTAAATGAAAAAAAATTCCACATAAAAGATAACCAGATAAAAGATAATGACCTCAATTCCGTAAAAACTGTCGTTGCATCAAATCCTCAAGAGTGCGATCTTTTGGGGTGAAATATGCTTTTCTAATATCCAATTATAAGATGGGTTTCTGGAAAAAATTAAAAAAAAAAAAAACAGACGAGCCATCGGTACGCTTTATCAACATTAAGACAATCTGTGTTGAGTTTGCTGAAAAAAAAATTTGAATTAAAAGATCTCATTTCCGTAAGCTGAGTCGATGAAGATCGTAAAAATTGAGATTTGGCATTTGTTTTTCATTAAAAAGACGAATATCTGCGATAACTGCTCTTTTGTTCTCTTCTCTTTCTGTCTAAAATGAAGTACATAGTACTAAGTCCACAGATCGAGAGTTTCAAAATTGACCCTACTGTCAAGTGCCAGATTTCCACGAATGAGACATACAAAGTTTCTGCCAAAACGACGTATTGGGACGACAGTCCCAATAGACGTGCCCAAAGCCAGTGCCCATAGTGTTAGGTTAGGTTAAGACAACTTCCAGGCCTTAGCAGGGGGACCATCCGTTTCGGTCTTATTTCCGAAATATCTAAATACAAAGAGCTGGTTATGAGAAGAAGAGGTGCCCAACCGTTTCTTCCTCCAGCTCGTTGCATCAGCTCCTGCAAAAATAGTTAGATGGGGCAGAAAGCCTAGCTGCATGGAGACCAACCAACCACCAATCAAGCTAATAACGAACTGCTGAGCCATCTCATGTAGAGATCTGCGGGAGTTTGTAACCGTTATTGGCTTATTAGGCTTTTCTAGGCTTACAAAACGATTCAACGATTGACGATAGATCTTTTGGAGTAACCCTCATCAGTACCTTTAAAACCATTTATATAGTTACTTTTTTGTTGTCTTTAACATTCACTGTGCCTACAAAGTAGTTTTAACTTATCTTTAGCTTAGCTTTAACTTTGATAAACTTCTTCTACACATAATGTCAACTCTTTATTTTCAATTGTGCTTGACTTAGCGTAGACAATAAAAATTTCTGTGAAGGAAAGCGCATTTCACTTGGCACAATTTTGTTGTTTTGCTTCTTGCCAGGCGAAATGAACGAAAATTTAGATGTAATTTGAGTTTTATGCACCCCTCGGCATTTGGCGCATGTCGTCCCTGTCTCTTGTTTGTTGGCATGTGTGTGTGCATAAGTGTGCTTGACTGTTTGGTAAGACGCGCAATGTTGGGTTTCGGTTACGGTTTCATTTTTGTGGCAGCAACTTACGCCAAGTCAACTGTCACACAAAATGAATGAGCGCCACAATGAGCAACTAAATGCTGGCAACACATACAAGCACGTAAACACAGACAGAAACCCAGTCGGAATTTTTGGAAGCACATTGCCGAAAGAAGGCTTCCTTCATACATCATGCAGGCAAAAATTATAATGAAAAAACACCTCCTTTTTCCTTACTCGGGCATCTAATGAGGTAGCTATACAGGATACTATCCCTTCTATAACTGTAGTGCAAAAACCGTTTTCTTGTAGATTTCCTTTCTGTGTCGCTAGAAAATTAGTGGTTCTTTGCTTTTTCGAAGGCAGTGGTGTGCTAGAGAAGGTGAGACAATGTGTCTCCGTAGAATCTAAAAAAAAGGACAAAGTTTCTTATGAAGCAAGAAAGACAAACATTCCAACATAAATGAAATAATAATTAATAAGTGAAATTATGATAAAATAAAAATTTCGTCAGGTCATTACGCAGTACTTCTAAGCCTCATTTTCTAAGACCTTCTTTCGCCAGAACAAAAACTAGTAATTATAAATGTCAACTTTCGTTAGCACAAATCACACTACATGATAATTCCCCGTCTAAAGCAAGAACTTCAAAATACCTTTATTAGGCAGCTCTCTTCGAACTACATGCTAACCAAGCTGACAAAGTTAGGGAAAACTAAAGAAAAATCAAAGATTTACGAAGTTTTTCATACCCCTTACAAAATAGCTTCCAAAAGCACTAACGAAGTAAAGAAAAGAAAACTTCAGATTTTTTAATTACTTCTAACATACAAAACCAAGAGGAAAGTAGTCATGTTTTTATCCTCCTTGCAAGTCCGACTGGGTACTCACTCAAACACACACACACACATGAAATAACTGCCAAGTTGATGCTAACGATATTTTTGCAACGCTTTATGCATTTCCTTAGAGCTAGCAAACCAAAGCATCAAGCCATCAATATGCCAACGTTTGAAAGTAGGTCGCAGTGCCGGCAGCCCCTTCCCACAGCATCAAACAGCTGCGGCGGGACCAACGGAGCTGCGAACTTGCCTCCTCCATGTTTATTGTTTCGACATTAATGCCATGCAGACACCCGTCTCCACTACACTCCGCTCCGCTTCACTCCAAGTTCGTGTCCATGCACGCCCATTGCTTTGGGCTAAATGAGTGTTGACAGTAATTGTTGTTGCTCGGCCGACTTGGTGGCACGGAGGCAACTTCCTTCACATACAACACACACACACACACTGCAAAACTCGTTAGAACTCAACACTGATGTTGGTAATAACAAAACGTGCTCCAAATGCAACTGTAAAACTTTTTGCTTAGCTTTTCACATAAGCGAAACTGTTTTGCGGCAAGTCGCGGCGTTGTTAATGTGCAAGAAAGTTGCAAAGTTGCAAGGGCGACAAGGACGCCGCAATAGACATATTGCAAATTGCTTAGAAATGTATTTGTGACAGTTGAAAATGCAAATTAGATGGACAAAATAGTCAATTAAAGGAGACCATACTTTTATGATGAGCTTGTTTGCATTGCAAAAAAGATGAATATAGCTAAAAAAAAAAAACGACATAGTGAGTGGAAAAAGTGCCCGTGTGGTGAGCGGGTTAGAGAATACCACCTTAGCAGGTAAAAGCTTGTCTTATGATGCGACTTATAATGACACTGGATAAAAGGGTTGTGCGTAGGGTTTGGCACCCACCATGTAAAACCCCAATTCCAATAAAAGAAATACACCAGGCCGTAACCCGGTAACGGGTTCTTATGGCCAGTTAAGAAAAAGAGTGGAAATAGTTTATGATTTAATACGCTTTTAACGAGACAACTATCAAGTTACACTGAAACGGAAATCAAGTGAAACGATAAGAAGCATGCGAAAGTGGTTTACCTGTTCGGAGCGAACATGGAACATGGTTTTTAATTAAAGTGTCTAATCGGTCACTGCAGACAACTGACTTTGAAAGCTGAAACAGAATACCTTTCACATGGTGCTGCTAATCTTCAAATCAAAGGAATGCACCTACTTATACATATAATTAGCGCAAATGATATATCACGCACCATCGAAGTATAAAAGTCTAATGGAATACCGCACATGGACATGAATCCAAAAATGTGTATTTTTCCGCTGTTACGACAAACTGTTTAGTGCAACGTGAATTGGGTTGTTTCACCTTATAGCTCTTTTACTTTGAATGAGCTTGCTTCACGGGATTGGCGAGCGGTGTATATGCATATATGCATTGAACATTTCTCATAGTAACTATAATACATTCTGCAGATGAGGCAGCGCTGCCAAGCTACATTTGCTCATTCAATTAACGATATCCTCTAAATTTTGCTTAGTTGGGAATTCAACACAAAAGTATAACGATTACGGATTTGACTTTCAGTATTTGTTTGAACTTCACTCTGCTCTACTCAAAACGGTTATAATAAAGTCCGTCTAGCTTTACAAACAAAACCAAAATTAAGCAATATTTTTTTGTTCTGGTCTGTTTCTTTTGTATGCGGCTATATCGATAGGAGCAGTAACTGTAAAACGTATTCAATTTTTTTTTTTAATTTCAATTTGGTTACGGTTATTCTTTAAAATATTTATCGGTTAACGATTTCGATTACAGTTCGACTTCTTAGTAATTATTCAGTTGGGGCATTAGTGACTTTTTTTATGGGTTACCAGATTGAGTGAAAATTTAGTTATTTCTGAATATTTTGAAATAAAATGTTATCTCTTTTGAGATAACCTTTGCATACGGCTATTTAATTCTGACTGTCCTGCATGTCTGTCATAAGAAAATGAATCTGTAGATCTAGCAAACACAAATCCATACCATATGAAGCTTAGACGGAGCAAGCCGACTGAACCAGCCGCAAAGACGCTGAAGAAGAACGAGTTGCAGGGTGTTTCATGTAAGAATCAGCAGAATTTCTAGAGAGGATTAGGAGGAGCACATGGTGCTTAGACAGCGCACATAGCTTATGGTTGATTGATGTAGCCGCAACATCCACATGTGACGATACACTGGAACGAACCAACATATGTACCGGAAGCTAACTGGGTTAGAAGGTGCTACAACTACTTGTCTACTCTTGTACCATATTGCAATGCTGCTTGTTCAATGATCGTCCGTACAAGTGAACTTGTACACAGCAACCGATCTGGGTTTTAGAGTGCTTACCACGGTTCTGTCAGTCAATCGCTGCCTGCGCCGTATCACTGCCTCCCTAAATACGTAGTAGAGACCTGCAAAGCCTGATAATTTGTGCAGTACTAAGTTTTTATTTTGTCTACGCATATACATTTCCACGTATATAAATACAGCAATTACGTGAAGCACCCTATTCGTAGAAAAAAAAATTACTTAACAGCACAGCCTGACGCATTTCAAAACGTATTTTAGCGTGGGAGTACTTAAGCGGGGACGTCAAAATGAGTATGAGTAGAAAAACGTCATTTAGTAAAACCAGACCAAAGTACGTATTTTCCCTTGTTCTCATAAGCCTCGATGCATTCATATGGAAAATGAAGTCTACTTAAAAGGATGTCTACTCTAAATGACGCCTACTCACAAATATGCGTTAGCAAAAAGTACGTGAAACACGCATACTTGCTTAGCGCAGTGAAGCTGTGTCACAATGACCTTTGCAACGCTATTTGTTTGCCCTTACGTTTTTAGTTCGCTTTGTAGTTCCCTGATGTATGCTTATAAAGGTAACGTCGTCGTTGAGGACCCTTCTTAAAATTTAGTGAGAGCCTAAAATAGCGAAAGAGAGAGAGGCCCGAACTGGTACACGGCTACCTACATTTGTAACAGAACTGTAATACGACTACCTATGTGCGAGTACGTTCAAGCTGCCTACAGCGGCCGTAGGTAGTCCATTGTTGTTCGTTCCGCTTGGAACGATGACAATAGGACGTGTGCTGGAGAGAGGTGGGAGTGGAAAAATGCGTACGCTCTGAAAAGGAAACAACTATTTGCGTACAGCAGCACAAATAAATACACAAAATATGATTTTTATTACATTACAACGCATAAACAAGGTACACAAAGCAAACTGTTCCACTTCTTTTCAATTATTTCAGAGCGTAAGCAGATCGCGCCCTTCCACACCGTTCTCCTCTTGCCCACATGCCGATACACACAAAACTAGGAGCAGCCCAGTTTCCGAAAAAAGCGGGCAGGAGCGGGCGGGTGGTGGGAGCTCGTTTCAGTCATTTCAGAGCGATTAAACGATTAGAAATATAACGGACCTTAGCAAATGTACGCAATGTATACTCATAAAGGTAACCTCATCACTGCGACGTCAGCAGCGCAGCTTCTTAACTTTTCATTCTCCTGCGAATTTTAATGAGCGAGGTTGTGTGTCGCGTATTTTATTTTAGCATATGTTATATGTATGTATGTATATGTGTAGCGCATTTCTTTATGTTTACATTCCCTGCGGTTCGAAATGTACCAACTGTCATTTAATAAGTAGTGCAATACTGGTTGTTTTGCGAACATTGGAATGACAGTTGGTAAAATGAAGTGATGTGAGGGTAGGCGAGTGCTGCTTATCTTATTTATTTACAACATGCCGTTCTGGACCGTGGTATGAGTTTTATTTATTATATTATTATTTATAATATTATTGATTATGCAAATGTAGTTATGGTAGTTGGAACCTTCATTTGCGCTTTGCAGGACAAGCTTCGTAACATATCTTAATGAATACTACGCCACGCCTTCTTATCCCTCTTACATAGAATCCACGAATCCAATGTCCAATTGACTGCATTATTGATTTTCACATTAGCGATATCTATGTGATTAGAGTGTCTTTGTTATGAATGGTTTACTTTCCCTCATCCTGGTCGAGCGAGCAGCACAAGATTCAAGTGTGCTCTTTATTAGAAAGCGATAACTTTGGGTTACCTATTGATATTGTCCGCCTCCTTGGCTAATAAGTTGTTATTGTTGGTAGCGTGGCACGTCTGTGTAGACGGATTACGAGGATTCGTTCGTCCTCACACACGTATCCGTTTGTTAGGGCGTTTGTCTTTGGACACTCATTTGCACACAAAAATGAATAGAATTAGGTAATGATAGTTAGACAACTAAGTTATAAGTTATATAATATAATTAACATAATAATAAATTTACGCTATCAATGTTTGAAAATCCCACACAGTCATCATCATCAGACCTGATATCGATGGACCAACCTGTATAACTATGGCAAAGCCGCATAAAATAAATTTATGAGTAAAACTCGTTGAAACTGCATAAAGAGATGCATAACATCTATATGCCGCTTTCACCTCTTAGGATTTTTATCTTGTAATCTTAATTTAAAATCAAGTAAAACATTTCATATAGTAAGACTGATCGATTTTAGTGTCCCAATCCCGAAATACTTAACATAAGCGAGTGGAGAGAGTGAGCCCTTTCAAATATTTTATAATCCTAACTATTGGAAGTGTGTTTGTTGAGTACTGCGTCCAAATTAGCTACCGTGGCCCACTGGTTGGGTTTTTAACTGTGGCGGACACGTCTTAATGCGAGTAAGATAATGTAAATAGAATAAAAACAATTTTAATATCTTTCTATTTCTGTCATCTGTTGCTTGGGTCAGTAGCTTCATCGCTAGTCTACCAAGCGAATCCGAATCATGCTCAGTAAGGTTTCAATTAATCTCAAATAAAGAATTTTTGTTCTAGTTTTTCTTTGATTGTACAGTTACAGGGTACAAGCAATTTTTATCGCTTTAGCGTCGAAGTATTGAAAGAGCTAAAAATATTAATTTATTAACATCGCAAATGATTTACATTATATGCGGTCAATCTTAGTTTTATCGAGGCTATAAATTCCAGTGAAATTTATTCGCGTTCTCAGTTTGTATTAAACTTTCATAAGAAGCACGCAAAATTCCCATGGCTGCCAAATTGTTCACAGTTATATGTCTGGGAACATATTTTAGTCTATCGGCGAGTTTAGGAAAAGTTTGCTTAATAAATGTAGCTGTAAACTACACCCAACATGTGATCGCCATGGAAAACGTGATGATCGTCGGGCATCCTAACACTAATGGAACCATAGCTTCGCAGCTAAAGCCAACAATGCAAGTAAAACAAAAGGTATTTAGTTTTTATTTTTGAAAGTACAAGTTTAACATTTGAAACACTATGAATTAGAATTTAACCAAGATGGAAACACGTGAAACTTGTTGTGAAAACTACGAAGGAGAAGTACCGAATTGTAAGCCCATTTGCAAGCAGGGCTGTCCTATGCACAGTTTTTGTGCTAAACCAGATGTCTGTGAATGCGATCCGAACTATATTATGGAAAACGGAACCTGCAAACCAATTTGTACAAATTGTGGTAACTACACGGTGTGCGAAGAGCCGGGAATGTGTGCCTGCATAAAAGGATACCGGAAAGTAACGGATTATTCTATAGACTGTGAGCCTATGTGCAGCATAACATGTGCGGAAAATAGTTACTGTGCAGCACCCGAAATTTGCAAATGTAATCGGGGTTATCATAGAACGAATTCCAATCCCACAAACTGTGTTTCAACAATGCCTCTTTGGTTGATTATTTTGATCAGCTGCTTTGCATTTGTTTTCATTGTAATCGTAATTTTAAGTATCGTCTATTTTGTGAAACGTTCACGCGTAACGTCATACTCTATTGAACCAATAATTTCAGAAACAGATGCATTATATTTATAAAAGCTTATCTCAGTTTCCTTGTTTAGACTATGAATCAATTTTTTTTTTGTCTATTGTTTGATGGTATAAATATAAATTTATCGTTTGAAAATCATTTATTTTTGCGAATTCACTAAGTTTCGGTTGTCATATAGTCATATCATTCACGGGGCACAGGACCCCAAGATTCCAAGCATCGGGCATGCTTTCATCAGACCGTATTCTGTCGGTAAGTTAACTCCGGAAGCGACATTATTCTCGACCCTCCTCAAACTCTGTGCATCTCGTGCATCCACTGCCTGATTTACTTTTAAATCTTCTACAAGAAGACGCACCGATACTTCTAATCTTACTATTGTTTCCGCTGCCAAGTTGGAAACCATAGTTTATCCTGATAAGGATGTTCTCCACGGTAGTGCGCATGGAGCTGCATATGTATGTCAAGAGTCCCTCGGCACTACAGGTTCCGAGCAAGGTTGAGTGGGAAGCTGCGAGAGTTGAGCGGAGAAGGCTTTGTGAGTGCAACAGTGTGATGTCTAGCTGTTGCTATGATCTGGATTGCTTGTTCTTGGGCTGCAACAAGTTAGAGGTCAGAGTTGATGGTGTACCTCTCTGAACATGCGAAGAAGTTCATAATCAATTTTAAGAAACATAAATTTCCTTATCTATGAAAGGCAGCTGTAGTATTTATAGAAGTCTCTACGTTTTAAATGCTGTGAATAATGAATAATAATAATGTGTCTGTGAAATTTTAGGACAAGTACTTATTTATTTGAAGGCAAATATAAAAAACACAAGCTCCAAAATAAAAAGACAATCATCTATCGGATATTTCTGACCACTGATTTAGTAGCTCTCAGCGACGTTTGGCTCTGTGCGGTGTCTTCAGAGTTGCTTTGTTCAGTATTATTAATTCATGATATTATTATTGACTAATAGCGAAAATCTAAATTTATAATCTTTATCAAGGATTTTTCTGCCTTGCAATTGTATGAGCTTAAATTTCCGTTACGAAGAGCAGAACTGATCGTAACACGTTGGCTAACAGGTATCTGCTATAAGACTCTAAAAGACTGCTAAAACTCATTGGAGTACCTGAATAAGAATAGGAACCCTTTTGCAGTAATGGTCAAATATGCAAAAATGCTTATTAATACCCTTCTTAGGAGGGGTCTTAAATTGGCATGTAATTACCTATATCTTTTGAAGTATATTAGTGTGCAAAGTTTCAATTATAGCTTATGGTGTGGGTGTAAACCGCTAAAATCTGTCACTGGGGGTAAGATATCGACATAATTCGACAAAGAAACGGGGAAAATGCGCATTTTGTGTAAACAAACTTTTGCAAGACCACGGATATGTCTATATCGACTCAACTATTGCTCCTGTTCTTTTTGTTCCATTGAACATATATTCTGCCACGCCTCCTTCTGCCTGTTACATACATTGCACAAATCTGTACTATCCCTTTACACTTTGTGTACAGGGTATAATTAATAAAAACCAAAATTCCTGTATTTTATATGGAGATGTCTTTACTGTTCACGAATGTTTTCTCAGTTTTATTGACATTACTCTCGGAAAAGCAAAGAAGGACCATTCTGCTGATCTCACACTGGTCACTTGCAAAATGTTCATTCTAGGATTGATGATATTTTAAAAAATATCGTATTTCGATATATTGAAATTGTTCTATTTACAATATAGCCGTACCGATAATATCAATTTTAAAATATTAATATATCTATTTATTGGCAAAAATTGTAAAAATATATAAATATTTTGAACAGTGACCTTCTCAAGATTGGATTTATTACGTGCGCAAGTGGGCCTTACGTGTACACAAAAAGAGATAGCAGGAATTTGAATATAATCGTTGTATAAGTTGATTATCTAATATTGGAAATTTCCTAGGCATGGAAATTGAGCGCAACGTTGAGACTGGTGGCATATGGATTGGCCACAAGTAGAGCCAACTAGTATACCGTTGGAAGGTGGCTTTCTGCGCAAATGAAAAATGTCAAAGGGCGAATCAAGTCAAATATCAATAGGTGATTGGCTCACTGATGTACTTGGCTGTAACTACTCGTCCGGATATTCCACACTCCGTATCGAAGCTACAACAGATGAATGCGGACCAGCACCAAGAAAACGAAGTAGATGGTAGGAGTACTGGGTAGGAGACAGCAGTGACCGCAAATAATTTAGTGGGTGGCCTTTCTTTGTAGCAGGCTCTGCATTTAGTTGGAAATCCAAGAAGCAGAGCATAGTCCCACTCAGTACTACAAAAGCAGAATACGTGGCATTGTCATCGGCAGCACATATTAGAAAGCTTCTTGAAGAAATGAGCTTTAGCAGGTATGGCACTAACATCTATTGAAATAGCTCGCCAATGGAAAATCTTAGGTAGGATGGGTGAAGAAGCGAAGCTACAATATCATCTCTGTAACGTATATAGGTGGTCCGTCTATGTTCTTTCTTTTCTTTTCTTTATCATGTAGTACGAATATTGTTGGAACGAAGAGGTAAAAAACCCCCCTGTTTTGCTAGTCAACTGCCTGAAGTCCCAACCGACTAATTACCCAATGAGCATAGTTCTATACTGCAAATATTGTGATCTGTTCTGTTAATTACAACTAATACAGTAAAAAGATATTTCAAACGATAAATTTATATTTACGCCATTAAAAATACACTAAGAAAAAAACATTGATTCATAGTCTAAAAAAGTAAATTGAACTCATTATGATTCATGAATTATAGTTGAGAAATGAGTGGCTCATTGTAGTATGGCGTTTCGCGTAAACTTTTCACTATATAGAATATGTATAAAATTACGATTGCAATGACAAAAAATGCAATGCAGCTGATCAAAGTTATCAACCAAAGAGGTAATATTAAGATACAGGCATTGGAACTCGTTTTACGATAACCACGATAGCATTCGCAATCTTCGGGTGCTGCACAGTAACTATTTGCCGCGCATGTTATGCTGCACTCAGGCTCACAGTCTATAGAATATTCCGATACTTTCCAGTATCCTTTCATACAGGCGCATATTCCTGGCTCTTCGCACACAGTGTAGCTGCCACAATTGGTACAAATTGGTTTGCAGGTTCCGTTTTCCATAATATAGTTTGGATCGCATTCACAGACATCTGGCTTAGCACAAAAACTGTGCATAGGACAGCCCTGCTTGCAAATGGGCTTACAATTTGGTATTTCTCCTTCGTAGTTTTCACAACAAGTTTCACGTGATTCCATCTTGGTTAAATTCGAATTCATAGTGTTTCAAATGTTAAACTTGTACTTTCAAAAATAAAAACTAAATACCTTTTGTTTTACTTGCATTGTTGGCTTTAGCTGCGAAGCTATGGCTCCATTAGTGTTAGGATGCCCGACGATCATCACGTTTTCCATGGCGATCACATGTTGGGTGTAGTTTACAGCTACATTTATTAAGCAAACTTTCCTAAACTCGCCGATAGACTGAAATATGTTGCCAGACATATAACTGTGAAAAATTTGACAGCCATGGTAAATTTGCTCTCTTCTTATGCAAGTTTATTAAATACTGAAACGTGAATAAAGTGCACTGAAATTTATAGCTTCGATAAAACCAGGATTGACCGCTTATAATGTAAATTAATCATAAATACTTTTAGCGATAAAAATTGCTTATATTCTATATTATAAATTTGTGCAGTGTAAGGCTCCCATGCAGAAGTAAATAACGCGAGCAGGAAAAGCGGGACCGAGAGGAGATCGTGAAGGTGTCCCCTGCCCTACGCAAGCTTCGTTTATGGCCCGAGAGAATTTGGATTTAGTCACCGCGCTGGATTCCTGCTGATGGGCTATGTATCGCTGAACGCTGCTTGAAGATTGCTGCACAACTCGCCTGCATGCTTATGCGGTGCTGAGTTTGAGGATTGGCTCCACGTTCGATGTGTGTGCCCATTGTATCCAGATGTGCATGATCTCATGTAGAATGGCAGCTGGAATGTCGATGAAGTGGTGGCGACCCTTGAGAGGACGAGACTGCTAGAATCATTTGCCAAGTCGTATTTGTACGGCGGCGAATGATAGCGCCACAAGGGGTACATGGGTTACCAGTCTCGGGCATTTTGGCAAAGCTGGCGGGGTTCCCTAAATTCGAGACTGTCGGGATTAAAAGGGTAGGGCCAACTGAGCCGTTAGTTTTAGTACAAAGGGTTGAGCAGTTCCCAAGGCTGCTCTTTGAAGTCAGCCCCTTTGTGGGAGTATAATGGTGACTGTTGTTAAAATAAAAAAAAAAAGTTAAAATATAAAAAGAAAATATTTTCTATTTTGATTCGCTGAATCCAAATGAGGCAATCGATTTAACTTTTATAGCACTTCTTTAAAGATATCACTATTTCTAAACGAATTGCGAACAAGACGTATATCATAAGCAAATCTTATTTTCAATCGGTATGTTTTATTACTCAAATCAAAGAACCCAATCATTAGCGAGCCCCAAATAATTTCAGTCCAAAATAGGGCATATTAATGCAAATATTTGAAAATTCTTATTTTAAGATAATGCATCTTAATTAAGTTCAGTACTCAGAAAAACCGAAACTTAGTGAAACCGCAATAAGAAATGCATTTTAAACGATTTTTATTATCACATTGAACAAAAAGAAAAAACATTGATTCACAGCATAAAAAAGTAATGATTCATGTATCATGAGTGGCTCAATAAAGTATGGCGTTTCGAATTAACATTTCACCAAATAGAATATGCTTAAAAGTACGATTACAATGACAAAAAATTTGATGCAGACAGTCGGGACGGTGCCCGGCAGTGGAATACCCTGTACCATTTTACTTTATAAACACTAAATACAGTAAAATGGGAACGAAAGTATCCACTTTTATATCTACTTTCATAAGATCGAAATGCCTGTTAACATTTCAAACAAACTTCCTATTGCGAAGTTGGCTATTATGGGAGCAAAAATTACTTTTATACCGAAAACTCCAGTATTCTTGGGCCAATATCGTTGAATTTTGTAAGATAGATCAAAAATACATTTATGAATGTCTGTGGCAATTTTCAAATCAATATATTGGGGGTGTGGTAGTAATTTTGGTAAATCTGTTGCGGGGGAAGGGGGGGTTCCATTTAAAAATGATGGATGCAATTTTAACGATTAGGGTCACATTAGTCTCCACACAAAATTTTGTAACTCTAGTTGACATGTTTCAATATCTACATGCGGTGGAATTTTGGAACAGTTTATAGACGAGGGGGGTGAAATTAGCATATTTTTGACTATAACTTTTGATGTATTTATCCGATCTCGATAATTTTTGGAACATGCACATTAACACGATGCACATCTCTGAGTAGTTTCGAGTTGATAGACTCAGTTAAGTAAGTTCTCTGACTTGTTCGATGCGACTTGTTCAATATGCGACAAAAAAGAGTCTTTTATAAAAGACTTCTTGTATTGTTATGTTTTCAAATCAGCCCAGCAAACAAAAAACACAAAGTTAACACATTAAGTAGACAAGGTCACCTTTTTGGCGCTTAGCAATTACTCAACTGCCGCCCAAGTATCACCCACACTTATTCCGCCACAATAAATGAGCAAATATAATCCGAAAGAAACGCGAAACACTTGGGATCTGAGAAAAGCAGTAATTTAGATGACAAATGCAAAGCTACTTATTAAACGAGTACTTTTAAATGCTGTCATTTTGTCATTTATTTTATTAATGCTCCATACTCATTGCACAAATACGCGAACACGTTTGAGTTTAGACGATTAATCTAGAGCTTCATCTGGAGCTGCGTGCAATCTGTTGCAGGTTCACATGCAACATGAATGAACTCATTAAGCTGCCTTTTCGAGTCGCGCTTTTAAGACCAGTTACTGAATTGATAAATGAATGCATTCGAAAATACACATACAAAAGCAAATACCCTGCCACGAGTTTTACGACTATCTATAAACTATTCATAAAGGCTTCAAAACTGTCAAAGGCAGTAACTATAATTTATCATATTGCAAATTCATATTCAATGAAAACGAAAGGGCATTACGATAAAAGCTGTTGAAAGAAAATGAGTTGATGATAAATTAAATAACGGCCTTTTGCTGTTTTCTATGTCAACGAAATTGTCATAAATTATCTTAAATAATAAAGATATGTGTTATTTATGATAATTGATGCGTCTTAGCTGTTACATGGAATTAATTAGCTGCAACAAAAGGTTAAATTTAATCGAATTCGTCAATAAAGAAACTCTTAGTGCGCGAAAACCGTTGACTAAGCGGCACATTAACCCATAAGTGGCCCGCACATAAATAAGTCGAGTTCGTGCATATCGCACAATTTTCAATTGACAAACGGTCAGCGTGACGGCATGACGAGACGCGTGTCTGCGTGTCACTTTGAGCAATCGTCAAGAATATATTTTCAGCCAAAGCGAAATGACAGCCAAATAAAATCAAGAAAAATCGCCACAATTTTCTTTTTCTCCGCTAAATAAACAAAATAAAAACAAAGGAATACAACAACAAGATACAACAAACACATTTTCGGCGTTGTCCGCTTTGTTTGTAAATTTTTTGCAACTTTTATTTGTATTCGAGGAAAAGCGAAATAGCTTTTTATGCATTTTAAATGAGCTGTGGATGCTGATGGCCACAAGCCACAGCTGTTCATTTGCGGATAACTGTGCAACGTTTTTCACTTTTCTCGGTTTTTCTCACTTTATTTATTATTCCATTTATCAATTGATACGAGAGAGATTTATGTTTTGTTTTATGCATAAAAAATAGGTGTTTTTAAACATTGATTTTCAATTTAAATTGCTGCAATAATTGATGTTGACTTTTGGGTTTACGCAGCGTATACATGTTTTAACGTTCTCGTATAGGGGTCGACCCTGTGGAAAGAGGGGGAGCCACCTAGTTGACCATGCTTGATTGCAAAGGAGTAGGGGAATAAGGGAAACGATGCCGTCATCATCACACTGTATAAGTAATTTTTCATATTTTGAATAGCAGGATCAAGATAAACTGCGAAAACTATATTCCAACATCCTCGTAGTGGGAGTAAGGTATTGGTATCCCTTAGATTCGACTCAGTAATCACCTTCCAGTAGCTTTCCAGTGTGTGGGGGACATTGGCTGCCTGCGCAAACCAACTTTCATACGCGTAACTAGAGCAAAAAAGAAAACAAGCTCATCGTATTTTGGACAGTTTGAGTCGCCGTCGTGGCCAAATCTTTGAAGGTACTACCCAAACCATTCATATGCACTGACGATCTGCGTAAGATGAAAGTTGACTTTGCAATAGCGTATTCTAATCCATAGGCTTATGTTGGGTACCAGCGTAAACGTCCAGCACCCATTGACCTCATTTCTCCTGTCATTTAAGCAGGTTTCGGTCACATACTCGAGCCTTCTCCTGGGCCCATAATGATGATGAACGATGTAATTGTCGTGAGATGTGAAGGTCGTCTACATTAGTGACTAGTATGCCGATGGGAATCATCGCATCGATGACTAATATTGTATTGTTCAAGGTTGTCCCAAATGCACTAAATTTTCGTAGAGCGCCTGCTTCAAGTCTTTACTTGAACGCAACTCCCGGTGCGGGCTGCTTCTTCCCACATAGGTGCCATGTACATGATGGCTGCCTTCACCACGCTATGTATCATTTTCGAGGATTGATCCTTTATCGGTATGGATTTGCTGGTGTTAGATGTTTTTTTGCAAATAAACTGTTAGATTTCCTTATAGGAGAGTCAAGTGTTGCTCATAACGCCAATGTACTTTATGACCTATTTCCATTTTAATCTATGTGGCGGTAAAAATTATACTAGCCTGCTCTACTTTCTTGAGGTTGCTAATGTGTACGGCTTCCATTTTATAGTCTGTCAATTGAATTTTTCACCGATGCTGTAGATTCCACCCCCTTGGATTCAACCAATCCTACCAGTTGGACATAAGTTGGCATTTCTAACCTCAGAGTTCCATCAATAATACAGTTACAGAGCTGGGGATCCAGACGTGAACCTTGAGGAAGACACACTTACAAATGGCTACCATTCTAGTTGCCACAATCTCCGTTGAATTGGTAGTCCCTTCTCTCTGCCTCCTCTGAAACTCGTCGACAGCGAACTGCCTGCAACATGGGAAGTAAATCTCCTATTGTTGTCAATTTCATTGCCAAAAGTAGGCTCTGGGGAAGCTATAAGCCGGATCAGAGTGGCGGGTGTCTGCAGAATAATCGTTATACAAAACACTGTCCAAATCTTAGCAACTGAGCAAGCAACTCACTAATTGCTCAAAGTTATACACCCAGCGCTATTGACTTCTTTGTCTCCGATGGCGCCCGGAAATTTTGGACGTTCGAGTTGAATTCCAGATCATCTACCTCTAGTAGGTACATTCGCGTTTCCCCGAAAATCAAGGAGGATTATTGAGGATACCTACGAGATCTTTATAAACAAAGTTCATGCGGCTGTCCTCTGCGCAGCTCCCATAAACTAAAATCAAAGCAGAGTCTCACCCGCTATTGAGACTCTACTGCTCATTAAAAGGAGGCTCAGGAGGCAGCTATGTCGTATAAATGATACATTAGTGGACAGCAATAAAGTAAAGAAACTACTGACGCTTCAAAGGCAGAAGGAAGATATTTGCGTATCATCAAAAGTTTCCACTGATAGTAGCTCAAAACACTTGCTGTGCATTTGCTGGGGATTTATCGCAGTTATATCTTCCTGTTTCTCCCATCGCAGCGGATGAAGTCTTGGGACATCTTAAAGTACTAACAACCAGAAAGGCTCCAAGTGAAGACGGCCTAGACAACAGAACACTCAAGGCAATGTCTGCCGATGCAGTGCTTTTCTTGGTCCTTATGTTCAATGCTGCGTTGAGACTGGATCATGTCCCAACCGAAAAAGGCACTTATACAGACCAATAAGCTTGCTGTCCACGGTTGCCAAGCAGGCAGCGTTGCTGCTGACCCGCTTGTTATCCATAAAAAACATTAGCAAAAAATACCGCCTTTTCGGTTTCAAAAGTGCCACGAAACACCAGAACAACTGCATAGGGTAGCAAATTTTATGCTTGAGAGATTTGACGCCAAGATGTAGATGGCGGCGACTTAGTTGAACATAAAACAAGCCTTCGAGTTGCCGTCTCAACTTCTCTATAGTGCGTGCTGGATGCACTGTGGTTCCTCATGGAAGTGTGTTGGCGCCACTCTTTACACCCTTTTCACAAAGCTCTGCAATCAGCTTAAAGGAGCCACCGGACCTGCTCATAGCCACTTATGCTGACCAAGCGGCCATCTATGCCAAAAGCAAGGATGCTAAAACCGTACTTCTGTCTGCATAGCTTTTTTAGGCATTAATGCGTGCAAGTGTGCCAATGTGACTTACGCAACGCATCCTTACATCTTTGACTTGGCGTCTTCTGGAAGGAGCAACTACAGTGGCATGAATCATATCTCTACTTCTAGGAGCCAAAGCAGGCTCAGATGGCTCCTAAACAGCAAGAAACTATATTTATAGTTCTGGGTTGCATAATAATAGGATTTCTGCGAGATGTCATAGGAAAACATCCGAAACCTGCAAGCAAAACTGTTCGTTGTTTTAAGAAGGAGAATAAGTAGGTTACCTCCGGCCGACCTCGCCAATAGGTTCAATTTATAAACTCTTAGCTTTAAATGTTAAAAGTTAATAAAAAGTTAATAGAACGAAAAATGTAATGCCTATTTACTTCATATATGCGTGAATCGACTTGTTAAAAATTAAAGCATATACTTTTAATGTGATTAAATTATTTTATATGTATGCATGTATAATTACTTTGCATTTTAAGTTCGTTGAGTTCCCTCACAGTATACAGATTTCCCTTGTGATTTATATTGAAAACAGATAATCTTGCCGCCAGCTTTTTCTGTAAGAGGCTTAACTTAAATTGCTTTTTGTTACTTAATGTGCTGCAAGTGAGAAATGAAATTTAAAATTACGCTCAAATTAAAGAATTTTCCTTATTTAAATATAGGATATTTTCTCTTGTGTTACTTTAGCACTAATTAAAAGTATTCAAGCATGTCGCTTTGTTAAAGTCAGCTTATTATACCACTTTTGACCAAGTTTTCTCACGTATATGACCATTTGAGTTCTAAAGTCATGCAATTTAAGCTAAATTGTTTTTGCTTATCAAAAGATCAACTCAAGCTGCAAGTAGCTTTTGTATTTATTTATTTAACTAATTGAATAATTGTAGAGCAAATTCTGGATGGAAATTTAGCAAAAGGCCAAAAGCACTTGAACTACAATGACAAGCAGGACAGGACGATAACAGGACGACTCGAATGAAATACTTGAGCACATGCATGCATAAAGTGCACGGAGCACAGTGCACAGGGCAAACATTTTGCCATAACTAACACACCCACACACACACACACACACCCACTCATCTGCACTCTCATGCATTGTAAACTGATTTAGTATGTGTAAATATTTTGCACTCGATGGGCGCCCACATATGGGGCTGTTAGCGCCCCAATATAAAGGCATACTTCAATGGAGCCTGATACTTGGGGCTGAGGTTGTCTCTGTTTGAAGGTGTCAGAGCAGCTGCCTCACATGTCCAAGGATCATGTAACGAGTGCAGCACACAACTACTAATGCATTGCATAGTCCACTCAATCTCACACGCCATTTGCTGCTACTTCCGTTTCCGTTCGGCTGCTTGCTCGCTATGCTAGCGTATTTGCTTTCACACACACACACACACACACACACACACACGCATTCAAACCGTTTGCATGTCAGCCAACGTACTCGGTATAATATGCTCTTGTAAATTTATGCCTCGACAAAAAGCAAGCTTAAAAAGGCAAAAAATGGCCGCTGCATTCTTCAAATTTCAAATTACCGACACGCATATTTTATATTGGTCCTGCATTAAAGTCTAACCCGATGCTCGCTATCTCGCTCGCACTGACTTCTCTCTCTATTGCTATATCTCTATGGCACTCGGCGTGCACTTTGTGGCGCTTTTAATTAACGGGAATTTATGCATAATGCGCTGCTACTGCTGCCCCTGCCACTCCTCAACTTCCACGCTCTGTCCGAGTCCGAGGCGTTCTCGAAAGTTATGGACCAGCATGTTGCATTTGTATAGATCTGACTGTGCTCCGATGTGTGTGTGTGTGTGTGTGTATCTGTGTGTGCTGCTCATCAGCAGTGGAAAAACGAGCGACGCTTTATGTTTTCCCAGTTGGAAAATTTTCATTTAATTTTCATGTATGTATTTTTTTGTAGCATAGATTTATGTGCATCATGAAAAGCAAATAGATGCATTGCCATAGGAAACTCTACATAAATATAACATGGTATATAATTAGTAATTGGATGTCTTTCGCAAAAGCGTTAAATAAATTATAGAAGTTATTGGTTTTATTCCAGGGATTCTACGCTGAAGATATAGGTGAAGCTGTAAGTGTTAAGACAAAGTAATTGCACTATTATTGAACATATTTGGGTTTGAAGTTATCAAGTAAGGAAATATCATTAGTAAAAGTGAACAATACGCGGGACCTGTAAGTTTTTATTAATAGACATTAAAAAACTGGGGGGCTACGTTGCTCGCCAACCCCCATGCACCACTCGTAGTAGAGCATATTCTTCTTCCCGTTTCCTTTCGCCTTCCCATTCTCCTTGCCTTTCTCTCTACACTCCTACTTCTCTTTCTCTATCTCTTCCCCTTCTTCCTCATCAAACGGTTCCAGATTTAAATAAATAGTCAACTTTCAAGTCAAACATTGATTTGACGATAAAAGTTTTCGATACTTTCTTCTCTGCTGGCTGAACATCACCAAGGATAGCGGCATCAAGGAAGCTACCAATGTCAATTAGACAAGGGTCGCCTTTCAAACTCTAATTGGAACATCTCTATCCATAACAAAAACAGAATATTTAAGTCCACAACGGCGATTGGCCGATACACAGTGGTCAAAATGCCCAGTTTAGCTAAAGTTAAAGATAAAATTCCCATGTTAATTAAAAAATAATTTAAAAGATCGTCCTATTATTTCCTTAGTTTTTTATTTTCTTTCGCTAAAGGGGCTTTTGGAATACTGTGCGATTCCAGTGCCAAATGCTACACATCTACCATGTCGGAACAGCATGCTACGGCAGACTTTGGTAGCTCTTCAACATGGAAAGCCATCGGACATGGATTGGTCATATCGTAAAGCAAAAACAGGGTGTCATCGCGAAAGGGTGACAGGAAAATATATATAGTATATCAAAGGACGACCTGGATGACCTCAACTACCTGGGTCACTTACATATATAAACAACCTGTTTCGAATTTCAGTTAAATTAATTATTATTTAGATGGAAAGAGACAGACTCAAAAATCTGTTAGAATCATCTAGTGCACTGCAGCACGAAATATATTTCACTAGCTGGTGAAACATGTTGTCTTACCGATTACTGGAAATATTCAGTTCGTCAACATAGCTGCTGGCCAGCCAGCATACACACACCGGAGCTACATGCTAAGGTACACTGTTGAGGAGGCAACTGGGCTTATCTTGCTTGAAAACAACTCTACCATGGAACCTTGAAGAACAAAGTTATCCCTGAACTAAAAGTTAAATCAGTTGCTTAAAGGTTGCATTAAGAGGAATGGAAAATATAACACAAGCATATTCCAAGCCAATAAGCTGTCCAGTTCCTGGCAGTCAAAGTGCCGCGTCTTAGTAGTAACCTTTTGGTTTAAAGCCGGTAAAACTGAACCCCTACCCGGCAGAAGTTGTGTAGCTAGACAAGAAAGCAATTTATGAACGATCAAGGCTTAGCGCTGATCTTCATGACCAAAAACTTGCAGAAATCGGTGAAAGGTTAAAATTGATAGAATTCCAATAGTTCAAACTGATGATAATTTATTATTAGTACACAATTAAAGAGTGAATAACTTCTAGACAAACTAAAATTTGGCCCATGTCCGTGCTTCTGAGGCAGAAGCCTCGAAACTTCGAGCACCTGAGCTGATTTATGCGGAAACAAGACTGTCGAGAGTAAATCGGCGCCCGTAGGGGATGTACCTTTCGGGCCTCCGTCTCGTTTTATAAGTGTGATGATTTCGATTGAATCATAAATGACCGACTGTCGAAGGGCCTAGCGTCAAATGAACTTTCCGTGAGGAGAACAAGCGGCTGTTTTGACACTTTAGAATCATCTTCTCAAAGTATGTATCAACCCATTCCTAACAATAATGGAATTTGTATCGCGTCTCTAAGTATCTTTCTTGGCGCTTGTTACACAAAGTTAAGTTTGCAACACAAAGTGTTGTAAAGCGCGATGCAGTGTTATATTTTACCTGACAGTTAAATACTGCAAGCTGCGATACAGTATTGTGTTGTTTCTCGGTTTACTACTGCAAAGGGGACTTCGTTGGCTCCTCTTTTGTTTCCCCTCTCTTTTTTTATAATTTTCTTGCTTTTATTTAAAACTTATTTGTGTTTTTTAACTGTTTGTTGAACCAGTGTTTTAAATGGGCATAAGTAGTATTGTAAAACGCCGTTATCGGTAAGCTGTCAAATATCATACCAGCATCGATTGACGACCTTTGTAAAATTAGCTGTAATTTTATGATCGCGCGTAAAATTTTTCACTTTCTCACTTGAAAATCTTGTGTCGCTTCCCTAGAATTAGAATTCCCTTGTTGGCAGTAAGTATGATCAATTTAAAAATTGGATCCGAACGATCTCTTTTAGATTCTAGATTATGACAGCATCTCCATGCTGTGGTTGAAAAATTTCCTTAAACATCGATTTCCAAAACTCTTCTTTTTCTTTCTTTCTACTTTCGTCCTTAAAAACTTCGTCTGGCTCGCAGAGAATCGACCTAGAGAATATCGTCTCATCATGAAATCTCATAAAAATAGCGCTCGAAAAAAATTACTTACAGGGTTCCGATTCAGCAACTGCAAATTTATCGAATAATAATACTAATTCTTCCATTGTTTTCATATCTATTATTATGCCCTTGATTGTCAGGTCAATCTCTATAGAGTTTAAAATCTGTGTTGAGCCAGTTTAAAGCCAAAACTATTATGTGGAACAACAGAGCAAACAAAGTTTCCTAATTTATATATAATCGTCAAATGATAATGAAATAATATAATAGTAGTGTGATAAATTATTATATTATTTATTATTCAAGTTTGCTGACTGCAATTTAAATTATTTAATAGGGCAAGCGTATAAAATGTTTGGGTACTTTTGCAGCCCAAAATGAAAAACTTGATGAAGTGCTTAAAATTGAACAAAATTAGAACCAACTAATTTGTTGCCAAGTATGCCCACGTTTCTATGCCTATAAATAGAAACTTTATTTAGGGAAAATAAAAGACCTATAAACATTTTAAACAGTCTGTTGTCAAATATTTTTGACACCCTGTCCATGAGCCAATGACAAAGTTCATACGGAACTTACTTACCGTTGGGCAATTGACGCATTTTTGAACTTTTCCGCCGTTTTTTGTTGTAAAAGATAATTTTGTATACAAATACAAAATAGAACCAAACATTTATGGAACATTGCCCGTTTCTATAGACAATTAAGCAAATGCTTTTGTTGTTGTTGGTTTATTTAGAATACATCACAACAAAGTTGTATTTTGGGGCACACTTCACATAAGCGGCTTTAAAATGAGAATCATTTGCCGGACCATAAAAAAGTTTTCTTTGTTGCCACAACAACAACTCTGAAAGCAATAAAAACAACAGGGGCCTTGTGCAACAGGTGTTTATGTGCCCGTAAAATGCGTCCGCCCCACTCAATGAATGGCAACTGGGGAACCCGGCGTAAATCTTGCCTCAAAGTATGCCTCGGCACAGGATTGCAACGGCACTTTTACGAGCAGCTTTTCGCCTTGAACTGCTTAACGACAATAAGGACTCTGGCTGAGTCTTGCGCAAACGCAGCAACATGAGGCTGAGTCTGGGACAGAACATGGTCACTTGTCGCAGCTTTTCAGGTGGAAGTAAAAGTTAACTTTAATCAAATGCCTTATTTTAGTATGACAATTTTTCCCGTTCATTAAGTTTTTGAGTTTTGACAGCTTATGAAGGGGAATTAGCTAAGCTTTGAACTATATAAAGATTATAATGTGCATACAAGGCTTTATACATATTTAAGACATTTAACTTAAGTGTTTGTACGTTTTTCGGTTCATAACATTTAATTTGGCAGTTAATCCAAATAATTGCTTGAATTTGGGTTTGACGCTATGGAAAGAGTATCTACTAGGTTCATTGTGGTTTAAAAATCAATAGAACGACGAGCTCTACGAGCACTTCGACAACATTGGCATAACCAAGCGAAGTAACATCCAGCGGCTTCTCCGCTCAAACACTCCAGGGCCACCTGGCCCTTCATGCTTCTGAGCTTTGAATCAAAATATAAAGGATGAGCGTCTTATAGAATTAGTTTCGTCTGGCCAAAGTAGTCCTCACTATTTTTTTGCCTACAGAGACCAAAGAAACATCTGTTGCAAAGAGTGATTCTCCGCTTGAACTCCATGCTGACATCGTTTTTCATCGTGACGGTAGTACCAAAATATATTAAATCCTAGACAACACCAAAAGTAAAGCTTATAACATCAATCTTATCTTATTAAAATATGATCTTGCTCTCCTTTACAAACAGACTCACCCGGACAGATTGTCTTTCAATAGCCGCAAAGGCTTCGGTAACAGCTCGCTAGAGGAACAGGACACTCTTAAAGGTCAATATTGTCCTGCCATTCACAACACACTCATCGTCACAAAATCGAAGAGGTCACAGGAGAACGCATTACCCCGTTTGAAGTCTCGCTCGGTATGAAAAGGTTCGAAAAGGATTTTTTCTTCCTTGACAGTGCTAAACGCCATTCTGCATAGTCACACCACCTTTGCAGGAATACCGAATTTAGACAGTGCGATATATACTCGATCCCTAACTGGCTATCAAAAGCTGCTTTATAATCCACAAAGAGATTCTGGGTGTCGATGTCAACTGTGAACTTACTAGGCCTAGAGCCACACTTATAAGGTCCAAACATTTCTTACGCGAATGGCTTTAGTCTTTCACACAATACGCTCGATAGGGTTTTATATGCGATAGAAAGGACACTGTTACCCTTTTGCCCTTCTTGAGGACAGGGCACACGACGCCAAGGTTCCATATTATGTAAAAGAGCTGCTGCATGCACAGTACCAACTCATTGTGGCCAGACTTCAACAACTCTGCAAGCAGATCATCTGCGCCAGCACCTTTGTTGTTCTTGTGCCGCATGATTGCGAACCTAAGAAGGTGCCTCTCCATCTTCCTCAATTCCCGTGGTCTAGCACGGATCGCGTAGCAGCCGACGGCAGGCTCCTTTTAAAAACAGCGTTCTTCACTGCAGTGGCTTCGAGACACTCCTTATCTTACTACTGGTTCCGCAGCAGTTTGCTTGGAAGCCAAGGTCGTTCGAAATATGTGTGTCCAAAGTTCTTTGGCGCTATCAGGTTCTAAGAGAGGTTGAGTGCGCTGCTCAGAGAGTTTAGCGTAGAAGGCTACAGCTTCTTGGCTTTGCTCAACTTAATGCGAAGAACAAGCTAATGCACTGAGTCGATGTTGAACCATCTGAGGCCATTAGAGGTCATCAGGGTTGATGTCGACGAAGAAAAAGGGAAAAATTTGTTGTAGGGTTCTTCTCAACATGACCACATTCGTGGTTCAGGTAAGTTTTGGGCAGTGCTTTTTTGAATCATACGCATGTCCATGTAAACATAATTACAAAAAAATTTCCCGAGAAGGTTGCATTTTTTAAGCTTTAAAAAATAAAAAAACATATATAAAAAACGCTATTTTTTTTCTTTTGCAGACAGAAATTTTATTTTTTTAATGGGTTTTATATTAGTATCACATATATATAAAAACAGATAGTAAACATGCTGTCATTCTGGTTTATGCCTTTGCTTATTAATTTACTATTTCAATGAACTCCATGTCAAAGGCTCACATGACTATAAAATCTTTGGGTAACCACTCACATAAAACTATCCATAATGAAAAAAAAACATCCTAAATGCAGTTAAAAAATCGTAAAACAAATTATACTTGAGTGGCAGAGCTTTCGCTTGTTGCTTTGTCTGCAAATAAATTCCATTCCTTGAATTCAATTTAATTTAAACTAAAAAAAGAAGAAAATATTTATGTCTAGTATTGTGAAAAGTAATCCCGAAGAGCAAATTTATTAAATATTTGCTAGAGATTGCTTGAACGGAATGGCTTCTGTCTTAGCAACATGTTGCAGCAGCATGTTGCAATGACTTATGGACCAACTGGTAAGCGCCGAAAGGAGAAGCATAGAACAACAAGCGAAAATCAAAAAGGAGATAGTCACGTCGGCGTTTGCATACCCTCGCTGTGTGTGTAATGGGATTTAATGGAATTGCACTGTGCGACAGTTGAAATACAACCGAAGAATAACATAGTGTAGGTTGTAGATCTGTGTAGAGCTCAAAACAATTTACTTTTTTTCTGAAGAAGCCTCCAATTTTAATTGAAGAAAAATTAGGTTTTTTTTGCTTTATACATGAATCTACATATTAGATATATGTATATATTACTCCGCCATTGTTCCAAGTTTCCCCAAAACCAGCCTTGCTCTATACAGATTTGGAAAGGTACGTCTCTCCCTTTCTAAATCAACTAAGTAACGGTAATCGGTTGAAAAATGGCTTAGTGTTATTGACAAAAAATTTGATACAGACTGTACCCTAAACACTAATACGATAAAATAGGAACGGAAGTATCTACTTTTATGTCTCTTCTCACAAGTTCGATATGACTGGGATTACGCGCATCTTTTGGTGAAATTTTGTGGCGCTAGCTCTTATGGTCAGACCTAGCGACTCATATAGACGGGACGGATCCTGATAGTGCTGAACTAAAACTGGGCGGAATTAACAAAATGCTGTGTATGAAAAAAGGAGAATGAGTCATCATTGCTAAATACAAAACAATCGTTGACCATGTATGATATTTCCATAACCGTAAGTGGCTACCATTCGAGACAAATTTCTTTCTCACTTCAAATACATTTTAGCTTTCTCAAGCGATTTTCGATTTTCAAAAGTGAACCAGAATGGTTTTATCTTTTTAAAATCAATACGTTTTTGTGCCTTGAACACTTGAAAAAACACTTTTTTTTGTATATTCTTTCTAAAAGTAGAGAAAATAACTGCTTACGATTTCAATACGATCAGTTATGTCAATATTACCCAACTCTTATTGTTCCCCTTGCGTACAGAACCATTTCTGTAAGTTTCTCAGCCAAAGCAATGGAGCTAAATAAGTTATTAAAAAACAAATGACGGGAACCAATAAGTAAGCAAATACAAGGAATCTTTTTGCAAATATTGCTAGTTAGGAAATAAAGGCATTTATTTTGGGTTTAATCCTTATATATTAGAAAAACAATAAGCAAGCCACTTACAATGCATAAAGTACTATGCAGAAAAAAATTTGAGCTCATCCTTTTAAATTGGTGTTTGTGACAACGAAATGTTGAGTAAGGAAGACAATTTTGCAAAAGTATGGCCATTGCTTTTCATTACTCAAAGAAATGCATTCAACTGATGAAGCTTTGGTATCCTACTACGTCTGTCATGATTGTAAACAATTCGTAGACTTACGCATTCACAGCAAGCTGGCAGCCCTTTCCTTGCCAGCTGAAAGCAAAAACGACTAAAGGCGACCATTAGAAGCAGTATCAGTAGTAGAAGCAGGCAGAAGTTAAGAAGGAGCAGCAGTCACCAGCTGAAAAGTGGTTAATCAAACAATTCAATACTTTTTGAATTCACTAAAACTATTTTAAAATGTTATTTAAATAAAAGCCTATTCGCTAGGGACACGTATTGTGGGTCGTTGCAACACGGGATATGCAAACTGGTTCGAGTACGCAGATTTTGGTGCTGGCGCTGGTCTAGTGCTGCAACATTCCAAGGTCCTGCGTTATATGTGGCCCGCTCAAATACCAATTAACGTCGGAGACGTCGGATGATTTGTCCCCGTCAGGTGTTGGCATTCTGTATCTTATCTCTGCTACAGCTGGCAAATTGTCGAGAGCAACATTTTCTTGTGGTCCCGAATCCTTATTAGTGAGAAATGTAGTATCGACTAAACCTGCGATTTCGTTATCGTTCTTCAAAATATTTCTCGAAGCGTTACTTAACTATATGACAAATCCGGTGGACTCTCAGCAAGTGTATACTCATGCGCCCAGCATGCCAAACAACAAACATACATAAATGCCGGCTGCAATGATTTCGCATGTTGCTAGCAACATTTGTGGCCAATGTTGCCAATGTTGCCAATGTTGCGAATGTCGCCGATGTTGAGCATGTTGTCGTTGTCGGCTTCGCATGTTTAACATCAGCTCCTCCAAAAAAGCGAAATCATTTTCGGTTCAGTACGCTTTGTGCGTTCGACTTGTGCGGTTGGATTCAACGGATAACTGGATAGTGTGTTAACGCAAATACCGTGTACGGTGAATAGCCAAACGGATAACTTGGTTTAGAGCAGTCAGTGTTGTTGTTGTTGGTGTTGGTGTTGGTGTTATCTGTGCTGCCTTTGTGAAAAGGTGGGCTACGTTTTGTAGGCGCGTGAACTCGTTACGCATAAATAACGTTTTGTACGCTGACCGCGTTTTTAAACAGCAGCAACAACAACAAAAGCAACAAAAGCAACAAATGCAACACTAACAAGGCGTGCAAATTGTTGCATGCGACTGCAAGGAGTTGAATTCGCTGTTGCAGCTTTCCTGTTGTTGTTGCTGTTGCTGAGATGTTTTTTTTTTTCATTGGCATTAAAGGTCGTTTACTTTTTGGCGGCATCAACAGCTTTTTCGTTGTTGTTTTGATTTTCATCTCTCATGTGTGTTTATGTTTATATGAATGTATAAGTGTGTGTGTGTGTGTGTGTGTGTGTGTGAAACACACTTTCAATTTTCAATAAAAATTGCGCGCTGATCGATGACGTCGATTTGTTTGTTCGAGTTTCGTGACGCGCTTTAGAATCGTGATCGATTAGAACGCAACAAAATGCACAGTTCCCATCATATATGGCGAGCGAATTTTGTGCAATTTCAAGCTGCGCTTTATTATAAAAATGATAAAATAAAATTTTAAGTGTTGCACAAATGTACAAGCTAATAATTTAACAGTAATTCTAAAAAACATCAAAAATTGATGATTTATAACATGCCAAAAAGTGAATTTTCTATATTTTACAACTAATAAGTTACCTTTAACTATATAAAAAGTACTGCTTATAAATTATAATGCTCAATAATATTCGCTTTGTCAAAACAATTATAGTCGCTGGACTTGATAAATGAAATAATTGAATGAATAAACCTATCAGGGCGCTCAGTACCCACTAATTCGAGAAAAACAAAAAAAAAATCTATTTATAAAAAAACATAAAATGTATTTTTATGAAAAAAAAGAATAACCTGTTCGCCGCGTGCATAAATTATTAAAATTATAAATAACATATTTAATGTTGACACAAACAGTGCTTTAAATATAATTAATCTGAATTTTTATCAGAACATAATTTTTATTTAATTATTTCACAGTTATGTTCATATGAAAATACTTTTATAAACAGCATCTTGAAATGCATTAAGTAATAAAATTTGATGTCAAATTAGAAACACATCGAAAGATTTTACGGTAAGCGGTTACTACTAAGTACTTATATAAATTGTTCAAAACTTTGATGGGTTCTAGCGCTTTCGCCTTGTTAACATATTATAATAAATATTTTAAAAATTTGAGGATACTGCAAAGAACTTCAAAAATAACGCAGGTCTGCAATTTAATGATTATTTTCGAAACTGCGTGCTTTCAAACACTGGTTCAGGTCATATCTCTATCTATCGTATAGAAAAGTTTTGCTCCGTACATAATTTATTTCGCCCGTCTACTACCTCGATTCTCATAAATGGTACTTAAGTGCTGTAGTAGTAAAGGGAACAAATATAAATATATGGGTTGTAAATGAACCAAATGAACAAATGCTTAAATCATATGAAAAGCGACAAGAAACGACTAAATTACAAATTCAATTACAAATTACAAAACAACTGATTGAATTTTGAAACTGAAACCATAACCGAATAAATGGATAAGCGGTAACCGTTTTTATTTTTTCGAAATAACCGAATTTAAAGCAATATACGTTTTCGGCTAAATACATTTTCCTATTTTTAGCTCACTTTCGTTTTAACTAATTTTCACCTCGAGATACTTGAATGGACAGTATAAGTTTTCTCACCCTTAAGCGTAGGAACGATCATTCTATACATACTGCGATTCTGAATGTAGATTGCTAGGGTGGTCTTACTCGGATTTACGGAGAGACTTTTTCTATTGCCCCGGGAGTCAAACCTATCAAGAATATCGGTCAATGCGGTGCAAACTGTATGAAGGGATCTAACCGACACCAGCACGCACACGTCATCGGTGGAAGATTGTATGTAAGCGCCCGTATTTTGAATTCCGACCACAACCAAGCACCAGAGAGATAGGACTCTTCATTAAGGATCCATCGTTCTAACTCCTATGTGATATTTCTTATGCTATTATTCCCTACAGTAAGATGCCCGTCGGAGAGCGTACGTCGAATCCCCCTACGTGGGGTCTCATCGACGCACTGTCTTTCAGCTGCGGCTCAACACGAGTCAAAAGTATCATTCTTGAAGGCTCCCTCAATGTCTTTTAAGTAACTCACAATAATTTTTAAAATTTTAATTTAAGTGCTTAAGCGTATCCCCCAAAATGTTGGTTTAGGATAGTAGCTGGAATGAAAAGTCTTCCCTGAGGCCTTAAGCGATTGGTTTAGTAGGTTAGGTTGAACTTCTAGTTAAAGGAATTTTGAAAGGCGCCTGTTGAAGTGTACACCAAAGTACACAACATCAATTGTTGGAATATCTACTGTATAGAGAACATATAGTAACGGGTAAAGAACACTTCGTTGCAAAATTTAAGCCTATGTGTTCGTTATGTTTCAGAGATTTCCAAGTGGTACTTTTTTTTTTTTTTGATTTCGGAGCCAGCAATTGTTGCAACTTTAAATCCAACATTTCTTTTTGCTACATTTTTCAGTTTTTACGGGTTTTTACCCATTTGCTTACAAAGACGACGCACAACTAATTAAAGCGTCCAGGGATAACGGCTTGTTATGGCCCTTCAAGCTATTCATTATAGCTTGTAAGCCTCTTGCAACCACAATGTGAACGCCCTAAAAGGTGCTAGCATTAACCAGAATCTAAAAATAGCTAAAAGCGTAATTAAACAACTCCGGGCGTAATGGCTTTCTTAATAAGGGCCAGCTTTTTCGCTCTAATAACCTATATTCTTTGCAGTTATTTGATTGAATAATAAATTTACTTTGAGTTTTAAGAGCACTTTTCTATATTTTTGTTGTCAGAACTAATTGGAGATTCCATTTGCATGAAATTCTTGGAATTTCAATTTTTGTATTCAGCCAGTTTCTTAAGAAATTCTAGCTTTTTGCAAGGTCAGCTCAAGTTTCAACTGAAATATGAACTGCATAATGTCAATGCACTTGCCATCAAAATGTTAACATCGAAAAACTCCGAGCACGCCTTATTCAGTAATTATGTATGCCAAACTTGTAGCCATGTTCACAACACTTTAGCCAAAAAGCCAAAGCCAAAAGAATCTCATGCATTTCATTACAATTGACACTTGGACAAATGAATAAGCCAACTAGCCCAGAGTGCTTTCGATGTTGTCAACTGGTCAAAATGCCGAACTGTTCAAATGGCCAGCTCATGGTGTGCTCCTTTGCCACCCACTGCCAGAGGCTGAGTCGCTTTGACTTAATGCCAAATGGTGAGTGCGTGTATTGATTTCCATTTAGCCAGCGCCGAAATTCCGATTCATTCGAGCACCTTTGTGGCATATTTAATCAGGCACAAGGGGAACCCTGAAAACGACGGACATTGTCGACACTCGCTTGACTTTTGCGTGCTGCAAATCAATTTTTGGTAATTTGTAATCCATCAACAGCTTGAGCGGTCATCTGCCGGTTGTCACTTTATAAAGGTTTTTGGTAATTTATGTGACTACAAATACTGCTTACTTTTTGCAGTCATTTTTTTTTTGTTTCTCCTAAATCCAAAAACAAACGTCATCAATTTTACAAATTGCGCGGGGAGACATCTGTACAAGCTCTAAAATTGAAATTCGCAGCAGCTGCTAGGCGCAAAATTGCAGCTAATTGAAAAATCTAGAGAAAAAAATTAAGCCTAAGTGCATTTTCAAGGCGAACTGGCCAACTTTTGTGCATTTTTTAACGAACGGAGAGCGGGACGCGTTTGTTGATGACGACAGTTTATAAATATTACGCATGTGCACACTAATTTTCATTAAGGAAAAACAAATATGAAAAAAAAAACAACAACACAAAATTGGCAAGCAGCCGAAAGTCAAATACTCTATAAGCTTTTGTTTATTGGAAATCATTGAGGAGTGTCAGAAAAATCTTTAGACGGTTTTGGTCTAAATCTCATTTAACGTCTCTTCAAAGTCAGTCAAAAACTTTCCACGCTCACCAATTAATTTTTGGCTCTATAGCGAATTGGTTTTGAGCTGAATTTTGTTTGTAAAGATATATCGAAAGATGACTGTTGGGTTATAATTTGGTTGGAAGAGATTTCAGGCACACCTCTGACTTCGTTTTGAGAATTTTAATTTGTGAAGTGATCACATATCGATTATTCGTATTGTTGCTTTGTAAATTTTGTGTCTATCTCACAATTGACTTTAGTAATACAGCTAAGAATACTGTGTGTAAACGTTGAAAGCGTTGTATAAGTTGAAAATGTTTTCCTTGGAGTCTCTGCCCCATGCTCTCTTCGCTCACCAACTTCCGTGCTTCTAAGAGGTAGAAAGGTCCTTATCCTACGATTAGTTCTCTTCGTCTTCCTCTTCCATTTTCCTAGAATTCTTTCAATCCTAGTATTTAGCAGCTGCATACGCTTCTCTTAAATCTTAAGTTCGTCCTGCATGAATACCCGATGCTTCGAATGTTTCGTTGTTTTCAATTTGGAAATTTAAGAGAAAATATAAAAGATGTGCATGGATTTTCTTGGGCTGTGAGGTTTAGCTTTCTATGACCCATTTATTTGATTTTTTCCTTTAGGTACCATATATGAGAATCTAGGAGTACAGAAGACGGAATAAATAAATGATGAGCGGAGAACAACTTTTTTATATAAAATAAAGAAAATCGCCGTATCTCAATTATTTATATTCAAGTTTTCTTTAGGTAAATTGAAAAATTAAATATATTTGCATCATGTTATCACCCAGCTCGAGTCTCATCTTTCACAACAGAAGATTTAGATGTTCATACTCAGCATGATCGCTGCAGCACTCTAGTGGTAAACTTCAAACTTCACATCTGACAGCAGACTTTTTCTAAAAGTCCGTCTGCACTGCAAGAAAGCAATCAATCCATATTCCAGATCAAAACCAAGGGTCGGCTTTAGATACTTCAACTGAATAGTGTCATAGGCACACCTTTTAGCACTGGCAACATCGTACCATTTATGCGCTTTCGAGTACCAGCGTAGTTTTGCTCGGATATACGTTGACATTTTTTGTGTTGCATCAGGAGCCGATCCTATCCAGTAGATATTGCATTTTGTTGCAAACTGTATGGAGGGAGCTACCCAATGCCATCACGCAGATATAATCAGCATAAGCTTGAATGTGTGTGCCCGTATTTTGAAACACTCGCAGTAGCTGGTCCACAATGAAGCAAAAGAGCAGAGAAGACAAGACTGCCCTTTGGGGGCATCCTCGTTCTACCTTCGCTATGACCTTGCTTATGTCACCATTCCCAGCAGTAAAACGCTCGTCGGAGAGATTGAGTCGAATTCACCTGAGTTGAGAAACACATCGAGTCAAAAACAATATTGTAATATATTTTGCCGCTTGACATCAAACTGACACACACAGTGCACATGCACTTGCTTTGTGTAGAGTATACAACAATTGCAAACAAGTTTCTCGCACGCATTTGGCCGCTTAAAAATGAATATTTTCATTAAAATTGTTATTTTTATTGAATGGCGACATATCTTTGATATGATATGATGCGATGATAGGCTGATGCTGATATCTTTATGCGTAGGCGCTGCTGCTGCGGAAATCATTACTCAAGCATTTTCCAAGCAACAGCGTCACATGAAAATTGCAACGCAATTGACATGATTTTACACTTACTTGTGTATCTTTTGTGTGGTCTTATATGCGATATACTTCAATGCAGATGGTATATATGTATGTATGTATGCATGTACGCACATTGGCTTTAATCAAAAGAGCTGTGCAAGTTTTTTAATGATGTCGCCACTTTGGGGTAATTAGGTAAATGTGCCACCAGCTAGCAGCAGGCAACAGGCCGCGCCCGGGGGCATCGTCACCGTCATCGTCACAGTCATCGTCACCGTCGGACAGAATCGCTCAAGTTGAAAGCAAAACTTTTGCCTTAATGCAATTTCCGCAGTTGCCACAAATGGAAAATTTTCTGCTTCACTTTATCCAGCACCTTTTTTCATCGACTTACTTTGCAACTGTGTGTAGGTAATAGCTCTGCAACTGTAGTGGTGTATATGTATGTGTGGTTGGTTGTATAGAAATTTACTTTTCATTGACTTAAGTGAACTCCATTTTCACATTGATTGGAAAATCTTGTGCTTTGTTAATTTTTTCTTTTTTTGTAGGGTAAATTTAGCAAATTTTGGTTTTAATATAAAAGCATTGAGTACTTGTGTAGGGGTTCGCTGTTTAATTGGTGTAAGTAATATGTTAATGGGATTTCTCCATTTTTAAATAGTACTTTAATACTCTAATTAGGTTATTTAAAAAGTTGAAAAGCTATTTGTATAAATGTATCGCTTTTCGGAATAAGCAGAATATTTGAAGTAGGATTTTCAAATTAAACACTTCGTTTTTTACCTTTTAAGAGAGTTTATTATTCTTCTTCGTGTCTGGCCATAAAACCCGTTACTGGTTTGTGGTCTAATGCTGAGCATGGCTCTAGGCGCCTCTGCTTTGGGTGCGCTTTCTCCTATTGGTGATAGAAACAATAGATGGTCTTTCTAACGGTGTCATGGCGCCTTCATCGTCTTCCTTCACAAGCCGAGTTGAAGACCATTCTCGCGGGAGCTTCTTCATCTATACGCACAACAAGCCAGCCGAGCCGCTGGATGTTAATTGATTTGACTATGTCGTCGTAGTGCTCACGGAGTTCGGCGTTCCATCGAACGTTGCCATTGTGCAAGAGTCACAGATATTACGAAATACTTACAAATAAAACTTCTTCTTCTTTTCCACTAATTTTTCAAATGACATGGAAGTAACATGTGTCGGCAAGAGTGATGGTCCGCTTGATCTCCATGCTGACATACTTCTTCGTAGAGATGGTGGTTTCAAGGTAGACGAAATCCTTGATAACATCAAAAGCATAGTTATCAAAGACTCTTCACAGCAAGAAAGCATATACTTTGTCTTTACAACAAGACTCACCAATGCAGATTCTCTTTCAAAAGTCGCAAAGGCTCTGGTAACTGCTCGCTTAGTACTACATCTTACTTCAACGTATTTTTTTTGTAAAATTCGGAAACAGCTTTTAATTTACCATATAGAACTTTTTAAATGAAATTTCTAGCGAATCAAAATTGTGCTCAATTCTACTTAGAAACATTAACAAAATATGTTCCTTTATTAGTTTTCTGTTATGACTTGGCTGTAGAACTATATATAGAAGAGGATTTAATTTAAGTTAAGCGGATGTTTTGTAAGGATATAAATAGAGCTACAAACTACGCTTAAACTGAACATGGACTTCCAAATACTTTTGGGAGTTGAATTGTACAGCAAAACGAATCTGCATTTGCCTTACGACATATGTTTACAGATTATTGCAAAAGATATATTCGTATGTATGGGCTAATTTCTCAATCTCATGGCATTTTAAAGTTAATTATTGTTCGGCTTTTAAACTTTCGAAAGTTTAACTATCTCGAAATCTCGCAGAAGTTCGCAAAAGAATCAAAACCAAACACGAATCTCTTATCATAATAGATGATTGAACAAAAATTTAAAGCAAAAGTTGGACCTGCTAGAACCCGCCATTAGTTCTCATTGGTAAATTAAGTTGCAAACCGAGTTGCCAAGACTCTCACACTGTTTTGGGCTCTGAGAGTGAGAAACAATGCAAAATATTGAAGAGAGTACAAAACGAATCTATTTTGGCGCAGTTGCTTTTGGTGAGTCTAAGGACGGGCTTAATATAAGCAATTGACTTTGGAGCAAATTGTAAATACAAAGAAAGTTCTGGGAACTACTGGATTAAGAGATGTTCATTCATTTCTAGCTCTAGAGATCTGTAGTGAGTTAAGAGCGTTGAGAAGACTTGCAAAATTCTCGCACGAAGTTGTGGCTCGTAAGTGACCTGTCTTAATATGCTCTAAATAAAATGAATTGGCAAGGAAAGGCTGGGTTTGGCTGCCAAGAAGGCGTGAGTCGAACGAAGATACAGACTCCTGTCTAATAAAAACGCCAAAAGTCCTTGTGTCGTAACAGAACACTTAGTGAAATAAACCAATTCAAAGGTCTCTAGATATCTTGCTCGTCAAAGAAGCAAAGCTTTTCGAACTCTGGATATCTTAATCATGCTAATATTGGTTTCATTGCCGCTAGAACTTGCGCGAACAGTTTAGAAGAGGATAATTCGAGAGTGAGCTCTCTGTGTATCTCTGCAAGGCTACGAATGCGCATTTTGGGTTACACTTGATATACTGTACGTGAGTAATGTTGCTATTCCGAAGGCCTTACGATTTGGCGATTGTGTTTAAGTTTGTTTTTTGTCGCATCAAAAACTGGCTGGGCTTAAAACAAATTATCCTTCAACATTAAATATTTAATCAGTAGATACACTATTCTTTGTCTTGACCTCATTAAATTGTTAATAGCCCAAGATTCAGTTTAAAAACGTTTTCATATTTCTTCCTCTTGGCAAATAAAACTTGGTTGTTAATATGCTTTCATTTATTTACACCGCAAACAAAAACGCAGCGACAGCAATAAAATTCAGGCACACAATGAATTGGTCTGCCTTGTCTAGGCCGAATCACATATAAGTCACACACATTCACACACACACTCACACACACACTCACACACACACTCACACACACACACACACTCACTCACACACTCACACACTCACACACACATACTAATACAGCGTCAACGTCAGCAAAAGAGGCAAATACGCTACGGAGCAATTACCAAAAATCTAACCCAACTTCTCTCACCAAACACTTCAACTCAAGAAAATAGAAAACCAAAAAGAAAAGCAGAAAAAACGAAAAATATTTGCACAGTTTTGTTCTATTCTGTGCATGACATTGAGCCGCCGCACTTGCCCCAGCGGCAACCACTCCCTGCACCGCCCCCTCTATGCACCTACCGCCAGGATCATAAAAATGTCTGCACAGTGGAAAACAACAAGAACAAACCCAACAAACACAACAAAAACAACATTAAACAAATGCGTTGGGTTCAAATCCAGTGCAGTTGCAAGCATCGTAGATTAAAAGCAGCGGGACGTGGGGCGTATACGTAATCAATTGTTGCAAGTCCGCAGAGCTGCCTGTTTTGGTCAGTAGTTATGGCGTGTGGCATACAAAGGACAAACAGACAGACAAACACACACAAACACAAATTTACAGGCTGACGGACGGAGACCCCTTTGTTGTCGTCTATTATATTTGAACTGCAGCTTCGCTTCATTTACTTTGCGATTTTATACTCTGCTTGATATCGATAGTCCTACAAGTTGGTTAAGTCGTTTGAAACGTTTAAAGCGGTAACTTTGGATTCAAAATAGGATTCAAATACATTTCAAATTTAACGGTGATTAGAGGTAGTTTTTGCATGTTGCAGTTATTGGGTTTCTTGCCAGAAGGCTTAGATTAATGCAAAGAGTACGTCTTAGAAGCCAACATGAGGAATCTCATCCTCAAAAATCTTAGCTTAATTCAAATATGTAGAATTTATAATACAATTCTGTGTACAATAAGAAAGATGTGAAAATTATGCAAAAATCTAGGGAATATCTTTGTTATCAGATTTCTTAACAGAATAGTATTTTTCCAACTATATTTGAAATATTAAAGAAGACTAACACTAAGATTATATCTCGTTGTAGAAAAACTGCAAACTTCAAAGAAGCTTTAAAGAAGTTTAAGTCCGAAAAAATACGAAATAAAAACTTTACTAATCTTAGTGTAAAAAAACCTTTTCTATATATATAGTAAGTAGGTTTTTTGCATACGTCTCCGTTCAGGCATTCTACATGTTGTGTCAAAAATGCCCGCGATTCCCATATGAACGTCTAAAGATATTCAAGGATATATTTAAACGCTATTGAATTGTACCACCGTGTCGTAAGCGGGTTAGAGAATACCACCTCAGCAGGTTAAAGCTTGTCGTATGAGGCGACTTAAAATGACACTGGATTCTTTCGAGTAGAGCCACCCCAGGCCTTAAAAGTGTTGTGCGTAGGGTTTTATAATGCTTGTTAATTTAAATTTTTTTTTTTAAATATCTCGTTTTTTCTGCTTCAAATGATGTTTGAAGCTTTTACAACGTTGTAGAGAATAGAAATCCCTATAAAATCGATTCTGAACTGCGAAAATTCGAAAACGTATGCCAACAAATATTAGATCTGCAAATATCTCTTTCCCTAGGCTTCAAATTATGTTTGAAGCCACTACAAATTTGTAGAGCACAATAAATATGTCTACAAAAGCAATACATTCTATAGATAACCGTTATTGGGATAGAACACAACGAATGGAACAACTTGGAAGAACTAGTGGAATTTCTACAAAATATAAAGTTTGTTTTGACGAAAAAAAAAAAATTTGCAATAAAAATGATTTTTTTAATTACTATTTCAAAGACAGGAAATGTAAATCTTGCATAAAAACTATGGCAAACTCATAAACTAATTAATTTAATAGGATTACTAAAGATTTTCAGCCAAAACTCTGAAGTCGAAATATGTCAATTGTAAGTTTGGCAACACTATAATGGTCTCTAACGAGGTTGCAAAGAAAGGTTTATGAATTCTTATATAACAAGTTTCTGATCGAAACCATTTCTTATGAGTTTTTGGCGCGAAAACTAAATTTCGCCTATTCTTATGAAACTGTAGGCTTCTGGCTACATTTTGGTAGCAACTAATTTATCGAAAGATCAGGGCAGCTCTTATAACCCAAAAATATGATGAAAAGCACACTATACGGATTCGAAACATTATCGTTTGCACAAATCGATACACCGCTTAATTAGAGTTTGGGTTTGCTTTACCTAAGCAATTTACTACAAAAGTACTCTTTGGAACATTTCGAGCGATTCTATATAATAAGCTGATGATTTGTTTGCACCAAAAGGATTTTTGGTTACTTACCCTAAATAATTCTCAAAACATATTTAATTTAAGTTTTTCTAAATGAACTGAATTTGTGCCTGGTTTGGGGTTCGGCTATGTTAGTAAAATTATTTGTGGCTTTGGTGTTTTATAATATGTACGGGTTCAAAAAATTTCATTTTAAAAACTAACCAATTGCTATTATAAACACGTTTTTTTTTTTTTGGATCTAATATGTATTTTTTGCCTTTGCCTAATGTTATTAACATATGTAAGCTTAGTTATATACACGTGGATATTTTTGGTGAAAATTTTTGTTTTTTCGAGGTCTACAAAACATAAAATGCTCCTTTTACTTAGACGCCATTACATTTCTTCTTGACTGGCCATATCGTGTTAAGGCCTGACGTATAGCTCTCCTCCAGGAGTCTTTACTTTGCACACTCTGACACTTTAAAGAAACGGCCTACCTTTACGTCGCTTTCCTTCAACAGACCTTTCTCCAAGGAGCTGTTTTGCTTAAACGCACAACATAGCATATTAACTTTGATGAAAAAGTTACGACCGATCGCCAAAATGTTCTTTGGAAAATCTTACAAATGATACTTCTTCAAGATAACCGCATTTAAAATTTCTGTTTAGATATGATTGCTCTCGGAGGTATGATGTACCTTTAACTTTATCTGTGACCTGATTTCTATGAAAATTTCCAAAAATATTCTCATTTTCTGAAGAATAAGTTGACAATATAATAAGAATATAATGTTCTTTAAAAAAATACAGTATATATCGCTTATATATGACGTGTCGCTTATATGAAACTTTCATATAGAAATAGTTATATGAACATCGCTCATTAGTCATTATTGCACAAATGCAATCGATCAACTGTTTCATCGACACATTTTTGGTAAAAACGTTATCGGCTATAAGCAAAATTTCCAGCACTTTTTAACGATTGAAATTTTTAAACAGTACTTTTTATTTGTTTACATTCATGCAGCTGGCATTCGATTATCGCTTAAATAAAATATTTTGCATATACCCGATAATCGCTTGTATAATATTTTTGCTTACATGCAACAATTGTGCTGCATTTTCACCCCTGGCTAAAACCGATATCTGCAGTAATTCAATTTTTTTTGAGTTAGTTATTGCAGTAAGCTGCTTCGTGAAGAGCACTTATAATTCGCTAGAAACAAAATCTTACGATTTTCGTTTTTTTGTCGCCTTTGTGGCAATTACTTTTGGCTTAATCGAATTGTTCTCACATTTTCGGGTCATTGCATCCTTTTGTTTCCAATATTGATTTTCTGTGTGGTTGCCGCCACTTCATATGAAAACCCCGAAAAGCGTTTCAATAGTTATTCAAAAATTTCATGTTGATAACTTTTTTTTTATTGTTCCAATATACCAAACAAACAAATAAACGTAATTGGCTTGTTATTTGTGTGCTTGTTTGTCATTGTTGTTGCTGTTTGTGTGAGTTGCAAAAATGGCAAATTTATTGCATGATTTTCAATGGCTCAAAAGAATATCTTTTGCAGCCATTAGACTCTTTTTAAAACTAGTGTTTTCCTTGTCGTCGATATTCGACGACTTAATTGACGCCCTCATAGCAGCTGATTACGAAGAAGAGAAGAGAGAACACGAAATAACAACTTTTTTTGTATTTTGTTGTTGTTTTTTATACAGGTATACAGTACTTTTATAACTTCTAATCAATTTTTACCTATCTAAAAAGCAAGGTATCCAGGCGAAGCGAATATTCGGCAAACCACAAGCAGTTTATCTTTCGAATGGTGTAGGTTTCACCTGAATACGTTGTGTTATTGCGAAGTAATCGGTACCACACTGAATTTTTGCTAAGCTCATTTATATATAAGATTTTTGTATTTTTTATTTAAAATCTGTCTTAAGACATATTAATATACAGATTTAATAATAGCGTTGAAATAACAGAAATATATAGTTTCCAATAAATTGTTCTATTATATTTTACCTATTCTGTTGGATGTCTTAATTTACAAATCTCTCCGGAAGATATGTTTGTTTTTCTAGTGCTAAGGGTTCGTATTTTACATAGGGAATGTTGAGATCTTTGCGTTTATTTGCGTTCAATAGTTTCATATGTTCACACACAGGCTATAATATGGCTTTGTAGAGTCTAACCTTGTTTTCTTTGCTGGTTTGAGATTTTCGTCCTAATAACCAGTGCATTAGCTTCGTTTATTTTAATGTGCATTTTCCATGTCAGTCGACGATCTAGATGTATACCAAGATATATCACCGAGATATTTCACTTTGAGGCTGAATTGTTAATCGAAACCTCAGTCGCTCTTTCTCAGTGTAAAATTAGGTTAGGTTTGGGTACAACGGCTGTTGGCTATCTGACTGACACATTAAGGCCGTATTACGACTCGCTGTGCTTCCGTACGATCTACCTCTCACACCTCGTCAAAATTCAGAGTACAAGTCTGCGATCATTTTATTAGTTATAATTTCGGATCTCGATACTCGATATATAGTATATCATGGTACGCAGCGTCGCCTTCTCGACCCGCTTACTATTTCTTGTATAAGGGCTTAATTTGTTTTGGCCTCTACTAAGGTGAGTTAATAACAGCGAAATTAGCGTGTGGTGCAGTATGTGTGGCAAGCAAGGTGTCACACGTGTACGTTAATGCATTATTGCATTGCTTTGCCTCCTCGGCGACAGGTATAACCAAGTTAGTGCCGATCACCCCGAGTCCGGGGTGGAACCTTAAGTTCGGCACAACACTACTCGTGGGCCTAAGGAGTGTCAGTATCCATTTTTTTATATTTAGATTTGTTTTGGAATCCAACGATTGGCGGAGAAGGTGTCGTCCGCACAGGTTATGCTAGTCCATCCGGAGGGTGCCAGGTAACCGGATACTCCGTGAGCGACTGAGCTCTTTTTAGCAGCCACAAGTTTATCGGCACGGGTCGCGTGACACCTTAGTTCAGCGCTTTACATCGGACCATTCTAGATGATCATGGCCAAAAGCAAGATTATCAAAAAAGCCACCACCTTTGGTTCTGATCATTTGGCTTGGCTAACACCCCGTCCTTGCGGAACTATTGAAGTGCCATTTCCAGTCGGCACCTTTTCGGAGGGTTGAGTCCAGCGTTTAAAATGCTAAAATATTTTCCTTTGCTTCTGCTGTGCTGCCGCTTTTGATATTTCAAAATCTATCAGCACAGCCAATGCAGAAAACTGGCAGCTAAACAATTACGCAGCGCTTCGGCTTTGACAATTTCGGCAGTTTTTCGTCGGGCTCGGCTGCGGCTATGAAAATGAAAGCCGCAGCAGCTACATGATTTTAACTTTGGCAGCCGGCTGTTCGGAAGTGCTGCTGCTAGCTGGCAGCAACGACCGACTGTCTGGCCTCTTAGCACCAATATCATTTTGATTTCGCTGCCTTCAAGACGACTGCTGCGACTGTTCGCCGCGAAATCAGCATGATTTCGCTCCGTAAAACGACTGCTGCGGCTGTTCGCCGCGAAATCCGCATGATTTGAATAACTTATATTGAATAATTATAATTTTATTAATTGCTGTTTTGTATCAAAAACTAAGTATGACTAAACTAATTTTTTCGCAATTAATTAGCAACTTATTAGCGGCTAATTATGGCGTACTTAGTTTTTCGATTTTCAAATTTTGTTGCGCTAAAATTACGTACTTAGTTCAAAAACACCTATTGCACTATGTGTTAGTGAAGTTAGTAGAAAAAATACACACTTGTATATTTTCTCATTTGCTTGCTTATAATTCCCAAACGGTTAAAGCTTCATGTGCCTCAAATAGTAAATAATAATTGCCTTTTATATACATACATTCTTTTTTTTTTGCAATAGCGTTTTCTTTATTATCTTATCTAGTTCCGTTTCCGGACAGCTCGTATTGGTTTTCTGAGAGTACCGGCTCTTGCTTTGGCATGTCACCATTGTTTGTATTTTGTCCCAAATCCAATGAATCCTCATTTACTAACGGCTCCAAATTGGTATCCGTCGGAGTTCTTTCAGCATTATTTCTGTTTTCGACCATTGTATGCAGCTCATCCTCTTCCGAAAACGCTTTCGATAGAATTTTATCTACCTCCGATAGATGCTCTAGTTGTCTATCCATGTTTTTCTTTAACTGTGCTTATTTTGGAGAACTGTGCTAATTTTGAAGAATAAATAAAATAAATAAATTTATAACTAAATGAAAACAGTATGGAAGGCAGAGTCAAGGCCAGCTACGATTAGCTTTTGTATTAGGAATTTCAATTGATTGAATTATAATCACGTGTTATCGAATAATTGAATAAGTCATCGTGTTGAGCGACACAAATTTAATTTCAATACGCAGAATAGTTAGTGTAAGACACAGAATGTCAACGACAGCGTACAACAAAAAAAAAACAACAAATCTCAGAAAGTGCTCGATCGTAGAAGAAGAAGACGGAACCGCAATACCCACAGACCGCCACGTGAGGGATTGTCACAAAAGCTCAAATGCGAAAACAGCTGTTCGAATTGTAATGATTTTTAGTATGCAGTAAGATGTAAAATTGCCAAAAAAGTCTTAAACGAAAAGGAATGGTGATGGACAACGGTGGAATATAAATTTTTCCGCCTTATAACAAAATTTTGTATTTTTTTTTGGGTCAATATGAAAAACTGTATAGCCTCGATGAATTGTAAAATAATGGACAGACATTGTGGGCTTAGTATTTAGCACAAATATTATTTTGATTTCGCTGCCTTCAAGACGACTGCATGATTTCGCTCCGTAAAACGACTGCTGCGGCTGTTCGCCGAGAAATCCGCATAATTTAGTAAGTAAAAATCATGTAGCTGCTACGGATTTCATTTTTTCAATAGCCGCAGCCGAGCCCGATCAAAAACTGCCGAAATTCTGCAATTTCAGAAGCGGCTGCAGTAACCGATTTGTAAAATCATACGAATAGCAACAGCACAAAAAAGCAAAAATTTGACGGCTTTTGCTAATTTGGCAGCAGCAATTCAAACACTGGTTGAGTCCTGAAATTTTTGCCATTTTCAACTGATTTTTGGGCGTTCACTTTTACTTTCTAGCTCAGACTGTAGATCAAAAGTCGGTATAGTGAGCCGAGAAGTTGCCACTGGTAACTGTGAAAATTTTCGTATATGTGAACATCGATGAGTAAAGTTGTATCTCTACGCACGTGTTTTGGTCGAATTTAAGGGTGTGTTTATTTATCTACAAATAGATACAATTGTAAAAAATGTATACTTGAGTGTGTGAATGCTTGTGTGTTATTGTCAATGGTCGTGGTAGTGTTTTTTTACACCTAAGGAGGTGGATTGCTTTTTTCTGCCGCGTTCGAAATTTAGGGATACGACATCGGCAGAGCTATCATACCTTTATTAGTTACCCTACATGCAGGCAACCCATTGTCAACTTTTCTCTGTCTCACAAATTCTATTGCAATAACTGAAATTCTGCCGATCACTTTGCCGACTATTTCTGTAGATGCTGAGAAATCTTCCGAACTTGATCGGCTAGATGATATAACAGCTGTGTCATTAGCACAGTTTGCCACTACTACGACATTTGAGACTAACATGTCAGCTGTAAATAGACTTTAAAGAACAGATCCCATGACACTTTATTGTGGAGCACCTACATTTATGATATGCAGATAAGATGTTTATTTTTTCGCTGCTCGTAAAAGCAGCTTTTATTTGAGTTTGATCTAATTATTAAATAATACGACGAAGATTTTATTATCTTAAACAAAACGATATTTTTGATCTTGTGATTTCAATCATTACTCTGTGGCATTGCTCAGAAGTTACGAGTCCTCTTCTGAACCCAAAATATTGTTCCAGTATGATTCAAGCTTGTCCAACATTGGCAACATTCTCCTTAACAGTATCTTTTTGAAACACTTTAGAAAAGTGTACATTAGGACAATGGGACGCTATGGCGAGAGTTCATTTTCCGGGTTGCTTAGCTTGGGAATCATTATTACATCTGCACATTTGCATTAACTTGGGTAGTGATCGTGTCGTTTGTGGAAGATTGCGTATAGTTGGGCCATCAATTTTGTCAAAACCTAGTGATTTTTTATAGCTTATACACCTGGCTTTGGCCGCAACCTCCTCTGTGCGAATCCGAAGAATTTGTAAACTCATTTGATAGCGGGAATCTAGAAATGATTTTCTATCTATCAAATGCAGAGTATATGTGTTTCGCTTCAGCTAGCTCGACAACAGAACTGAACCACTGTCCATTGCTTTTCCATGCTGCAACGGTTCTTTTCATAAATTCAATGAAGTTTACTATTTAGTGGAAACACAAAACTCGTACATAATTGGGGAATCATTTGTGAAGCTAGTTAGATATATAGGGTATTTATTGCAGCAACACAAATCAAGTTAAGACCAATAATTACATGCTATTTATTGTTCTTTCGTTTGGGCTTAATTGCAAACACACGCTAGAGTCGAAAACTTCAAAACGACTTTGGCATATTTCATACGGCGGATCCAATTGACCCAAACTGCCAATAAAATTGAGTAGCATAAAATGTAAATAAGTTGAATCACACACAGATACAAACACACAGCGCGTTAATAGCCAGATTATGATGAGAATGACGATGACGTTGCCAATTTTCTAGCGATGATACGAAATGTAATGAGAAAGCCATAAAATAAACAGTTGAATAATCGACTGTAATGATTCTGCCGCCGGCAGAACACGAAATCGATTCGACAGTTCCAACTGACAACAAATATCAGAAACAACAATGGGAAACGAGAAACATACACAACCCGAAAGTTAACAGACAAGTTCAGGCCAAGATCAAAGCGTAACGCTACAGTTATGTTTAAGTGCCGTTGAAAAGTATATTCATAGCTGTAGTAATATGTGTTCATCTGTATTTCTGACCATGTAAGTAGGTGAAGGTGCCTTGACTTTTGACGCATACTGTGCCTGTGTGTTTACCTTATAATAAGCAAATATTTGCTATTTTTAAACTGTTTGATTTATTACTTTGACAAGCTTTGGATGTAAATTGATGAACCTTTTCAAGTTCATTCTTATGTATTCATACTTTATGTGTTTTACATAGTTACAACATTATTAATTGACAAATTATTCACACATAACTAGAACTAATGTGTATGGTATTTGTTAAAGAAACACTCAGTTTTGGATGTGTTTGTTTAGACTGGTCAAAACAACTCTGGTGACTGGTCAAGGTTTGATTACCTTCCTTGAGATTTTCGCGAATATCGTAAGTTTCGATGAAAGCGACACTCAAAAGCATTTTACTTTGAATCTTCGTCGTTATAGATAGTTCTTCAATTAGACTAAGTAGTATTAGTATACTTACTATTTTGATGCTCAAAATAAATATAAAAAAGTGAAAAATTTTGACATTTTGACAAGAAACTAAAATATTCAATTCTATGGCATTTATCTCGGCGATGTTGCTGTAAGAACTAAACTTGAATAGCGGCTGACCTATCAGAATCCACTTAAAAAGAGAGTCTACTAGTGTTAAATCACATGATATCACGGGTGAGAAGTTGCAAAGACTTAATAGTTTCACGTACACTGCGTTTCCGTATTAACTTTCGAAAACGTTAGGATGATGCGGAGGGGCTAACATAAGTGATTATGTTTTATGAAATGGGGCAGGCGCGTTAAAGGTAGCGATAACGTCATCATTTTATGTTCATATTTTCAAGAAAAAGATGATTAAGCAAACATGATAATCCAGTCTATTTTAATATAAAGGATTTAAAATTTTGGCATTCTCTCTACGCTTTTTACTTGAAAATCGCCTTCGAGGTGATGCCTTTTCAAAACTGCTTAACTTTTAGTTTATCAAATTACTGTAGCGTTGTATATTTCTCGTCTGATAAAATTGGTCATGACCTATCGTGCCTAAAAGTCTACCGTTGAGTCAGGTTAGTAGTTTGAAACTATTAAACTAGAGGGCTCCGCCCCCTGCTCGCTCCGCTCGCCAACCACCATGTCCTTCTCGAGATAGAGCACATTCCCTTCCCATTTCCCTTCCTCTCCCTCGTTTTCTTCTTCTTTTTCTCCATCTTCATGTTCAACTTCATCCTCTTTCTCACTCTCTTCTTCTTACTCGTCCTTATTCTCATTCTAAAAGCTTTAGGTTAAAACAACTCGATTTACGTCCAGCCTACTCTTTTTTCGTACTCTCTTTCCTATTTCAAATTTACTTTCTCTTTTTTAAATTCCTCTTTTGGGCGTAGCTCAATGAGCAAGGCTGCCTGAATGCTAGGGATGAGTCAATATAATCTAATCTAACTATCGATATATCTAATTTTTTAACTAATGATGTTGGTTCCGCTAAAGAACAGAAAAGGAAGCAGAAGCTGAATTCAGTATATTTGCGACACTAGCAGAAACACAAACAGAATTTATATATTTTGTACTGATTAGGAATCTCAACAGAAATAAGTGCATTTGAAACAGAAACAAGTACATTTGAAACAGAAAGAAGTACTTGTGACTTGTTTCTGTTTGGGTTCAACATCAACTGTCACTGGCGCCTATTTCTTCAGTAGTAGAGTAAGCGCCACCAAAGCTCTAAAATCTGCACCGAAAAATTAAATTGCAGCATAAGTTGAAGCAGAACTTGACAATAATTTTGTAGTTTTAGAACAACACACAGACTTTTCACCGTACACGACAAAAATGTTCATTTCAATATAACATTTTCTGTTCTTTGCTGCACACCCACAAAGACCTGAAACAGAAAGTGAAACAGAAACTCAGTCTCTGTTTCAGTTTCTTTGTCATAACCTTAAGGCTAGGAAGGTAGGAATGACAAAAAAAACTGATAGTACTATGATACTATATAAAAAACGATCTTTACTTTTGGAAAAAATACGCCACGAGCACACTAAAATTAAGCTCTCTTTCATTTTAGCCCAAAGAAATTTCATAGAGTAGAATCCTTGGCCGTTACATTTAGTCGACTTGCTGAAAAGCGACCATTCCGCAGGCCAATACATTCTTATAAAGGTAACGTCATAGCTGCGACGTCAGCAGCGCAGCTTCTTAACTTTTCATTCTCTTGCACATTTCAATGAAGGAGGTTGTGTGTCGCGCATGTTATTTTAGTTTATGTTATATGTATATGTATACATATGTGTATGCATTTTATTTCAGCAACGAGAGGAAATTGGTCCTCTCTCTTACGCTATTTCAGACAATCTCAGAAGAAAAATGTAGTAAGTATTTGTAGTACGAAGAATTTTATACTTAAACTAGCTGAACCCGTCCGCTCCGCTGCTCATTGATAAAGCCGTCAAAAAGCTTCCCGTTTTCGTTCCCCTTCCCGTTCCTTCTCTTTCTCTATATCTTCCTCATACTGAGTCCAGCTGCGGATATTGGTACCAATATCTTTATATCCTCTTCATCTACCTCTATTTTTACCTCTACCTATACCTCTTTACCTAGTCAAAGTTTTCAATGTTAAATCTTGCCTACTACATACATAAGTAGAAACACATTTAGTATGTTTTATTTGGACAATTGTTTTTGCAATATCTGCGGAACCCCTGCGATCACAAAGTATTGGCAGTAATTTTTATACATATGGACTTAAACTGACATTTTTGTTGTTGTTATCAGTGTATGTTTTTGATAAGAGTGGAGAAATTACAGCAGCTATAAAATATTAAAAAAAATAAAACGTATGCAACCAACTCAATTAACATTTCATTATTTTACAACAAATTATATGCATTAACTGGGCGAACTAAAAAAATTGAACATCGTAAATTATGCAACAACTCTCATTAATAAAAGCAATCGAGTAAATAATGAAACCAACAACAAAGACAACAACAACAACAACAGCAGAAATCCCACAATGAATGAAGGTCAATCAACATATGCAACAACAACAACATTGGTTGATCAACAAATTAAAGTTGCAGTTTTGTGTTGAAAATCCAGTTTTATGTTTGTTTGGTGAACTGCACTTGACAAACATAAAAAAAAGCCAAAAAAAATTAAAACAAAAAGAAAAAAAATTAATTGTAAAAATCAGCTTTATGACGTTGACAATGTTGTTTTCCAATACAAACTTTACGCGTTTGCTGTTACGTTTTGTTTTCTTTTTAGGCCTTTTATTTTTTAGCCAATTTTCGTTGTTGTATTTTTTTTGGTATTTTTTTAGCGTTCAATTGAAAATGATTTAATCAATGCGCCAAGCCCCGTCGGCAAACGCACACCAAACCCGTCTAGACGTAGACACCTTTTTTCCAGTTGTTGTTGTTGCACGCGTTTTTTTTGTTGAAATTTAGCGCGCAATTTTCCGCCGAGAGTTTGCCGTTCGCCTTTTGGCCAAATCGTAGTATTTTTTTTTTCTGTAATGTCAAAATCAATTTCAATTTAAAAATGTGTCGCACAAAATGGCATAAAAAAGGTTGGAAAATAAATTTAATAAACAGAGTTGTATTCTATGACATTTGGAGTGTTTCAAGTTTTCACAGGCTTTACGTTAAAGTGTGTTTGTTGTTGCCTTTGGGCGTGTTTGTAATTAATCGCTTTGCCAGCAACAATTTATGAGATTTTCATAAGCTTTTGATATAACGATGAATTATGTGGGTTGATTTGAATTTAGGCAGCATTTTTGAAGCCGTTGAAATTTGCATTGAAATGCGTGAAAAAATGAAACACACATGTGTGCATATATCAGTTACACTCAACGTCACAACAAAACGTCTGACGCTTGAAAAAATAACACTCATGAAACGCAACACATTTAAGTTAGTTTTTTTGTAATATTTAGACAAGGATTTGTTGAAAAAATACGCTAGTTTTTGGAAAGCAAACAAAATCCTTTCTGGATTCGCCATTATTAGCACGCAACACTCACTCACTCATGCACACACTCATTCATGTTTGCTGTTTGGCTTTACTGCCATACCTTAATGCATTAGAACGTTCAAATATTTGCGTTTTTTCTTTTTGGGTTCTCCTCTGGTTTAATTCTTCCTCTTCTTGTTTTCGTTTAAAATACATACAAAAAACCGATACCACAATTCAAATTTATGTTTGGTTTTCATAGCTTTTAAATTTCTCTCGGCGCTTCTTGCTTTTAGATGGTTTCATTGTTTGTTAAGGGTTTATTTGGTTTATTATGCTTTAATAACGATAGCTTTTAAAAAATATCAAGCTCAGCACTTAAAATGTAATGGCGTATTTGTGCGTATTCCTTTTGACATGTCTAAAAGGTGTCATACATAAAGTAGGTTGTTTTATTCACCAACTCGACTCTGTTGCGTCAAAATATCGCTTGTAACACTCAATACGTACATCACTTTTTGGAGTAGAATCATTCTAGAGGTTATGAATTATACACTGGTAAAATATATAATAGAGACAATCGTCATAGTCACGTGGATAATCAAAGTTCACATATGCTTGTGATGAAACCTTTTTGTTTTTTAGACATACTACTCCAAAGGACTTCAGATCCATCAGTCTATCATCGTTCCTTCGAAAAACCTTTGAACGAATCATATTAGAACTACTCTAAATCCAGAGCTTATACAGTAGATATCGCTTATAGCAATGGTGAAAATGTAGCGACGTTATTGCGTTCAAGCGATAATTTCATATAAGCGATAATCGTGTATACAGTAAAGCAAAAATGCACCGAAATTTGTATTTAAGCTATAATTTCATATCAAACAAGTGATAATCGATATCATTTATATAGAATAGAGAAAATGCAGCGCCTTTTGCCTATAAGCGATAATGTTATATAAGCAATAATGGGATATAAGCAAAATATTTTAGATACTATTGGTTCATATTTCGGGGAAACACCATTATTAATCGATCAAATAAAAATCACTGTTACAAATTTTTAATATTTAAACTGTGCTAGAAAGTTTGCAAATAACAAATCATATTTTTACCAAACACTTATCGATCGAACAGCCGATCGTTTCTACATGTTAATGCAATGACTGCTAATAAGCGATTTTCATATTAACGACTATTTCTGTGTGAAAATTGCAAACAAAATGCTCTAAAACAAACATAACAGCCGGAAGGGCCGATCTATAAAAACAGCTCTTCATTCGGCAGTATCTTTGATGGAGTATACATATATAAGTATTAAGGAGTACACTTTAGCTGTCTTCCTAGATATCGAACTTGCTTTCAATAGTCCGGGAGTTGATGACCAACTGGACTTGAGGGCTGTGCAGTTGTCTCTAGGTCCATCGACTCCCTTCGGTTATGTAGGTAGAGGTACAGATCAAGTGGGTGTGCCATCCCCCTTTCTATGGAAGTTAGAATAGAAGGAGTAGATTGCCATGTGGTTGCTTACGCAGACGATTTTATGGTTAGTTTCACTGGAAAATTTCCTTAAACTGTATGTCACCTGATGACGGGCAGGTAGGAGCGGATTTAGTATAAATCCTAGAAAAATGGACCTTGTAACAGTAAAAGTACAAAATAACTGAGGATAGTAAAAGACGGAAAGTTGGACTGGAATTGAAAATATTTTGAGCGGATTTGGATTGCTATCGGCATGTAGAAATATTAATGCAAGAGTTTTGAATCATTGGAAGATCCGCGGTATATATGGTGTACAGCATTGGGCCAAGCATGCTTCCATGAATCACTTCTGCGTGGACCATTGTACCTTAACATAGAATAATCTGTTATTAAGATAAGATCGTAGCTTGAGTTAAAAGGGGCTACAAGCAGTATTCCTTGTTATCGAAAGCCGGAAGTATGGTTTGGTACCTCTCTGTGGCATTGCTCATTACAAGCTCTAACTTATCTGCTCACAAAAGAGCCTTTTTGGACACCCATAATGTCATATTAATGGCTAAAACGACACCTGAAAAAGCGGTGGATGCGTTCACTGTTTTAGGAGGTTCATTATTTGGTGTGGCAAAAGTGTTTTAAAAATTGGACCAACCATAAAACCATTTTCGATGAAATATCTGTGCTCTTGATCTCTATTCCCGAAATATAAAAGGCAATCATTGTTTGGAAACAATTTGTACTTTTTCCCGTAGAAAAACGACGTCGAATGCTCCACAAAAAATACAGCGCTGTTGGAGCTGAAATAATCTTGGCGGCTAGGACACCGGTGAACATTTGCAGATAATGCTGTCATTTAACAGCCTTAAGTAGTATTCGCAACATCCCGTTGGAAGCAAATGTCTCGTCACAAATACACGCGATTTGATCATGAATCATCCACTTTGCCATTAATTCGATTGCTTGTAGCTTTTTATGCTTATTTGCGAAACGTTGATGTTTGAGGTTGAAAGTGACTCACAGTAACCCAAAGAAAACGCACATATGCTAGAATCCTTTTTCCTTATTAAATGTTATACGTTTTTTGTACTCAATTACAATCAAAGTTTCGTAATTGTACTGGCTCAGTTTTGCTAAAAAATGTAAAATTTATTTACTTTGGGAAATTACCTTACGGTCTGTTCATTAATGACGTCAGCATTATTTTTTAAATTTTGAAGCCCTGCTCAACGCCTCATAATGCGACGTCACAAAAGGTGCATAGCTTAATATAAGATGTGTGCAGTAAGAAAATTAATCAACTGAGTCAATAAGCCATTTGCATAAGCCCGTCAGTCTGTCTTTCATCCAGGCAACAATGTTTTTGACGGAAGTGCGTTTTATGAATATGCAGATCAATTTCGCTCAAACTACACCGTTTATTCATATAGTTCCCTCTCGATCTTAATTTCTCCTTTCATGATCATAAAATAAATAAAAATCTGCTTTAAAGAGTCTCCTGGGTCGTTATATCCGAGTTCGATATGACAGTAAGCATTTTCCTCTTGGGAAGTTCCAATTGAGATGTTTTCTATTTGAGAAGTGTGGTTTTTTGGGTGCAAAAATTACTTTATAAAATTACGATTTATTACGTAGATGCACATAATTACGACGCAAACCTTTGCCAAATTTTAAGTTGATAGACTTATTGGAGCGGCTGCTACCGAAAGTCTTCTGGTAGGAAAAGTGGGCAGATATCAACCCGATTCGACAAACTTCATCTTTCTTGGGATTACGCGCATCTTTTGGTAAAATTTTGTGTCTAGCTCTTATGGACGAACATGGGAATACCCTGTATCCATTTTTTCCATGAAAATCTAATTTCTGTACAAATTTGTATATCAAAGCGTTGAAGGTAACTGGACTGCGGGAGGTGGGAGTTGATTCGGCTAAATGTCAACAATGTATGGTTTATAAGCTTAATATGTGTCTCCGTACCAAATTTTATGGCTCTTACATAAATGTAAACCTTAACATTGCTGTAAAAAGCAAAATATTGTTAACGGTTATTGGAGAAGGGGTCTAAAATTATGACATTATTAACAATTTCTTTTAAAATGCTGTCTGATTTATTAATGTAACAGTAACACTACGAATAACTGTGCCAAGTTTCAGCTGTATAACTTTTATTGTGTGGGTGTAAGCCGCGAAAATCTCTCACGGGGAAGGGGGCAAGATATCGTCATGATTCGACCAACTTCATTATCTTTGATGAAATTCGCATCTTTTGGAAAATTTTTAGTGTCTGAGATCTTGACGTTGGAACATATGGCCTGCCACGCCTCCTTCTGCCTGTTACATACATTGCACAAACAGCAACTAAACAGAAAACGCGAATATAAACCCAAATGTGGATGAAGAATTGGTACCAAATTTACCCACCAAAATCTGCTGAATATATGCAACTCTGGTCGCCAATTGACTACAAAAGCTATTTGCCTATAAAAACTTTATATTTTGAAGAGCTCTCATCATTGGGTCCCTAAAATAAAAAAAAACAAAACCCACAGATGCGTGCCGCAATATCTGTGAAGTGCCCATGGCAGAGCTGGAGAGGATTAAGGTATGCCTGAAGCTGTGATGAAAATGAGCCAAATTATTGTTATTACAAGTAGGCACCGCTATACCACTGAAAACTATCTAACAAATTACTCAATTATCTGGCGGAAAAGTCCAATAATTAATTTCGTTGGGTGAACTAATCGGCACACTCGGATGTTTGATGCTTATAACACGATTATGTCCAACAAAATTAAATCGTAATTAAGCCCCAATGTTACTGGACAGCATGTGGGATAAAAGTAGAAGACGGGATCATTCCAATGTATATAATAAGTAGTATAATCAGTATGAAACTTTAAAGGAGCTTTTAAGGAAAAGGAATTCGTGCCATTGCACGGGAATGGAAAAGCATGGACTTGTCTGTCCATAAAAATAGGATAGGCGCCGTAAGCTGAAAATAGTCGATGGACATAACGGTAACCAAATATGTTATTAATATAAGTTCATTGTTTAAAAAATAGTGTTATTAATTGTTTTTAAATGAAAACAATGAAATATGCGCATATAATTATTTGCTATGGAGAAAAACAAAATTAATTTTATATAATTATAAAACGGTATTTTTGAAATTTATGTAAACTAATTTGAGGAACAGTTCTTTTTCCAAATCTAAAATTTATAACAATGTTGTTTTTATAAAATCCTAAATAATTTGCAGTTACAGAAGTTACAATAAACACAAATACAAAGAATCATAACTGACGTCACAATCAATTAAGCCGCATTGTTTATTTATATTAGGACACAAAACTTTTAATGGAAATACACATAAAAATAAACTTAATCAATCGGAAAAGTGACTTTATACAATTGTTTGTGTTTTTAGCAAAATAAAAAAACATTACAGTAATAAAATTGGTTTGTAGCTCAATATGTTTTTATATGTGTCTATCTACTTAACAAATTACCAAGAATTTATATCGTTATCATGATGCTGGGAATTGCAGAGAAGCACATCTGGAGCTGGACCAGTTTCATAAATTAATAGATGTTTCTCACGGTTAAGTTAAGGGCAGTTACAATTATATGTTCTAATATATCTGGCTTCCTTTTAAAGACTCTACTGGATATTCCGCTTGAGAACAATATATGCATATTATTATCTATGTTCTTAATTCGTGATACCCACAGATGTATGTACGTCCTTTTCGTAAAGGATAAGCTCCTGGTGAACCTATTAGGCGTAACCTTATCAGGTTATAGTTTTGAATCAATATAGAGGCATAACTGTTTCGACACTAAAATAGAAAAAAGGGAACTTCTGTTAATTCAGTCTTACGGAAAAAACTAACAAGCCGCTAACAGCGAGAAACTACCGACTATAACACCCTGTAATCTTCTACACCACACACAATTTTGAAGTTTGTGATAGATAACTGTTCGAGTTTTATCCGAATTTGACGCGATTAAAACAATCATTTGTCATAATCAAATATACTTTTGTTGGGGCAAAAATTCCATTAGCTTTAGAAAATAAGTATGCATAGTAAATTTTGTGGCTTTTGCGTATAGATTAACAGTTATTTAAAAAGGAAAGATGCTTTCAAAGTGTTCCTTATATCACCGACGTACAATGCAACAATCTAAATTACTATAGGAATTTCATTATGCTTTAAATCAGGTATCGGCAAAGTAAGCAGAGAATGAGCAGAATGCTCATTGATTCGTTAAAGTTTTGAAGTTGGTTGGAGAGCATTTTGAATCCTTTGTACGCCCTTTCACGAGATGGAATAACTTGCGAAGAGAAGGGACAATGAACGCAATTAAGAATATGAAATTTCTACTTTACATGTGAAGATAATATGTTTGGTGTTTATATAATTGAACCGCGTTTACTAACATTCTCGAAGCACCCTGTATTCACGGCACTTGTTGCAGAAACATTGGGAAATGAATGTAAATAGAATAACAGAAAAATTAGCGGTGACAAAAACTTCGATTATGTCGGTGAATCCGAGTAAGAATCTTCAGTACACTGTGCTGATCCATGTTGAAATTGTATTGGGTATTGGGTCTACATGAATAAATGCTTGTTGTCTACACAGAAGTCATCGTGCCCACTCTTTTTTGTGACTGCAATGACAGGAGAGCTGTACAGGGTCAATAATATTAAATGGTTTCGTATATAGTTCATTTGCTAGAATACTGTTATAACTTAAAAAATTCTATAATGTAGAAAACGCGTTTTAAAAAGGGTTTCACACGTGGAGAGTATGCGAGATATCTGTCTTTTATATAAATGGGCTAAGAAAGGATGTGTTCACCCTTTTTTAACCCACTATTTGGAAACAAATATTGGTGAAATATAGCATTGTGTAGGAAATTTTCATAAGTTGTGCGATATATAAGTTTTAAAATTAATAGAAAAAACAAATTTCCTTTATTTTATATGGAGATATCTTTACTCCAATTACTGTAATGCCAATGTATTGGCATTACTCTTGCATAAGCAGTGAGAGATGGCCTAAGCTTGCACTTCGGCTTTGCAGTCGTGATCCGACTACTGGGATACATGTAGTTTATATAAGATTTGTACAAAACATGAAGCATGATCGCTGCACCATTAACTCAAAAATCACATTTTTTGAGCTATGACAGTATTCTAGTCAATTAGATGTATGGTCAAATCCTTATTACTTCCGCGTTCCCAAATGTCTGTTTAGAATGTTAGTGTTTCTTGTCAGCCAAACGCTTATCGCGCTCCTCGAAAATCGCAAGCTTGACAGCCTTCTCTTTGGCAACTAGATTCAGGGCTGGTTGCCTTTGCCAATGATGAGCACATTGGTGAAACGGGTGCCAAACATATGACCCTGCGAAGGAAGGAGCCGAGATAACACTCACGGTTGCAATGGTGCCGAAATGACCTGAATTCCTCCAGTAATCATTCACAGGCATAGTCCCACTACATCGTGGGTTTTGATCAAGAGATCAGGATAACGAATGGTGAAAGCCATTGACACCCAATTGTCTCTAGCGCACATCATCATACATTATAGACCAAGCGAAAGAACTTACATACTTTTCAATGGCTATGCCATCCATGTAACCAGCTGGATAGGTAGGATCGGTGCGCACTTTGCCGTCAAACTTGATCACACGCTGCATAACGATTTTAGTTACCTTAACGCCGCGGCGTTCAGAGCGTAATAGAGATGGTTTCTCCAGAAGGTCAACAAAGCGCAAAAGCACTTCCAATTTGTCCAACATGCATGCTTTTGGTGGTGCTAAACGCTTCAAATGATTCTTGAAGCTTACGCGGCATCTTGTACAATACGAAAAAATGGAAAGGAAGTTGGTGGTCTGCCAAAGCAAATGGGAACAAGAGATCATAACCTTTTTCGTAATTCTTAAATATACTTCTACTTTATGCGTTCCTCGTCTTTCATCCTGATACCGTGAGTATTGATCTTACTCGAGCTATTTAGCTTTTCAGATATACTGAGTTCGTGTTGTTGGCTTGCTGGGTTCTGTATACAATATTGGTGTCGTATGTGCGTATGTGGAACGATGTCTTGGCATAAGTGGCTTGGTAGAGGCCACGAAGCCAATATCATATTTATAGGCAAATAGCTGGACATTATTATAGAATATAGTCCCGTTCGTAAGTGGACATCGCCTTGTCTAAGCCTCGCTCTGTATCGAAAGGTTCGGATGGATCCTTTCTACATTGGGTTTACCAAAGCCAGACACTGCAATCCCTCAGTGGGCTATTAAATGCAGCTCTATAATTGCATTAAATTAAGGTCAATTTTTCTATTCAGTGCAGTTTCATATCCCGCGTTGCTGGTCGTATCTACCTACTTATATTCCTTACACCTACAAGGTACAAGGTATAAAGATACATAAAAATAACATTGCACATTTAAATAAGTTATTACGTTATTTAATGTACAAAGCTCCGAGATAATTTTTGCGAAAAGGCTTGCCTTTTTTGATCTTCACTCTTGGGGGAATGCTCCGTCCTTTGGAATTCCCAACCAGCAACCAAACATATGTACAACAATAAAGATGCTTTGAGCTTTTAGTACAAATTAGACAGCTTAAAAGGGAAAAAGCCCCCCCCCCCCCCCCCCAAAAAAAACTGTCAAAAACAAAAGGACACCCATAAGCTGATGAATGATAATTTTGACACACATACAATAGGGTGTCCTCTTCGCTCCTACCAGTTCTGTTTCAACAAGCCAGTCCGTAATTAATGAAGCTGTTGACAGTAACACGTTAGAGATGCGCACAAATTGAGCACAGAAATGATAATAAGGACCCGGACATTCTGACCATTTTAACACAAACAGAGATATATGTGTGTTTAGATGTTTTTTATCAATCATGCTCGGCACATTTGAAGCATTTCTGACATACATACATACATGTAAGGCAAATATTTCGCCAGTGTAAAGGACACACAAATGTGTGTGCAGACATGCGGCAAAACTTGCGCAAGGACTCAAATGTGACGGCTATAAAAGGCGTCCTTACTTGGCTTTGGTGTCCGGAATGGCGCCTATCCTGGGCACGCACAGTACTCTATGATGATTTATTACATGTTTATGTTTCACTGACCTCGGCAACAACAACAAAAAGCGCCACAACTACAACAAATTCTTTTATATAGTCGAATGGCCATTCATTTGTTGTTGCTATTGTGTATTTATACCCTGTACGCAAAGTGTAAAAGGGTATTATAGTTTTGTGCAATCTATGTGACAGGCAGAAGGAGGCGTGGCAGACTATATATTCCATGAACAAAAATGTTCAGGAGCAACAGTCGAGTCGATATAGATATGTCCGTCTGTCTGTCTGTCTGTCTGTCCAAGTTGTCGCACCGTTCTCGGAGACTATAAGAGCTAGAGCAAAAAACCTAACCTTTTACCAAAAGATGCGCGTTTAACCTATTCACTATAAAAGCTATCCCATCCAAACTTGGCACAGTTATGCACACTAGTACTATGTAAGTGTAGTGTGCAAATAATTCATTTCGAATAAGAACTTCAGAAGGTCTTCTTCCTAATCATCGCTCCTCCCCCCGTAGAACAGTTACTCTTATTACGCACATAGCCCTCAACACGTCGGTACAAAAATTTACACAGAAATTTGATTTCATGGAAAAAATGGGTACAGGGTATTCCACTGTCGGGCACCGTCCCGACTGTCTGCATCACCTTTTTTTCTCTGTTTTTTCATTCACCTTAGGCAGCACTTGAGCACTTGGAGAGACTCGCATGGTTGGTTGGCCATTGAAGTGCCCGGGCCAGTGAATCCGGCACAACATATAGTAGAACGAACCATTCGATGATTTCGTTTGCTCTAATCCAATAAAAATCTATTTATGAGTGCTTCGATTGTATATTCGCCCGTCGACATCGATTTGTCGGCTATTTGTATTCATTCGCATTTTTTGTTTATTAAATAATAATCCACTTGCCATGTTAATTGTAAACAAAACGTTTTTGTATATTTGCTAACATTAATAAATGAACACTAAGTATTTAGAGAGGTAGTGATTTTTGGTGAGTTCCATGGGAATTTGAAAGAGCTCGCACAGATTGTGCTCGGGTGTTGAAAGCTATTTTGATTTGAAGGCTTCTTGCACTATGGTTTTGTGTGTGGGCCGTAACTGTTTTATTTCGCATAACTTTAAATGTTATGTGAATCTATTTATCTAGCATTTTAAAGGTATTTCGCGTGCCGTGTTATTTGGTATGCAAAATAAGCAGCAACATAGAATTTATGGCTTGATTGATTAATATTGAGGTATATCATATAAAGTGCAAATTGCTTGAGTTTTGTACACCTGTTTTTATGTTTAGAGTTCTTTCTTTTTTGCTATTTGTAGATGAAAATGTTCTCAATAGCAATTATTTTGGCTGTTCTAAAAAGAAATAGTAATACAATTTTGTTTCTAGGCATGCGTTTTTTCGTTCACACACTTACTGTCTTCTTCTTCTTAACTGGCCATAACAACGCGTTATCGGATTACGGCCTGATGTAAATACATTTTTTCATTGGAATTGTGGTTTTACGTGGTGGGTCCCAAACCCTACGCACAACCCTTTTAAGGCCTGGTACTCTTTAACCCGCTTACTACACGGGGGAGCTTTTAGTCTACCATCAATTAATCGTTATTTGGCTTATTGGTTCCTAAAGCTAATAGACGGCTTTAAAAGGGCATAGGTTTCCAAAATAAAAGCTTCAATAACCTCGTCATTTTACTAACTGACCGATTTAGCTAAAGGGAGGCCTGAAATCTTCGCAAAGAATCTTGCTCAAGATAAAAGTTTAAATTTTATTAATTTGCCTGATGATGATTCAAAGTAAGCCAAAAACATTCCATTATGAGTTCTCTTTAACATTAAATAATATTGCGCCATCTAGATTGCGATGTAGAGCCCTCCTCCAGGCGCCTCTGCTTTGCGCATGCCTTCTTCAATCGTTGATACCAAAGGTAGCTAGTGTGTTTTCTACCTGGTCTTCCCAATATAGACATTGTCTGCCCCTTCGTCGGCTTCCTTCCACATCCGCATTGAAGACCTTTCTCGCAGGAGCTTCTTTATGGAAGAATTGGATTTTAGTTCGCCTGGCTATGTCAATGTCGTCGTAGAAAGATCATCGTTCCATCGGGTGCGTAGGTCGTTGCAAAATCGTAGAGGGCCAAAGATCTTACGGAGTAGTTTCCGCTCAAACACTCCAAGGGCAAAGCAAAACCGGAAGGATGATCGTCTTGTAGTATTAGTTTCGTCTGGCGGAAGTGGTCTCTATTACTCATTTGCCTACCGAGAAAGTAACTTATTTTTGCAAGAAAAATTCTTTGCTTGATCTCCATGCCGACATCGTTCTTCACTGTTACGGTGTTGCCAAGGTAGAAGAAATCCTTGACAACATTAAAAGTGTAGTTTTCAACATAAATTTGAGAAATCATATACTTCGTCTTGCTCTCATTTACAACCAGACCAACCCTGGCAGATTATCTTTCAATAGCCGCGAAGTCTCCGGTACCTACTCGCTTAATAAGACGGACGATATCGATATCATCTGCATATGCAGGCAACTGGACATCCATATAACTGTTTAATGGTCGACTTATCAGGCCTAAGACCACACTGATAAGATCCAATCAGTTCTTTCGCAAACGGCTTTAGTCTTTCACACAATACGCTCGGTAAGGCTTTATATGCGGTGGAAAGTAGGCTGATGAGGTAGTTAGTGCACAGGAGAGGGCAGAGGACACCAATGTTTCCATCATCGGGCATTTTAACAGGCTTAATTTAATTTAATAAACACACTCAAAATAAATTCTAATAAATTGAAGCTCGTTCAACGTTATTATAACAATTGTGTGCTCGAAAAATAAACTTAAATTTGAACTGCCATTAAATATATATATTAAACAAACATTGTTTAAAGCAATAGCGAATTCAATAGTATAGAATATATGCAAATTGATGTCTGTTAATTGGATTATTATTTTTAATTTCAGATTAAATTGTTAATAAAGCTAGTCAAAGAGCGTCTGCTGCATAACAATAGCCATATCCGAAACGAAGCGACTAATTCGCAGAATTCGCAATTTGGTTTAATAAATTAAATAATATTTGAATCAAAACTAAAGTAAAGTGCTCCAGACACACATCAAATCGACAACAAATCGTCGAGCAACTACGACAACAACTACAGTAAGAACAACAATAGCAGCAAAAAATCATGAGCGAGAAACGAATTGCACACAAAACTGTCATCAAATGACAAATGCTTGACAGCATCAATCAGCAAATACGCGGACAGCAGCGACGCCGACGACGGCAGCGACAGCGACAGAGGCTACAGCAGCGAGAACGACGAGGACAATGGCAATGCGTTGCCGGCGTCGCAGACGACGACGGCGAAGTACCCTGAGCAGCGTCAGCGTCAGCGAGTCAAAGCGATGTGCGCTGGCAGAGACCGCTTGCTGCTTGTTGGCCATGTGTCTGCTGCAGTTGCTGCAGCTTAAAATGGCGACGCTGCATGTGAATGCCGAAGCAATGGCGTCGACGGCAGTAACGGTAAACGATGTCTTGAGTGTCGAATTTAACGGTATTGCCAATAAAACCAAAGATAATGCAATGCTTGCGAATCAAACAAGCCAGTTTAGTGAGTTGCAAGTGCAATTTAGAGAAATTAGTGTAAATAATAACGGTAATATGACCACTGCCACGACCACAACAAGCACAACAGCAAGGCCCACAACCACACCCACACCCACGCCCACGCCCACTGCTTCTCATGGTATACGCGAAAATGTCATGCTACCCTCAGCAGATCCCGAACGAGAGGCTCAAATACTCTATGAAAAGTCCTTAATGGAATACCATGGCAGTCAGTTGACGACGCCTGTTGCTTATAACTCCAATCACAACACTACGGCAAAGTTGGAACGTACCGTGCACGAAGTCTGTGAGTTATGGCTGCAGAAGCACTGTCACTGCACTGGCAGCCTGGAGAACCTCAAACTCAACTGTCGCAGCATTGGAATCCTTGCGGTACCCATTAATTTGCCGAGCGAGGTGATTGTGCTGTGAGTATATAAGACTATATTTTTTTAAGTGTACTACTTACTGTGTTGGGCATTGTGCCATTGTTTCTGAAGACGTTCTTGTGCTATGATTTATTGCTTATAGATTCTGGACACTTTCCTGCAAAATATTTAACTTCATATTTGAGTTATAATTTATATCTACATTAAATTATATAGAGATGCAACGTATATTTGCTAGCTATATGGTAATCGGCCTATTCCCTCATTTATTTGCCGAGTACCTCATCTTGCACTTTTTTCCCAAGGCTGGTAAAGTCTAAGGACGTCAGACCGATTTGTTTGTCATCATTTCCCCTGAAGGCATTCGAGCGTCTCATTGGGCTTTACCTCCGAACTTCCTCAAGACCTGAACTTATGACAGAATCTCAATACGCATACCCCTCTTCTATGGAACATAGCTGTATATACCCTGTACAGTACCCCAACACTTCTTTTAACACTTATTCCGGACAGGAATGAGAGAGCCATCGGTCAGCTAAGATATACCACCTCCTTCTTTATGGACGGCTTAAAGTAGGGCAACCGAGTTGAAGAACAGCTCAACATAAAATGGGCCTTTAGTCTCTGAGACATATAAGGGGCACTATCATGCCTTATAGCAAAGCAGCTATCAAATCCTTAACCTCAATATAATCAAATTCAAAAGTGGTAAGAAGCTGACGCCCATCTCTAATCGAGATGGCTGAGCAGTTCGTTCTTAGCCTGATGGTCCCCGCACGGATGAGCTCAAGAGAGAGGCGACCTGCTAGCTAAAAATACATAGATTTTCAAACTTAAAGAGTCATGACAAGACTCAAGATTTCAAGGCAAGCAGCGGTTTGGATTTTCTTGCAGGGCTTTCCAATTATACCGGTTACCGGACTTGGATTCGGCGACCCAAAATTAACCAAGATTACTATCGCATTTTAGCTAAGGGCAATAAATTGAGGTCATTTTGTTTACCTAGTTTACTAGAGAATTCAAGAGTTATTATTATATTTAGCGGTTCCATGAAGAATATCATTCACAGTGTCAACAACACGTGGTGTTCCCAGGCGATAGTCTAATGGACGTATAATCTAACATGAAACATGAGCCCCAATATCTGCATGCCATCGTGTTTAATAGAAATAGACGTGCGTAAATAGCTTGATAGTATATCGATAACCATATGAGTCGTTCTTCTTTTGTATTTTAATTTGACAATTGGTTTTTATTTTGGATTGATTAACAGTCAATTAACTTGTTTTTTTTTTTTAGCAAATATAGGGCTGTTGGTAAATGAAGTCACTAAGATTTATAAGATTTTAAAGCTCAACCCCCCTTCTTGTGACACAAAATGTCACAATTTAATGATGTATATGTTCTTCCAATATTTCTTTATTACCAGCGAAAAACGTGCATGAAAAGTCGAAGAGACGGGAGAAAAAGGTCGAAGGCAGAGCAAGGAGTGATGTGATTAGTTGAGTTTTGATGAGATGAAATGAGATGAGATAAGACGAGATGAATTGAGGTGAGAGATGAGAGGATATGAGATGGGACGAGGCGAGGAAAGATAAGATTAGATTAGATTCATTTTGTCAGTCTTCTCAAAATCCAAAATAAATCTCATATTAAATACACTACAAATTGGTTCTTAAGCTACATTTTCTACAATCGAGCAGGAAAAATGCAATATTGCAAAAACTGTTCATAATTTTTCTTCAACTGTCTTTTGTCGCACTTCTTTTAATAGAAATTAGTTTGGCTGCGCCATATTATTAAGCGATTAACTAAGCGATGAATTGAAAAATCGAATCGAAAAGAGAAACAAGTCACAATAATTACAAGTTCATTTGGTCGTAGTGAAAAATCTTTTTGGCATGTGGTCTAATCTAATTACACATACGCCGCGTTGCGCACTAAGCTGTGCCACGCACGGCCGCCACATTATGCAATCGCCAATTGTGTGTATGTGAGTCACGTATGCCTCAAGCCATTAGGCCTCGGCATGCCACCAAGTGCGCAGTCTGCTCTCAAAGGAGTTGGCCCGGTTTTGGGGCGCATTGGCCAAGTTGCAACATCATAGTGGACGAGAGTTGCTGTTGATTACGCGCTGCCATAAATAAATAAATAAATAAATAATTTATTAATTAACGCATCGCTTACAGCAGTCATAAGTCATTAAATCTATGCCGCTGAGCTGAGGTTGCCACTTTGGCTGTTAACTGTTGTTTATGGCCGCGTCACGCGTGGCATGTGAGCGCTTTAATTATAACTTTTTTCCAACTTTATCTAGTATGTTTGCTTTTGGCTTGCACCAAATTGTTGCACCTTCTCACTTGCCTGCTGAACTCGGAGCAGTTCATCTTCATTTCTGTGCCATTTTTCTTTGGTGTGCGCGTGTGTGCGTGAGTATCTGTGTGTATTCCAATATGTTTTTATTCCGGCTCTGCAGTGTTTGATTGATGGCTACCACAAAGTTGCTTTTGGTATTTGCGTTGTTGGCTTTTGGTGCTTTTATTTTGGGTTTTCCTTCCATTTTACTCATTTCTTTTACTGAGTTGGCAGCGTTTAAGCTTCATTTTCTATTCATGACAATGAAAAAGTTTTCTTTATTTGTGTTTTTTTCGTTTTGATTTGTACCTTATTGAAATTGATAGATAGCGTTGGTTTATTTTTGTGCTCTGATTATAGATTTTGCTGGTTTTTTTTAAGAGATATTAATTTGTGTGCGTATTTCTTTTTCAGAGATTTGGGCAACAATAATTTAACCAAATTGGAGGCCAATTCATTTTTCATGGTGCCAAATCTGGAAGAGCTGTAAGTATTCAAAGTCTTATTAATTTGAGTGTATTTTCGGTTGAAAATGTATATAAAGCTGCAGCGAGGCAGTTTTATCTAAGAAGCTGCTCTGTTACAATGTCTACTTTGATGTTGTTTAGAAGTTTACATTGTTTGAAGGAAAGAACGCGATCTTTACAATCACAAAAATATAAGGAATTGCAAATTTGACTATATTTGTATGCTTATGCTCTTCAAATCTATTTAACGCATTTATTTATTTTTTATTTTAACGTTATCTTTTCAACTTTTTGGATACTTTAAAGCAGTGTTTGGCAGTGCAGCGTAGATGTTGTCTGATCTTATCGATGGCAACTGATTAAATGTTCGTATACACACACACAAGACGTTCCTCTGCCGACCCCTGCTCCAAAGCCTGCTTTAACTGATTTAAAGCCAAACTGGTTAAAATCAGGATTTACCCTTTCATTTTCACAATTAAGACGGGCGAATTTGTATATTTTTTTTTGCATCAGAGGCAAAGTTGAAGAGCTTATTATCACAGGTCAATTTCAAAAATCATTCTTTATAGTGACTCGCAACTTACTTCCAATTTATGCTATACAAATAGGTCCATGGGTAATTACATGAGTGGTCCAAAACAAACCTCCCCATTCTTTCCCTCTAACTTAGTAGGTACTTAACCATTTGTCTGCCGATTCCACGAAATGGCTCTGGTGGGGATTTTCGGGACCATTTCTTGCTATTTCGTCCGCAAGTTCATTTCCATGAATGTTCGTGTGGCCAGGTACAAACCGAAGTGCCGGTTTGTTGTATCTTTACAGAAGATAGTTTGGTTTCCAAAACCAGCTTGGAGTTTGTTTTAGGTTCTGCGACCGCTTTTTTTTCCTTTCAAGGGTTATATCTACACATCGGCCTATGGCGCAGACCTCAGCATGAAAAAAAACTTTTATGCATACCCTGTGAGGAGTCAATTTGACACCCCACAAAGCTTTCTTATTTTCCTAGTGGGTAGAAAGAGAGCTTAGAAAGTGAACATATACGCGCACTAGAATAGTTAGCTTCAGCGAACGGCATTAGTATTAGGGGTTCAGCAGGCCGTTGATAGAAATAGGATAGTTATAGTTATGCGGATGTGTGATGGTGTAGAGTAAGGGATAAATATTTTTGGGAGAAAATGGACTATCTCAGATAGGCATTAGGATATAGGTAGATAAACAGAGTACCGCTGTAGCTATGCGCTAGTTTTAAGTAGAAATTGGCGGTCGTTTTTGGCGGGTAATTGGAGCGTGAGTGACGGCATTACTTATATAAGGCGTGCGCTATTGTCAGTAATGGGAGTCGGTATTGGCGTGACTCGAGAAAACAGTAGCAAAGGCTGAAGACGCAGGGCTCTGGATACCGATGCACCACTAATAATAATATGGCACGAAGGACACAATGTTTGGATAAGGCGGTCCATGGTGTGCACAAGAGACAGACCTTTTGGCTGGTCCACTGTACGCAAGCGGATATGGTCTTTGAGCCCAGGATCCTGGCTATCAATAATAGAACCTCATCCACGGCACAAAAGTTGGTGTGGGGTCATTAGCAATATTATTTGTAAACTTTAGAGTGTGTTTGTTGTTGTTAAATTTGTTGTAAACGGACACTGGACAACCGTCTGAGTTACTCCAGCAACCGCCGCTACCTGGGAGGTTCGTAACAGCCCATAGATTTGGAGAAGTGTATTCGGTGTCATGCAGAGAATCGCCAGTGTATAAAAGAATGTTATGCCTTTTCATAGGATTTATCTCCTTTTTGAATCTAACCAGTAAACCTACTTCAATTAAGTTATATAAGTAGTAAAGTGCAAACGGTACACTCATTAATTATGGCCAAGAACACAATTTTGTTATTTAAACTAGAGTCTGCCACAAGCTGCAAACCTAAACCGCAACGGTCAATGATCCCCCGCTCAATGGTTTGCTTCCAAAAGTCACCCACAACACAACAAAGTCCTCATATATCCCATTTTAATCAGACCTTAAGAGTGCAGTGATTGAATATGAAACAGAAGCACAAAATAAGTTTCCAACTTGGAAACTTTTCTTGTCAACTGTCTCGGTTTTTGTTGTTTAGCGTCACACTCATTACTCATTTTGAGAGCAGAGCAACCGCAGCAAGAAAAAAATCACAGTGGTCAACAAAAGTGTTGGCTTTGGGCCTGCCCCAACACAATATAAATTACTTTATTGCACTATAATATGGTTATAGTACACTATCGCACACTTTTTTGTAACTTTTAACAATTAATTATGTTGGCAGTGCAATTTCCTTGACGCTGATGCGCTGACCTTAGTTGTTGTTTTTGTTGATTACTAAGAAAAGTTGGCTAAATGTTATTACTGCTTGTATTTACAGAACTTTGGCCGACAATAGCATCATTAATATGGATCCAAATGCGTTTTATGGTTTGGGTAAATTAAAACGCTTGAGTTTGCAAAACTGTGGCCTTAAATCGTTGCCGGCGCATTCCTTTCAAGGACTCAATAATCTCGCCTCGCTGTAAGTATGCAACACAAAACGACAGACACAGACACAGACATAAGCAAATCGTGAGCCGCACACCAAGTTGCAAGTATCGAAGTGCCACAACAACAGCACTCCGTCGCTGTGTGTATGTGTGTGTTAATGTTTGCTTTTTACACTGTGCTACGCAATTAAGTTGAAGATGTTGTGCACCCGCAAGGAGCAGACTGCAACACAACAAGCAGCCGGATCAATTAGTTTGTAAAACGCTTTACGCCATTTTGTTGGCTGTCCAACGCCATTTTAGTTTTACTGCTGCTTTAACTGCCAATCACACACACACGCGCACACACACACACACTAACACACTTGCTAGCAATTACACGCTATTTCTCATATTTTCCGTGCTGTCTTTACTTTTGTCTTTACTTTTTTGTTTGATTTCATTGTTGCAATTTGTGAATGCACCCACGCCTCTTAAATAAACACACACACGCCCCCCTCTGTCTGCCGCCTCCGCCTCCGCCTCTAAAGCCAACTGAATGGCAACGCCCTAGACAGCTTGGACAGCGCTTGTTTCCAGCAATTGCAAAAGCTGCGCACTCTACGTCTTGAGAGCAATCTTTTCTATCGGATACCAACTCAAGCTTTGGCAGGACTAAAGACTCTCGAAGCACTGTGAGCGTTATTTTTCAAACATTTTGTTTTCACTTTATACTTCAATAGCTATAAAATTTCTCTAAAATTTATTACCTAACTCGTAACTAAACCCAACTAAACTTTTTTAATAATCGCATTTGTTGTCGTTTTTTTTTTTTGTGTATTGCATGAAAACTTTGTAATATAGTTTATGCATATTCATGGCACATTTGTGTCGAAATGTTACCACAAAATTACCCATTGCTATTTTTGGTGTTCGTTATTCCTAACAAATTTTTGTGTTATGGTTTTTGGCTTAGATTTTAGTATAATTAGTAAAGGTAAATTTCAAAATTTTTGTGGCTGCATAAAATTAAAATTACATATTTAAAATTCATTAAATTAACTTAAATAAAGATGACTGAAAATTGAACTACATTTAGTGCAATGATGCGATTTAACTACTAATATAACTTATTATTACAATTCAAAATATTGTTTTTATGTTCAGATTCAATTTCATATTTTCGTCAGTTCAGATTATTCGAAATCGGTCTGCTATATCATAAATCTGTTATGACAATCACTGTATGTTCTTAACACGTTTGTGACTTGGAATATCTAGAGGGCGCAGTAGTGCCTTCTCAAGCTCATAGTTGTGCCACAATCACGGCGTGTACGCAGCATACGAGTCGGTTGTACCACAAACCCGAGCCATTATACCAGGTGCCTTATGAAAGAGTAGCTTAAGTAAACATAGCAAAATGTTGACTTACTCTGTTCTGGGGCCTATTATCATTACATCACTGTCATCACGCTCACTCATTTCTTAATACGTTCAGAGAAAAAACGAATCATGACTATGGCAATAATGTGTCGCCATCTTAAGTGCACATACGCTAGAGCCATCACAAGCTTATTGATGTGCTTCAATCACGGCATGTAAGCAGCATACAAGTCGGTTTTACCAACAAGCCTCGCCATTTTATCCGGTTTTATATGGAAGAGTAGCTTAAGTCGACGCTTATAGATGTCATTGAAACCCACTATTCATTTTAAAACTTGTAGATTTCTGCCCTCATAAACTTAAAAAAGTAATGGCTAAACATTTTCTTATGACTTAACCTACTCTTCCATATGACTACAGATATGTTTCGCAAAAAATTTGTAGTGTCAACTAGTAGAGAAAAACAAGCTCTGAACTAGTTCGATAAAACTAAACTTTGCATTGAACTGTAGAACTATGTTATAACTACGATTCACGTTGAATTAGTTCGATTAGTTTGCTAAAATGTTTGGAAGTGGATGCAAGCCGTTTGGCCCGACAAAGCCTTGCGAGCATCACACCAAAGAAGCGTGACGGAATTGGCGCGTAAATAAATGTTTCCAGAATAAGGCCAGATGAGAGCATGCCTTGGCCTTGCTATCCTCTGCAGTGACCGCAAGAAGACCAGATATTCACATAAACCCACAAGCACAAATTCGTCACATACTCTCTTTGTCAATTGTAAGCCAGCATTTGCCTGAGTTGGGCATCCCTGCAAATCAGGTGCGACCATGAAGAATGATGTTGATGAAAACACACAGCTCCATCAATGTTGGAAAGAAGCTCACCGAACCTTTTAATATCGAGCGAGGCTTCAGACAAGTCGATACCATTTCCTACAACCCCTTCAACTTTGTAAATTAAGTTGTGTTGCAAAAGGCCAAAGTACATCGGAATGAGACAATATTAAACTACAAGGGTGTCCAGTTGCACGCCTACGCAGAAGATATGGATATACATAAATGGACGTACTTAGCGAGTTCCCGGAGCTTTAAGGCTTTTGAACAAGAGTTCTGGTTGTAAATGATAGCACGACAAAGTATGTGTAAGCGTCGAGTAAAGAGAGCTCATGGTTCGACTCTCAGATTGATGTTGAAAACTATACTTTTGATGTTGTCAAGGATTTTGGCTACCTTGGTGACGGTTGTATCACAACGAAAATCATGGTGATCAGTGTTTGAGTGGAAAGTACGCCGTAAGATCTTTGACCCGATTTAGTCGAAAGCGCCTGTAGGAGGGCTCTACATCAGGTCGTAGCCCGGTAACGGGATATTATGGTCAGTTAAGAATAAGAAGATAATCGGTACTATATTAATCTAGGAACAGGAAACGGAGCTGCATGTCGAAATTTTCAAATTATGTTTTTGCAACATAAATTCTTTAAAAACACAACCTGCAAAAGAAGTAGATTTTAGTGAAGATAATTGTTTTATTTATGACAAAAGTCGAAATATTTTTGAATAATTTTAGAAACACTTCTCATTTTCTTAAATTATGTATTTCTTAGCTTTAACTTCTAGCTTAAACTATAGATATATATCGGTATCTAACTGTAATTAATGTGCATGCTGCTTGACTATAAAATCAGCTTACCACTTTAGCTCCTAACTGTCATTTACGTTTCAAATCAATATTTTACTATATACTACTTTGCTGCTAAATCATAAAAATAGTAATAAAAAAGAACTGTTGTAAAACTGTGCTCATAATTTTCTTTCTTTTCCTGATTTCCTCTTACATGCGATGCAGAAATTTGGGTAGCAATTTAATGACAATAATAAATGATGAGGATTTTCCGCGAATGCCAAACTTGATTGTGCTGTAAGTATGAAAACACACACACACACACTATCATACACGAATCATAATTAAATATGTGTGTATCATAATTCAATACTTTTGATTGGTTTGTTTCATTTTGTAACTGTAGTTTACTGAAGCGTAATCAGATCATGAAAATCTCTGCTGGCGCCTTAAGGAATTTAACTGCTTTAAAAGTTTTGTAAGTAAAATCTTGACAGCAACAACAACAATGCACAGACACTTGGCATCACAGACAGACAGACAGGCGGGCGGACAGTCAGACACTTATGACACCTAAGCGACCAACAGAGCAACCTACAATTGCAATTGATATCAAAAATAGCACACACACAAACATGAACAGACACGCACGCACATGCATGGACACGAATAAACACACTTACAAGTTGCTAAAACTTGAAGTTGACGACAACGACGACAACGAACCGCAACGAAAACTCAAGTTGCAAGTACAAGTGGACATGGTGTTTATCCGTTGTCCCAACAACAACAGCAACAATAACACAACAACAAAATTGCATCAAAATAAATTTCAATTTTGCGTACAACCCAAGAAGAAACTTTTTGACACACACAAACAAAAACAACAGCAACAATAACAGCAACTGCTGAGCAACTGCTGAGCAACTGTTGTTGGACAGCTTAAATTGTCGTCTGGTTTTCCACCATTCGCTGTTTACCGCAAATTTTTGGCTTTTGTTATACTGTTTCTACTACTACTGCTACGAGGGCTGCTTCTTAGGTTTCGGGATTGAAGAACGCAAGTACACATTTTCAACGCAAACGGTTTCCTGTTTAAGATCGGAGCTGCATTATAGTGAAAGCAGGCTCGGTGCTCCCACATAACAAAAAAATTCGATTCAAAACGGGCCCAACGAAGGGCCAGTGGTGTTGTAAGTTCGCGACTATAAATCTGATCTCGTCAGATAAATGCTTGCATCCTATCTGCCGAAAAGAAATCAACGCTACAACTTTGAACCAGGAACAAATTTTATACAGAATCAGTTATTTAGGTAGTGTAAAGAATGTGGCGCTCCAAAAAATGATTTTCAACGCAACAACAGCTTCTTCAGGCGTGAAAAGAGATTTAACTAGCAATCTGTATACCCCTTGTGAAGACTCGGCTTCTGAGTTAACATAATCTTTGATGGTGTTCGTTAAAGTAGTCCTCAACGCGACCTGGCTACTGGCTTGAGGTGCTGTTTCGGCTGTGCTCTGTGGTGTGTATGTTTGAATGAATGAATATACTGAATGAAAATGCCAAAATTTTCAATGCAACGGTAAAATTGCTTAATTTGGCGATGTTCATTTCTCTTTGGTGCGTTTATCAAAAGAGAATGCATCGTACCAAAGAGTAACTATGGGGCCTGCATTCTATTCTATTGGCTTTGCTCAATATGGAATGGGAAAGTTCAATCCGTTTAAAAACGCCACTCCATTTTGGAATTTCCTTAAAGAGAGCAATTTAGAATTGTTACTTATTTTTCATTTGCTTTTCATTTTGAGTCCATAAAAAACAGGAAAGCATTAATTTCGTGTAAAAATACTTAAGCTAACTGCGACTAGGCTTTGGACTAAAAAGTGCCAAGTACCACGATGTCAAATTTGATTTTAACAAACACAAAAGGCAACCCTCGAAGAACCTACCCTACTGTGTATAACAGTGCAAACGCGTTTTTGACATTGCATACTTTTGTGCGCGCGCTCATTTATTAAGCTTGCCGCGGGGTCAAAACAACAACAACAATTCTCTAACTAGTAGCAACCAAATATGCAAATTTATGCTCCGACTGACAGACAGACGACAGACAGATAGACAGAGTTTAAAATGCTTTAAGGAAAATGCACCAAGCGAAAGTGAAAACTTCCAACTTTTACCGAGCGTAAATTTTGTGTCCATAGAAATTTGGAATGTGCATTCGTTCAAGATTTATGCAGCACACACACATATATTCATGCATTTAGCTTGGAAACATGGCAACCCTATAATGACAGTTGCAGCAGCTGTTGGCCGCCATTGCCACCACACTGCATTGAATGCAGTTGTTGCCATTTTTTTTTTTTTGTAAATGTGTTCGTTTCGCTCTTCGTTTTGTAGTTTTGTATTTTTCTAGTAACCAATAAAGGAAAGTTTCACTTTTTTAAGGGCTTTTGGATTTTATTGACCATGATATTATTGTTTCTATGATTTTTATGTTTATTAATATTTTATTCCATATTTGTGGTTGCTCAGCAGAATGTGGATTTAATAAGTTGTATTGAAGTAAAGTCAAAGAATATACTAACTTTCAAGTAACAGAAAAACGTAGTTTCAAGTGCTTTCTATCGGCTTTAATATGCTAGCCATTTCTTCGTTTTACGTGAGAAGCAAAAAATACGATTCTACTTTTACTTATAAAACTTTAATACAGAAATGTAATTGCTAAATATACATCTTTGTACAATTTTTTAAATTAGGATATCCTTATGTTATCCTCGATGTGGGCAAGCGGAGATTTTAAAACAAATGTTATTTTGGAAATGGACTTATTTTTTTTGGGCCTTGAGGAACACTTTTTTTTTATTTAATTGCAAGATGTTATATTCTTTTATGATATTTCTTTATGATTTACTTTACAACTTTAAAACCTATTTGCTCGTCTTTACTTAAGTGTATTTCAATTGCATCTGATCTTAGGGTACTATTCGATCCCAAGCTCAAATTGAAGGAATATATTTGTACTACGGTTAATAATGGAGTGCTCTACATCAGGCCGTAACCCGGTAACGGATTATTATTGCCAGTTAAAAATATGGTTAATACTATTAGCATTCTTAATAGAGTTAAGGGCTTTCGTTAAACTATTTGATAAGCCCTACACTATCAATCAACTTAAGTTTGATTTGGATTGGATCTATAACTAACTAACTAACTAATTTATCCATCTGCTTTGCAAAGATTGTTGCCTTCTATTCATTCTTTTATTTGCTCTTTCCTTGACTCTTCCATTAGTGCAAATATGACTCGTTTCTCTTTGGATGCCAAAGATGATAAATTCGCTATGGGATCTCTGATCAATCGCTAATATGAGTCAAACTGCGGTCTACCCATTCGCAGTCTTCCTACAACAGTCGAAGCACTACTCGCACTGTACCTTCTTTGTACATATGCCAAGGACTTCGTCTATCATAGGAGTTAGCCGTTGCTCAGGAATCAAACGACAAAGATCTACGGGATATTTTCCGTTCTCCCACACGCCAAAGGCATCTGCATAAATGCTTTAGCGTCAGTGGCGGGAGTGGTCTTTACTACGCATTTGCCTAGTGGGTCCAAAGTAACATATATTCTTCCTCTTTCTAACTGGCCATAATAACCCGCTACAGGGTTACTGCCCTATGTTAAGTACTCATCCCAGTTCTTCGCGCACACCTTCTCCAATCGGTGGTTATAAAGGTTGTTAGTGTGGTCTCTACTTAGTCCTTTTCTTTCTCGTAGGAGCTTTTTCATCCATACGCACATTAATACCACGCCAGCGAAGCCGCTCTAAGTATATTCGCTTCATTATGTCAAAGTCGTCGTAGAGCTCAAAGAGTTCGTCGTTGCATCGAATGCGGTAATGGTTGCCAACGCGCAAACGAACAAAGATCAAACACTCCAAGACATTTTCATCGAATTCGTCATAACCATAATTCAGCGCCATAAAGCAAAACGGAAAGAATTATCGTCTAAAAGAGTATGAGTTTTGTCTGGCGAGATCGGTCTCTACTACTCGTTAGTCTACTAAGACCAAACTAACATCTATTGGCAAGAGTGATCCTTCGCTTCATATTCATGGTTACATCGTTCTTCGTTGTGACAGTGGTGTAAAGGCTCTAAACAGCAATCTTTTAGATCTAATCCCCGCGTCTCTTTATTTGATGCCTGACGCGATCACTCAACGGGCTCTTGCAGCTGCTTTGATAGTGAGATAGTGATTCTCCAAATAAGAAATCCCCACGCAATTTCGAACCACTCTACATGACAGCTGTAGTAGATATTATGGTATCTACTGGGGTCCGAGACTTGTACTATACATTTCAGTGGGAGAGGGTTAAACCTCAAGGGGGTTTCATTCGACTCGGTTCCTAACAATGGGATGATAAGAGCAGGTAACCGGAGGACACCAGTTGGGGACAGTGTATATAAAACTCTTGAATGAAGAGCTTAAATAGATTGAACCTCTGAACGAACTTTATTTTTTTTTTTATATATATATTTTATATACTCTGTAAGTGTACCTTAATTTGCACAAATACTCATCCCATTATAAAAGACACCTATATTTAGGTCGCAAAGCAAAAGGAACTTATTGTGCGGTTGTTCTTGGCACTTAGCCAGAGTTGACTTTTAACTTGTTCGTAACCAAAATTGAATTGCATCATCATAGGATATGCGACTAGCAGTTTCATCTTTTACTATGCTCGCTCACTTTTAATTGAAATCCGTGCACTTTGTACAAAAATAAACTACAATTTTGTATTTTTTGCATAAATTTGCATTGTGCTCCCATTTGGCCAGTTCCATCGACAGCAGGACAATCCCGAACGAGCACCGCGGAGCGAGCAAGAGAACAAGGACGAGGACATCACTTAGACCACGCGGCTACGTGCCGACACGTACGCAGACTAACAACAACGAAAACAACACACTAAATAACCGCAAAACGAATATATATATTCGTCCTATATGAGTGTGTATATGCAAATAGTTGTGATTTTTATAAAAAACAAGAAAAAAAATATGACAATTTTCATAATCGAAAAACCAAATGCTAGTACATACATATATGTAGAACAGTATTTTATAATGCACTTTAACTTTATTTGCAGAGAGTTGGATGATAATTTAATAAGCAGTTTGCCAGAAGGACTTAGCAAATTGACACAACTGCAGGAACTGTAAGTATACCAAGTTGCAGGTGCCGCCAAAGCTTACACACACACACAGACAGACAGACAGACAGACAGACAGGCAGCGTCATGTTTACAACTGCTGCTGCCAAGTGGATCCATAACAGTTCCTTCTCTGCCAGGCGGCAAACAAGCGGAAACCAAAAATCATAACGCATCATTACTTGGTTGAATTTACGACAATGGCCAACGAGAATGCTTCGCTACAATCCAAGTTACTCAGTCAGCCAATCACCCACGGGGTGGCAGCCATTGCCCCGGCAGTTGTTTCCGCCGGCCATATCCTGGCACTTTTTCCCGTTAGCTTGCTTGTGTGATGCTTTGCACTTCCTGCAATGAAATGCAACACTGGCATCAACTACTACGAGTCATAGATGGAAATGGTGATGCACTCGCATGTTGACATCGTTGTGACTTTTTTCGCCTCAATGTTGTCTTTGCTGTGTTTGCGTCTTCATCTGCATCTATGCATCTCCCCTAGGAAATTCAATTTCTGGTAAACAGGATAATTATGAGCATGTTAAATGTGGCGATAAAAACCACGCTGCGTTGCACTTTCTAGCCATGATTGGGGAATTAAACTGGCGAATAAATTCACATGAGCAGCTGGAAAAAAAGCAAAATAGAAGTACAAAAAACTTGCAAGTGTGTATCTATGTGTGAGTCTGTGTATGTGGGACACAAACAAATTTAAAAGGATTAAAACACTAAGTACAGCTGCAATTTCTCTAGGATTGTCTGTAATGGCCATAGATTGCCTGTGTAGCTAAATAAGTCTAGATAATTAAGTTAGATAAATTGTAAGCTTTTCCAAGTTACCACAACAAAGTCCAAGTGGCCATAAAACTAGCATAGATTCAAAAGATTTAAATGGAGTTGCTGAGCTACAAGCACTGCGGCTTAGATACACTTAAATGAGGTTTATACCTTCTTTTTAAAACGTGTGTCTACATTTTGTCTTACACTTTGTGACGCTTACGTGTTTTACGTCATATTAAAGGCAATTTGATGGACGTTTGGACGAAAAAACCTTATCCCAAAAAGTTTCTTTAACCATCGTACAACCAAATAAAAGTAAATAGCTGCATTTCCCTTTATAGCACATAAGACGCAGAAAGCGCAACAATTTTATGTTTTACTGTGTTGCTGTTCTTTATAACCCGAATAGTGGGTATAGCGATGAAGAAAATAGTTCAGTATATTGCTATATAAGTCTGAGCAAAAGATAATGCCAATCTGTGCAAAGTAAGGGCATAAAGGAGAAAAAGTAAGAGCATTTTGCTTATGTTTATTGTAATATTGCGTGTTTACTGTTGTTGTGTTTTACGGGGTGTGTTGGTACGTTTCATAGAGTATATAATAAGGCAACTGAAACCATGATTCAAACTGGCTTTCGAGCCTTGCAGAAAGGTATGGCTTTGCTCGAATACAAGTCGAATACTAAGCCCGTCAAATAAAAGTATGTATGAGCACTTCTAAGTATTTCCTATACTTAAACCGAAAAAGTGTCTTACAACCAATATGAGCTCGCAATTCTTCTCACCTCTGTCTTCCTTCAAATGATCAGCAAATGCACTAACACTTTAAAAATATGTATAGGAAGGTAATGCGAAACTATTGAAATAATAATGAAAAAAAAATTGAAAACGCGGAACCCCAGAAGGCACAAATTTGGAACAAAAAAAATGGTATGCAGACAGTCACCATGCCGACCGATAGTTAGATACCCTTACCTTTTTTGTTTCCATGAAAATCAAATTTCAGTGCACATCGATGCGTTGAAGGGAATTTGCGTTATAACGGCTAATGCACTACGGTGGTAGGTGGGTTTGTGCAGAAAAAGGTCAAGGGGGTGTTCACAAATGACGTCTCCATCCCCACTGATGGGGAAGGGGCTGTGTTCCGAAAACTTTACATCACAATCAAAATGTTAATAAAATCTGAAAAAATCTATATTTTCATGCAATGTTTACTTTTTATTCAAATTCAAACATATCCATCAAAGATTTTGCATCAAATTTTAAATTATATTGATATATATACATAAATATATATAATATATATATATATATACATATGTTGATATTCAATATCATAACTGTGCTAAGTGTTAACTGGATAGCTTTTATGGTGTGGGTTAAAACCGCGAATATCTGTCACGGGGGAAGGGACTGAGATATCGTCGTAATTTGACAAACTTAATCTACCTAGCAAAAATGCGCATCGTTTGGTGAAAAAGTTGTTGTTTTAACTCTTATAGTCTCCGAAACCGGTGCGACAACATATTTACCCATGGAACATATAGTCTACCACGGCTCCTTCTGCCTGTTACATACATTGCACAAATCCATAATACACTTTGTGAAGACGGTATAAACAGCATTTTTATCCTTAACATTGAAAGTCGTGCCATGCGGGTGTAAGTCGAGAGGAGAAATCGCTTAACTTTATGAAGAAACCCATCATGGCACACTCTGTCAAGGGCTTGCTCCATATTAAGAAAAATAGCATTGAGTAATGAAGCTCATATAACGACCAAATTGTTTCTCAGACAAAGAGTCCTCAACAGCATCAATCATGCTTAAAATATCCTTTCCCACACTTTTCTTAGCAAGAACAGAAGACTTAAGGCCCTATAAAATTCAGCTTTAAGCGTTGCACATCCGGTCCGCATGAGATGCCTTCTTGCTATTTGTGTTCTTAATCGTACCCTGCAACTCATACAGAGTAATCCCAGGAGAGCTGGACTGCTGAATAACGTCACGCTTCTCCAACATATCAGGGAAAGAGGTCACATTGAAGGGCCTACTTCAAGATGCACGGGCAGCGTCTTGGTACATTTTGTCCATCAACAAAGGGAAAACTCCGCTTCATTACGCACATCAGTTTTAATTAATAAATGATCAAAATGATCAGGCCTTAATGTGATCTGGGCCTCCTTGAGGCGTGAAGCACCTTAATGGCTACTTTAATATCTTCTTCTGAGCTAATCAAAGAGGTCTCGTCCAAATTAGCCCACACACTCCTCTGGAATTCCTTAATATTAGTTTCATTACGGAGATGTTTGATATCAGAGCATACGAAGAAATATATATATTGAATTATGTGAATTAATGGTCCAACTCGTCATTTTGAATTAAGCGATACTGAAATTTTGGTAACTGTTAAACTTTAGTGTTTTTATCTAAATAGCCGAATGAGATTTGTCTCATCTAACCTAGCAAATTTTGTAATATTTTTCTGAAATCTGAGCAACTTCTTCGTTTTTTAATGCAGCATCGCTAGTTTCCCAAAAAGCTGTAAATAATAAGACAATTATGAGGCAAATTTAGTTTATTTAAAAGTTACGCGATCTTAAACTTTTTTGCTAGCAATTTTTTCTTTTTCGGTTTAAATGGATTTTATTTCGATTCAAAATATTAGTCGGTTAATATAATGCATGGTGACGATTATAGAGAATAAGATGCATAAATCTCCTACTTAACTGGCCATAACAACATGTTATCGGGTTACAGCCTGTTATAGAGCACTCCTCCAGGCGCCTCTGCTGTTCGCATGTCTTCTCAAATCGGTGTTACCAAAGATAGTTAGTGCGCTCTCTAACTGGTCCTTCCAACGGGAATGTGGCCTGGCCTTTCATCTCGCAGAAGCTTCTCCGCTTGATCTCTATGCTGACATTGTTCTTCATTTTTCGTTGTGACGCTGGTGCCAAGTTAGACGAAATCCTTGACAACATCAAAAGTTACGAAAACTTGTACTTTGTCTTGCTCCCATTTACAGCCAGACCCACTCTGGCAGATAGCCGCAAAGGCTCAGTAGCAGCTTGCTGTGAATGATGAACTGGACAATCTTACAGTTCACTATTGTCACTCTCATCACAAAGTAAAAGAGGAAGCCTCGCTCTGTATTAAAAAATCGTTAGAGGTCCTTGCCTATTATGACGGTTGCGAGTTTTGCGCATCGGGCTTGCTCTCATCTGCGACCCGAACTTCGTCATGACTTACTTACTTACTTAACTGGTCATAACATTCCGTTACCGGGTTACGGCCTGATGTAAAACTCTCTTCCAGGCGTCTCTGCTTTGCGCGGGTCTTCTCCAATTGGTGATACCAAAGGTAGTTAGTGTACCCTTTACCGAGTCCTTCCTATGGAGATATGGTCTGCCATTTCGTCGCCTCCCTTCGACTCTCGCATTGAAGACCTTTCGCGCAGGAGGTCATCATCTAAACGCACAAAATATCCTAGCCAGCGAAGCCGCTGGATTTTAATGTGCTTAGCTTTATCAATGTCGACGGAGAGCTCATAGAGTTCGTCGTTCAATAGGGTGTGGTAGTCGTTGCCAACACGAAGAGGGCCGAAGATTTACGGAGTACTTTCCGCTCAAACACTCCTAAGGAATTTTCATCAGACTGCGACATCCCCCATGCTGCCATAAAGCAAAACGGGAAGGATGAGCGTCTTATAGAGTGATAGTTTCGTCTGGCGAGAGTGGTCTCTACTACTCATTTGCCTGTTGAGACCAAAGTAATACGTATTGGCAAGAGTGATTCTCCGCTTGTTATCCATGCTGACATCATTTTCATTGTGACGGTGGTGTCAAGGTAGACGTAATCCTTGACAACATCAAACGTATAGTTCTCAACATCAATCTCAGAGTCCAACCGCTGTGTATCTCTGCTCGAAGAAAGCATATACTTTGTCTTGCTCTCATTTACCACCAGTCCCACCCTGGCAGATTAACTTTCAGAAAAGTGTGCGCACCCTGTGCACTCATTACCAGATTCCCCATAGCACTTCTACAGGAAGACGTACTGGAACTAAAACATTCAGCCATACGCTTGACTTTTTGGAAGAACTTTCTTATGTTTTTCCTACTCCTGAACATCTCGATCTCCTTCTTCGCTCGCTTTTTGTTGCTCACGTTTTTTACGCCTGAAAAGGCGACTCTTCCTATAGAGGTCTCACACAGATCGCATAGAAACCGACGACATCCTTCTTCTTTTAAAGGCAGCGTTCTTTAATGCGGTGACTTCGCCCTACTTCTGATTTTACCATTGGTTCCTTGGCAGAGGTTGTTGCAAACCAAGAACGTTATCCTTGTAGCAAGCGAGGAGCGATTTAACGCTATTAAAGTTTAACTTTTTCAATTTTGTAGAGCAGTGTAATTATGCCTTTTTATTTGGAATTTTTAAAAGTTTTTAAAAGCTGAGGTTGGGGTGAACGTGACAAAACTTTCAGTATCAATTTCTGTTAACAGATTTCTTGTCACGTAGTCATCCCTAGTGACAACTATAAATATAGGAATATGGAAGTAGATGGGGAAGGATGTAGGCGTTTACCTCTGTTATGGAGACTTCACATGCTAAAAATAAAATGTTTAAAGGGAATTAAAGTAAAGTACATTTTTGTTGACTCTACAGACTAAAAAAGGTTGAGAGTTTTCACTTTATTATGAATAAATGGCACGAAACAGCGTACAAGTGAGTGCTATTAGGAGCGTATTGTTGGTATTGTATTAGAAAGATGTTTGCGAATCCGATTTGGGAATGTAACTAAACTAGCTGTTTCGAATTAAACGCAGTTCAAAAACACTTGTATGTATATATATTTATATAACCTATAAACCCAATTTTTTTGTTCGGCTATCATAGACAGCTGTTTGCAAATTGAAGTTTAAGATACATGTGTTGCCAAAAAAAGCATTTGATAACAATATGTGCAAAGGACAAACACAAAATATGCATCTGCAGTTGTCACAAGTTCTCTTATTTTTGGCAACAAATGCGCAACTTGACTTTTAAACGTTGTTGCAAGTGGTATACAGAATAAAAGCAACTTAAAGATACTTTTCTTGGCATTGCGTGGCTACTTATATCATTTGTGTGGCTCCACTTGCAGTTCCATATCCAGCAATCGGCTGCGTTGGATAAACGATACAGAGTTGCCACGTAGCATGCAGACCATAGATCTGCGTGCCAATCCCTTGTCGACCATAACGACGGGTGCATTTCGAGGCATGAGCAAGCTGAGGAAACTGTAAGTAACTTTTAAAACTTATACCAAAGTAAAGCAATAACGCTTGTTTGTAGCATACTTTCTGATGTGCGCATTTTGCGCACTTTTCCGGAACTGGAGGCATGCTTTGCCTTGGAAATCTTAAAGCTGGATCGTGCTGGCATACTCGAAGTGCCATCAAATTTGTGCCGTCAAACGCCAAGACTGAAAAGTTTGTAAGTAATAGGAAAAATATGCACTTTTTAAGTCCTATTTAATAAACACGTTTTGCAGAGAACTAAAGACCAATTCCCTAAAACGCATCCCAAATTTAAGTAATTGCAGAGACTTAAGGCTGTTGTAAGTAACTCTTTACATGCAAAATTAGCTAGTTGCTATTAAAAGTATGAAAATTTGCAGAGATCTATCGAGTAATCTAATTGAGACGCTGCAAGGTCGACCATTTCATGGTCTGAAGCAGCTGCATGATCTTCTGCTATCCTATAATCGTATCAAGGCATTGCCACAGGATGCGTTTCAAGGCATACCCAAGCTACAGTTGCTGTAAGTATTCTTTTCGCGTCAAACAAGAGGTTGGGTACAAGGTTTTATTTAGATAAATAATATTGAAAAAAGTAGTTTTATAAGAAGTTAATAGAAGAGTCATCGTTGACCCAAAAAGAACATTAGAAATGTTTTGTACCTAAATTAAAGGAGATTTGAGTTGAACTGAAAGTCCGCTGTATATCTTCTAATATTGGGATGCAGTACAATCTCAAGAGAAAAAAAAATTCTTCATTGAAATTGACTATGGGGTAGTCTCTACAATTCTGATTCGATTCTGAAATTCGGTCAAATTACACTTTTCACTTCTTTCTTTTTAAAAAAATTATTCAAAAAATTGTTCTGTCTTGAAACCCGCAAAATGATCTTTCATTGGAAGTGGAATCGGATCCCAAGCTCCACGCAGAGCCCTGTTAATTTCCTAGGGTGACTTCGTTACGCACATTAGCTCATTGCTCTAACACCGGGTGCTAATTGAAGTAGCTAAGTAGTGTCACCGCGTGGACTTTGTGCCTCGAAATGGTTAAGGTAATGACAGGGATCAGTGATCGTCACCCTGTCGTACCAAAACCTAGCCAGCTCATAAACTAGTGCGAAGCTCTTCTTTTCGCTCTCACAACACACGAAAACCAAAGTGAAACCTTCTTGCTCTCCTCTGGACGCTTCTAACCCAGCAGACGCAATCGTAAAACCACCAGAGCATAATAACAGATTTACGTGACGAATTGCGTATTGTTTTTACCTCCTACTATCGATTGTACTATCGTAATATCTCACTATCAATGTTTTTTTTACTATCCATAGTTTAAAACAACCTGCCGGCAGCGTCAGTTCTGTTTTTTTTTTTCAACACACGCCAAGCTGTTAATGTTAGGAAGGTAGAAAGAATAAAAACCGATAGTATCGAATGGCGCCACTTTCGATAGTTTTGTAGGTCTAGTTAAAACTTTTTACCACATCCACACGACTTTTAAAACATCTAAAGCGTATTCTTTTACCTTACATAGGGATCTGGAGGGCAATGAAATCTCATATATACACAAGGATGCCTTTGCAGCTTTCACAGCACTCGAAGATCTCAACCTGGGCAACAACATCTTTCCCGAGCTGCCAGCCACTGGCCTACGGGCTCTGCTGCATCTGAAAACCTTTAATAATCCAAAACTGCGTGATTTTCCGCCACCCGACACATTTCCGCGCATACAAACGCTGATACTCTCCTATGCCTATCACTGTTGCGCCTTTATACCCTTGGTGGCCATGTCTGCGAATCGTAAGACCTCGCAGGTGCAGGAGGCTGTTCTCTTTCCCGATTCAGACTTCGACATGTCACTGTGGAATAACAGCATGATAAACATATGGCCACAAATGCGTAAGCGAATAAGGCAGAGTTGTGTAGTAAGTTTTTCAAAGTTTTTCTTTGCAGACAATCTTAGCAAGAAGCTGGGCATGACCATGAATAACTTTTGGAACAATAATTACGAGCAGCAGTTCAACAATCCCACCAGCGCACCCAGCTTTGTGGAGGAGTACTTTGATGAGCGAGATGTCAGTCCAACAGCCGATATGGGAGGCACTGGTTTTGGAGGCTTTGCTGGCTTTGGTGTGGGTCTGTTTAGTGGCATTAGCGCGGACGATCTGCAACCGGGTGCTGTACAATGTCTGCCCATGCCTGGCCCTTTTCTGCCCTGCGCCGATCTTTTTGACTGGTGGACACTGCGCTGCGGTGTCTGGGTGGTATTTCTTATGGCTTTGCTGGGCAATGGCACTGTGGTCTTTGTGCTTATATGCTCGCGCTCCAAAATGGATGTGCCTCGCTTTCTGGTCTGCAATCTGGCAGCTGCAGACTTCTTTATGGGCATCTACCTGGGCATACTGGCTATTGTGGATGCCTCCACATTGGGCGAGTTTCGCATGTTTGCCATACCCTGGCAAATGTCGGTGGTCTGTCAGGTTGCCGGCTTTTTAGCCGTGCTCTCTTCAGAGCTGTCTGTCTATACGCTGGCCGTTATCACGCTAGAGCGCAACTATGCCATCACACATGCCATACACCTTAATAAGCGACTGTCGCTGCGCCAGGCTGGCTACATCATGAGCATAGGCTGGATCTTTGCTCTGATCATGGCATTGCTGCCTTTAATGGGCATATCCGACTATCGCAAGTTTGCCGTCTGTCTACCCTTTGAAACCACCAACGGTCCGGCCAGTCTGACCTATGTCATTGCTCTGATGTTCATCAACGGCTGCGCCTTTCTTACACTTATGGGCTGCTATCTTAAGATGTACTGGGCCATACGCGGCTCACAGGCCTGGAACACCAATGACTCGCGCATTGCCAAGCGCATGGCGCTGCTGGTCTTTACCGACTTTCTTTGTTGGTCACCCATAGCATTTTTTTCCATAACAGCCATCTTTGGCCTGCAGCTCATCTCACTGGAGCAGGCTAAGATCTTTACTGTATTTGTGTTGCCGCTGAACTCTTGCTGCAACCCTTTTCTTTATGCCATTATGACTAAGCAATTCAAAAAGGATTGCGTCACTCTCTGCAAGCATTTTGAAGAGACGCGTGTAACACGCGGCGGCGCTGCAGCTGCTGCCGCCGCTGCTGCTGCCAGGCGTGGTGTACGTGCCGAGCGTGCCAAGGATTTGCCGCCACTGCTGCCGGCAGCGCATCCACCAGGCTGTCGCTGCCTGCGCATGATGCCCAGTGAGATGCCCAACTGGCATAAGATAGACTCTACGCAGCAACAGACGCTGTGGCAACGTATCAGTAGCGCCTGCTGCTGCTGCTGTAGACAACGCAAGCGGCCACGCAAACAACGACGTGGACTGGACCAGCGCAGGCCGCGTGCCTATACAGCGGCCACAGCCAATCCCTATCAATATCAGTTTGCTGAGCTCAAGCAAAAGCGTCAGGCACGCGCCAGCTCAATTTCAAGTGAGAACTTTTGTTCGTCACGCTCCTCCAGCTGGCGCAATGGGCATGGTCCACCTGCCTCGGCAGCGACAGCAGGTGTAGGCCATGCGGCTGGACTGCATCACACCTGCACCATTCCGCTTAAAATGATGGAACCGCATAATAGACGCAGGCACTCGGCCTGGCTTATCACCAGAAAGACATCACAAGACTCGAATCTGTCTAGTTCACGTAATGATTCTTCGGCCTCCGCTACTACGGCCAGCACCTCTACCTTCCGTCTTTCACGTTCCAGTGCTGGCAGCACAACGCCGCTGCCCTCGATCATAGGTAAGTCTTTGAAAGCTACCAGTTGCTATGCCGCTAAGCTGCACTCATTACTTGACAGCTCACAACAGCAAGGCACAGCAGCATCTGGCGGCGCAGCTCAGTAGTGTTGGCATAGGCGGCACAAAGCCACGTCTGGTGCGGCAGGAGGCTGTGCAGGAGGAAGAGGACTCATCGCCGCCACGTTTGGGCGTGCGCTTTCTGCCAACCATACCTTCAGCTGCGGACAGCTCTGTCATAATGGAGGACGGGGACTCAGGGCTAAATGCAGCTGGTTTTCTGGGCATGCCTTTGCCGGGAGCATCAAGTGGCTTCTTAGCCACCACGCCGCCTGCGCTGCTGCAGCCTGCAAAGCCACCGCCAGCACCAAACGATGCACCGCCGTGACCACGCAGTTTATGGGGCAACATTTGGTTGCGTCTGGGTATGGGTAATTCGGAAACATTCTTGTAATGTTAATGGGAACAGCAAGCTCACTGTGTTCATAGATTGTACTCTAATATGACAGATCGGTGGAAGAGCCGTATAGGAAGAGCAACAGATAAGTTATTGTAAGGCCAGAGCGCATTTCCATGCTATGCTGCTCGGGATTATGTCTTAATAAAACATAAGATTAAGTAGTCAATTTGTGAGACCGCGTGGCAGAGTCAAAAGTAACCCATTTTGTCTTATACATAGGTGTTTTTTTTATATCTTTTACAATGATATTAGCTTTGAAGTCCGTTTACCATCATTCCTGTCACACATAAATTTCTTTAGCGAGGTAATGATTTTCGAATTCGAACATAACGTTTTTATCGATGATCCCAAAGAACTACGTCATTTTCCTACCGATTTTTCTCAAATCAGTGTTAAGATGTTAAAAAACATAAGGATTTGGAAAACACATGAGACATAGCAAGGAGATAAGTTTCAGTACAACAATAGTCTGTGGGATGACTTGATATCGCAAATTTTTATTAAAAACTCAAATTTGAATAACCGTTTCCGGTAATGATTTACACCAATTGATCGGAAAAGAGTATATTTCAGCCTAGAGCATTCAATTGTGTACAAATATGTTGTCTAGTGTAATTAGGAAAGACTTTATGGAAGGAAACACTCTGTAGAGAGGCAGTAAAATGTATTAGAATAATTTTTAAAGCTCTTTCCCTGTTATTCAAACCAGGACGAATATTATCAGCGTTGTGCTAGAAATCTCAAGACGGTTTTGCCTCATTTTCATTTAAATATATAGATTTATTTTTGCCTTTTTTCAAGAATTTATATGCTTACTTCACACACCTCTTCATAAGTCCTTATATATGTATGTGTTTGAAATAGAAGTGAACACTGCATGAACAAACACATACTAACTTTTGTGTATACTTAATGGGTTCATTGACTTTGTCCTTCGAACAAGAACATTTTTGAAAAGAGTATTAAATAATTTATTTACTGTAATTACTCCCTAGCTTAGTTGTATGGATGTGTGTGTGTCTGTGTACTTAGCTATAGTGCTTACTTTATTAGTAAAGTATTTATGTATATGTATTTACCCAAGTATATGCAATGTTCAATGCCAAGCATTTGTAGTTAGTTCTAAATGTAGATCTTAAGTCCAAACATGTTAACATATATATATATGCGAATGAAACAAAGTTATAAAGATTATAAATATTTACAACAAACTAATTGATCTACTCATCTTTTAGGGAGTGTATTTCTCTATGGGCATGGGTATAATCTAAGCAGTAAGCCTACCTGAAGATCTGAAGGCTTATTGTGCCTAAAACATCGTGAGAAGTTAATTTGCCACCAGCTGTAAGATAACTTAGAAAGTGAATAGCGAACATACACGTCCACTGGAGTGGTTAGCTGCAGCGGATGCACGGATCAGGAGTTCCGTAACATAGGAATAGCGCATGGAGCAATCGGTTTTTCGGAAGCGAAAAAGAAAATGCATTTGACGTCACAAGATCAATTTTGGGTAGATTAGCAGAGTACCGCTGTAGCTAAATAGTACAGATTAGGATTACAATTAGTTTTGGTAGCGAGATTAAAATGCATTGGAGCAGGGCTCACGTTGAGTCCTTGTCTAGTTCAACTGAGACCGGTTACTCGCCACCAATAAAAGTTACGAAGACATAAAGCTTGGAGTTCCAAGTGTCCTTTTAAGGACGTTGGTTGGAACGACAGCTATAAGCAAGAAGGTACTTGGTGTCCTGGTGATAATAGTGCGGGATAAAGTCAGCATCAATGCATTTGCGGCAAAAAGACGTGCTTTGTCGGGTTTGCGAAAGGGTGATCCGATGTCAAACGCTGGATGCCAAGGCGTCAGGATATATCCCAGCGGCATACGTTACAATACATATTTCGTTTTTTATCACTTTTTAGGTATCATTGTTATTGTTTACTTTTAATACCTTAATACTACAAAAACTACACATAAGGTAGCTTCATATAATGAAAATTTTTAAAAACATTAAAAAAAAAAACAAAAAAAAAACATTAATTTGTTAATATATTTTAAGTGAAGATAAAAGTGATGGATATGTTGTTCATTGCGTGCAAACTTCTATGTAGTTGTGATTAGCATAATATGGAACTCGTTGACTTCCGAGTGGCTGCTCATACCACTGCAAACGAATTTCGAGTTCTTCCTCGTCGGGCAGACATTTTGATGTTTCAGCATAGATTGGAGCATTTGATAAATCTGAATTTAGAGCTCAGTTCTTCAGCTGATGTTGACGAAGCAGTAGAGTTGTTTTTGCGAAAAATTCGCGAAGCTGATGATTTTTCCGTGCTTAGGAATCAACCTCCTCATTCTCCCAGAGTACGTCGGGATCTTTTAAAACCCGAAGTTCTCAATTTGATTGATTAATGTTCTAAATGTAATAAAAAGAAAATATAAATAAATATATATAGCAAGTGAGCTACAGCTCTTCGACAAAGTCTCTTGTTTTTGTCACAGCACGAACTACCGTTTAAAAATAATTTGGACTTAGAGGTTTTGCAATCCATTAGAATGTTTTGTGGCTCTGGTGGTGGGTTTAAAGGAGGCAATATAACTTTTCCTGAAGAACAACAGATCCCCTCCGTTGAATTTTTGAATTTTTTTCGTCGGCCTCATTAGAGAATTGACAATGATTGAAATATTTATTATTATTTGAAAAGTAATCGATTTATGATTTGAATATTAAATAGTTTCGAAATTAAAACGTTTGTTAATGCGGGAGTAAGTATCAAACTTTCTTAAGTATGGCTCAGTCTATTTGTATGTGGTCACACATGCACATTGAGAGATTAGTCTAGCCTGCGAGTTAGGAGTTCACTTATGTGCCGCCGACACGAGTAGACGCCGACAAAAATACAAAATTACAATAGCTTAAGTCGGCATAAGGAAAAGTTGAGTTATTGCGCTCTAGAACTTTATAGAAGTCATTACAAGTCACCGTTCCTTTTTAAGTTTGTGACTGAAGAAATGTACAAGTTTTAAAAAAGAAACGGTGACTTGAATTCACATCTATAAAGCTCCAGAAAGCAATTACTCAACATTTCCTTTGTCGACTTAAGCTACTCTTCCATATGACCACAGAAATATATACATACTTATATCATAATCATTAAAGTTGAAATTATAGCGTTAAATCGTGAGTGTGCTTTACGAAATCCTTACAATGATCGTTAAAATATAGAAAATTATCTAGACGCATTGCCATTTTTCTCCGATTCGATCACTATTTCCTGCTCTTTAGATTTAATTTCGAATTTTTTCCATATCTTTCTGATATTTTGGTTAAATTTTATCACTGGTGGTCTGAACAATATTGATTCGCTTTACTAAGTTTATTTTAAGATGACAGACTGTAGCGTATTTTTCAATTTTGTCAAACGACATCTGTAAATTTTTCTAAATCGAAAATAGTTGAATAGGAAAGGAGAGTTTACAGTTCCCGGCAATGGTTGCATGATGGCGTCGCCCATCGAAGAGCTAGTATCTGCAGACGATGATCGCATGGCTGATGAGGTAATAGTTGATATTCCTCAAGGCTGATGCTGTGCAGAAGTGTGTTTCAACCGTGCAGGAATGTCAGATTGAAGCGCGTACAGATTGTCAATATGTCCTTCATTTGGCAAAGCCGGCATCGCATCAGTTTCACTCTCATGTATTTTTTATTATTATATTATATTATTTTCTATTTCTCTTGAGTCGTTTGTAAGCTAAAATACTCAACTTTGATTTATTTGTTATTTAATGTACTCAACTTTGAACACTCAAAAACCTCCTTCTTTCTCTTTGTTCCATTGTTACGTTTCAAAAATTGTTTGGCAATTCTACGCAGATCGTGAGTAAAGGTTGGGTCAGTAATGGCGTGAATCTTGTTGTGTCCACAGCACAGTCATTGTGCTAGCCCAGATTTCTGTGAGTGCAATCCGCACTATGTTAAGGAAAACTGAAACCGCAAACCCATTTGCACAAATTGTGGCAACAACACGGTGTGCGAAGAGCCTGGATTGTGTCTGTGCAATGAAGGCTACCAAAAAGTGTTATCAAACTCTATTGACTGTGACCCGATGTATAGCAAGTTATGTGGGGCAAATAGCTACTTTACGTGCGGCGTGCATGTGAACAAACTTATCCTTTTGAACCCATAATCTATGAACTTAATCTGGAGATCTGATCTAGAAACTCTGAGAAACATAGATCAACACGGACAGACAAACAGACAGACAGACGGACATGGATATATCGACTCGACAATTGCTCCTTATCATTTTCAACCTTGAAACATGTGGTCTGCCACGCCTCCTTTAGCCTGTTACATACATTGCCCTTTTACACCTTGTGTACAGGGTATAATAAAGGTGTTACAGAATGGATCTTATAAGTTTGTGTTTGTGCTTTTTGCATACATATAAGTGTGTGGTTTTTTGTAAGTTTATAAATAGACTCTGACTGATTTCTAAAACTTTCAAACTTTTATCGTAAACGAACTTGTCACCTTTATAAAGTCAACCACATATTACATATAGGGGTATAGATTTATAGTTGCACAATCAGTCTGATTTTATTCTTCTTACAAGCAAGACTTAAACGTAGTCGAGTTTCCTGAAATGTTGTGGTATTTAACGGTGTTAGTATGTCTTATAGGCAAATCCGAGGTTTACGCCAAAGACTCAAGCCACATGTGTACCAAGCAAGTGAATGTGGCATACAATGAAACAAAAAGAGTTCCAAAAACTGGTTTAGGTTTTATTGGCGATTGGTTAAATAACATGGATATGGGTTACGATATGAAAACAGAGGTTGGAAGTATATAATAATAAAGTATTTACCCATAATTGGAAGCTAAACCAATGTTTCTTTGAAAAATAGACTAAAATTAGAACAGAACTTGTTTACTCCTGCTGTGAGGGCTATGCTCTACTGACGGAAAATGCTGATTCAGAAAGTGATGTGCCGAAAGGAGCCGACGGAGAAAGCAGCAAGTGTATGCCAATTTGCACACCAGCTTGTGGTCCACATAGCAGCTGCATTTTACCAGGTCAATGCCAGTGCGATGAGGGTTATACCAATTTTATAGATGGAGTTGCTGGTTGCCAATGTTTGCAGGCTCTTAAAATGAGTAAGGCGCCTGTAGCTTTTACAAGTTGCGATCCCAAGAAGCAGGTTAAAACAAAAGTTCAGGTGTTGATTTCCTATTGGCGTTTCTTACTAGGTGTCTGTGCAATGGTAATTGTGGCGTTTATTTGTATTTTTGCTTGTAAAAATAAATTCCAAACACGGAATAAAAATCCCAAAAAATAATTTTAACACTAGAACTACCGAGTGGTTAAAATGACCCTTTTCATAAATTCATAGCAACATTTTGTTAATAATAAATAAAATAAATAAAGCAATTTAGGTAAACTTTAATATTATAAATTGTTAGATTCGTGCGATTTTATTTTACAGAGATAAGTATGTGGTATACCTAAATATACCAAGGGGTCATTTTGACCAGTATTATAAAACATTACCGCAATAATACGCATTTGGAACACAGGGTGACATCATTTTGAGTATACATAAAGCAAAATAATAGTTTTTACTCTCATTATTCGAGTTTCCCGAATCTTAAAATGTGTACTTCTGCGCCTGCATATTTATATGAATAATATTTGAACAATAGTTCAAAACTAATTTATCTAATCAAATATTTTTCGAATTTTAATATTTTGTCAACTAAATATCAAACTGAACATTTTGACCCGTTGGTACAAATTGGTATGTAACAAATTCCGGTAGTTAAGATGTAGTGTTAAGAATTTCGAATTTGGATCCACCGGGCTGATATTTTTACTGCGCTGAGCTTGCACATCCCGGAATCAATATATGAAAATATTAAGAGCTCAAAAGTTTGAATTATAAAAAAAAAATTGTTTTCCAAAACCATACTATTTTTTGAGTTAATGTCCGGTTGTGAGCAACAATAACTAAAAGGCTTCCAGATTCATTGTATACAATTTTTTTTTTATATTTAAGAAAGAACAGCAGTTTCTTGCAGCCAAAGTAGAACATGGTTGCAGACTTCAGAATTTTCATGTGAAGTTCAGTTTGTGTGTCTAAGATATAGTGCTTATGTTCAGGTTCAAGAACTAGTGTACGCAGCCACCAAAATCAAAGAGCCGGAAAGTAATAGAGCGGAATCCTAGACCGTTGGAAAATTCAAAAAGCGTACGTGTTAGGCTGCTTGTGTTGCTATCTCTGTTAGACCAACTTACCTCGTAGGCAAAATTGAAAAAGAAATAGAGCAACAAAAAGGCACATGTATGCGTATGTCGATTCAATCAGTGGTATGCTACAAATCTCTAAACGGATTTACCTAAATTTTCCTTTTGTTCTCCCTTCGAAAATCTGTCGTTTGATTTCCCACACTCTCCATTGACGAATGGTTTTTTGACTCAAATTCGGCTTGTAATGGCCAAGGATTCCACTCCATTAAATTTCCTGTTCATTGCACCATAATGTTCGATCGTGATCAACAAAAGTACAAATACAATGGAGTTATGTGTGGTTTTAATAGGGATAATATTCCAATTTAGTGATACCGTTGGTCATTGGTATCTCCTCAACGTGAACATAGCAACGTTCGATTTTTAACCGTTTAGTTGAATGTTCCAGCGATTGGGTCATTTTCCTATTTCTTCCAGTCATCCGCGTCTTCTTGTACGGAGGATGCTGAGGATAGTAAGGCGCTGTCGGCTGCATAGGTAGCCCTTAGGTGTCTAACGTCACTTGCTGAGTGCGGCATATCATTTCTGAATGTATACAGGAATGGGGCGAGAACGCTTCGTTGAGGAACTCCAGCTTTGATTGAGCGCCTTTCGGAGAGCTCTCTAGTTCAATTTAATAAAATTTAAATTAATTAATTAAATAAAAAGTTTGCCATACACCACACTACTTGATATAGTAACTGTGCGATTAAGTTAATGTCACCTATCAAATTATAGTCTTAGTTTTAGCAGGCTGATTGCCACTAAAAAAAAACAATGTGAATATCATCATTTTTTAAGACCTGCCTAAAAGTATGCTATAAAAAGTTTACGTAAATGAGCAAGGATTCTCAAACTGTAGACAAGGCAAGGCGCCATTAGGGAGATTACGGAGGTTACATCCGGTCGACCTCGTTAATAGGTTTATGTAAATATGTGTTAGTATTTTTTCTTTAAGTTTAATTTAAGTTGTTGTTAAAAATAACAGTAAAATTAAATATAAATAAAATCTTTATAGAAAAAATAAAATAAATAAAAAGTAGACACAATCCCAGTCGAGAAACCGCTGTACAACTCTGTGCACTTGTTCGGACGTGCCGTGTCGCCTGCGGAATCCGAATTGGTTTTCCTTAATATTGTAAATATAGTATCCTATTAGAGTTAATAATTAAGTAAATAACTCAATTGAATAGAATTTAAATTTAAGAACCTCTAATAGAAAACTTGCCATAGACCACACAAATAAAAATTTAGTGTGTAGCGATTAAGTTAATGTACATACACACATATTGGATTATAGCCTTAGTTTTAGCAGGCTAATTGACATTAATAAAAAAAAAATTTTAAAAAAGACACAATCCCAAATTAATAATTATGATATGCTTTTTTCAACAAAGAATTCATTGAAGAAATGTTTTTATCTAAGCAAACTCAGTGGACCCTGGGCATCCACCACCAGATTTCCCTCTGCATCTCTACAGGAAAACGCACGGGTATTAAGTCCCTCAGCTAGACAATTGACTAGGTAACGCATTTTGCACAGATTGCGGGGCAGCCATCGTACCATTGGTTTCTCGGCAGTGGACGCTTTTCGTAGTTAATCGGCTATGCCTAAGAGAGTCCTCTGTGATAACAGCTTTGTATTGAATAGCACGTTCTTCACTTTGACAAGAGCATTATCCGGGTTGATGTTGACTCTTCTGAACGTACGACCATAAAGCAAACTGTATGCATCCTTCCATCAAACACAATGTGACCAATCTGGTTGCGACGACTAGCCAGCGGTTATAGACAGACTCAAGTCTATCATAGAACGCATCTTTGATCACATCGTCCTTGTTCTCCGTTTTTACCCAAGGCTTTTGCGCGATTTTTCATTGGGCTTTTTGGTCTTCTCGGCAAACATTAGTTCACTGCTCTACTGGGAGCCAATATGCGCAGCCAACCAGGGCAGACAAGTAAAAACATGGCTACAGACAGATTAATAGCGATGAGAAGCATTCGACCTGCTCCACCAAACCCAAGTGCCCCGGGTGTGCTAACAAATGTATGTTTGTGAAAGGACTAAAGTCACCAAAATCGGAACATAGACTTATGTGAACTTGAAATGAAAACACAAGACATTATGTATATGATGCTTCAGACAATTAAGTTAAGTCTAGTTAGTTATAAGTGAGGGTATATTATAGACGGCATTTCGCGACTGAACAACAATTTTATAATATGGTATAAATTCCTAACAGAATAAAGTGCAATAGCGTTACCCAAGTGCATTATCTGAAGTTTGCATTGTTTTTTTGATTAACAATTAAATTATGTACATGGAATGCCCAAGATATCAATAATCACATTCAGCAAACCCACAACTCAAGTTCTAACTCATTTTTTTGCTCTGAGAGAATTTCGTATTTATCATAAAATTGCGGATGTTAAATTTATTTCAACGAAAACCACAGAAAAAAGCTGACATACTAAGCCGGCAGTTTAGTTTTCATCGCGCTTTTGAAGTGAACGTTGGTTATAATCAATAAAAAATATACATAAAGATTTCTCAATTAATTTAAAAAAAAAAAAATTAATTACCGAAACATGGCCAGGATATGGCTGTGTTGCGTAACACTGGCTAGCTGGCTGATTGTTGTTTCCAATGAAAAAGTGTGCTACTCATACAAACAAGTTCCATATACCAGGAATGCATATAAACTAAAACCTGTGGTTAGGACGAGACAAAGTTTTTGGGGACGCGTAATATATGAAACACGCCATGAGTATACCCAGCAGCCAGAGGTGCGAGCTAATTATAGTAAAATCCTAAAACTCAGTTTATAGATCTATTCCCATTTCGATTTATATGAAAGGGTATAGCCGGTAAAGGTACCAAAAAGTGCCCACAGCGATTTTTAAAAACTAAAGATGCAGATCGATTTATATGTGGAAAAAATATTCTACAAACAATTTCAGATCAAAAAATTAACGCGTTTCCGCTTAATTAAAAAAAACGTGTTTTTCACTTTTTGAATTATTGCGAGTAAAAATTTTAAAATGAATATTTTTGAACCCAAATTTCCACTATAACACTTTTTAATAAGGCCCATGAAAAAAAATATTAATTTATTTTTAGTCATTACTTTTTCTTAAAAAAAAAACAAAATATTATTATTTTTTTTTTAAGAAAAAATAAAAATACACATTTACGATTTTTTTCATAAAATTCCTTTAATACTCTTTTATATACAGTAAAAATTTGAACTAAATAATATAATATAAAAAAAAAAAAAAATTACAGGGGTATTATAGTTTTGTGCAATGTAACAGGCAGAATCAGTCGCAGCAGACCTTATGTTCCATGGGCAAGAATGATCGGTAGTCGACAAAGACATGTCCGTCTATCCGTCTGTCCGTGTTGGGCCAGCTTTCTCCGACAATACAAGAGTTAGAGCAAAAAATTTAACCAAAAGATGCACATTTTCTCAACACTGAGGGAGTTTGTCGAATCATGTCGATATTTTACCCCCTTTCCCACTTGACACATTTTCGCGGTTTACAGCCGCTATGTTGAGTCTATCAACTCGAAACTCCTCAGTGATGTGCGTCGTGTGCATATTTTTTATAAAAATGATCGAAATCGAATAAATACATAAAATTATATATTTTCGTTTAGTGGTGTGCCATAAATCTCTTTCAAACGAATTTTAATACACCTATGTGCCTGATTTGTTTCTCAGAGCTTTGGAAAACTATTATCAAAAGTTTTCCCTAGAGGATTTTTCATGAGATTAGTTTTATATAAAGACCGTCTGACTTATGTTTTTGTTATTTATTCTCATGGGTTTTACCCTGAAATCCGATAAATACTTTTGTATGCTGCCTCTGAAACGCAACTATAGAATATATAGCCGAGCTTTCAATGTTATTTTACTGATTGCGTAGTTTTTCAACAGAAGATAAGCGCAACTCAGCGCATTTTTTGGTTCCCATTAGAAACTTTCTTCTTATCGAATGGTTCGTTACTCTAGTTGCAAGCTACTGCAGTATAAGTCTGGGCAGACTTTTGTGTCTGTTCTAGATTTAAATGGTAACAGAAATTGGGAACAGGCTCAAATTTTGTATTTAGTTTTATGTCACAACCAAATCTATTGCTTCTGCCTTTCCACAGACCTACTTCAACTATGAACGCTATAATTATTGCTGTTCTGGCTACACAGGAACAACAGATAATTGTATACCAACCTGTGAGCAAGGATGTCCGGAAAATAGTTACTGCAGCGCACCACAAGAATGTCAATGCAATGAAGGCTTTTACAAAAACGACAATGGATCCTGTACACCAAGCTGCACAAATTGTGGAAAACATGCCCATTGCAAGTCGCCGGAGCAGTGTGAATGTGAAGCTGGCTATCGTAGATCTTTGGAAAATGCTGAGTGCCTGCCTAGCTGTAGTCCCGACTGCGATACACATAGTTACTGCGCAGAGCCGGAAACTTGCAGGTGCGAAGCCGGCTATGAGAAGACGGAGGATGACTCCTGCCAGCCAGTGTGCACGTCCAGCTGTGGCAGTAATAGCTACTGCATCGCACCAGATCAATGCGCATGTTTAAATGGTTACAAGCTTGAGAAGACAGCGGAAGCAACAGTGGAATGTCTGCCACAGTGCGAGCCCGCATGTGGTCCCAATAGCAGCTGCTTTCAGCCAGCTCAATGCCAGTGCGATGAGGGTTATGCCAATGCCACAGATGCACTTCTTGAATGCCAGCCAGAATGCAAAGAGGGGTGTCCAGAGAATAGTCGCTGCATCGAGCCCGGAAAGTGTCTCTGCAATGAGGGCTATACATACAATGCGGCCTCTAAACTGGGCATAAGCCATTACTGTGAGCCACACTGCAACCAAAATTGCTCAGCTTTTGGCAAATGCGTGGCACCCGGTGTGTGCGATTGTTATCCGGGTTATGCGATGAAACTCAATCAGTCGGAACACATATGTGAACCCCAGTGCAATGGCTGTCAAAATGGCAAATGCTTTGCGCCTGATGTATGTGTATGTAAATTGGGTTACTTGATGGGTCCAAATAAGACATGTGCTGCACAGTGCACACTTGGCTGTGTCCATGGCGAATGCACGGAGCCAGAGATTTGCACATGTATGCCAGGCTATCGCTTGAAACCGAACTCTGTGAATGTCTGCGAGCCCATTTGCGAACCGATCTGCCAAAACGCTGATTGTGTAGCTCCCAATATGTGCATATGCCAACTGGGATACGAGCCGCAGAGTAGTTCGAACAATGCAACAGATCACATCTGCCATCCAAGTGCCACGACAAAAGCTAGCGAGCCGCAGAGTACGACTATTGGCTATGAACCGACAACGGCTGCCCTTGCGAGCACCCAAGTGACGACTACGCCTGGATTGAGCTGCTTAAGTAAATGTCAATGCTGGAGTCAGTTGGATTCAAACAAATGTGCAACTATATGCAAAGATGAATTTGACAAACCTTGCCTGGACTTGACGCAGTGCAGCTGCGATCAGCAGGAACAACAGTTGGTTTGCAAAACGGAGAAGGAAGCGCTATACTTACCCACAACGACTGTATACTCTACAGTCTTATTTACCAAAGCGCTGACCAACGAGTCGGATGATTCCGATGAGTCAGACGAATCAGACTCCATGGAGTCCTATTCGTTGGAGTACACCGAAACGCGTTTTGAATGCCAGATAAGCGCTCCCGTGTACCGGCCCACAACTGCACGCAGCAATGAGGGAGCAGCTCTAAATTCCAGTGCCAGTGTTAGTAAGTGGCCAACTATTTTAGGGTGGATTGTGGCTGTTTGTCTGTTCTTAACAGTTGTGACAGCGACCAGTTATCAGTACGTTAAGCTGAAGCGGCAGAGGGAGCTGACCTTGCGCCGGAACAGTGGTCTTATAAACAGCACTTTGGATGAAGATCTTTGATTTTATATTGCATGTAAATTTTTTAAAACTGCATAAAGAAATTACAACAAAATGAGTACTTAATCGATTTTAATTAAGCATACACATTGTAGAGTTTTCAGGATATCAAAAGCAAACAAACTCCAGATGCACACAGATGGCATCTTCTGTAGATAGCGGGCAAAGAAAAATTGAATTAGATTTATGTAGTAAGACTTTTTTTCCCAAAATTCTGTTTGTTGAGTTCAGCGGCTTTATAGACGCGTCACCAAATTCTGTAATTGCCCTGCGTGGCAATCTTATATTTCAATAATACACTAACGATGTTTCGATTTATGTGAACATCGATATAAATATTATATACATTCAAACACATTACTGCTACAGAGCAGCCTATGTATAAAAACAAAAGCTTCTTTTTTTGCTCTCATGCTAATGCTACCTACTTTGGCTCACTTTAATTTTCACCATCCGATCGAACGGATCAAATAAAAACATAAAAGCACAGGTCAACATCGAACCCTGCCTGCTCGCTATAAATTAAACAAACATAAAATTGAAAGATTTTTTTTTTAAATAAAACTCTGCCAGGAAAAAGGCTTCTTGGTTTTAACACTATTTTTAAAACTAAATAAACAGTTGGTAACCAACTCAGGCTTTTCCGCACGTTTATTGAAACAACCGAAGTAAATTATTTACTCTTATTATTCCTCTGGCGACCCAACTATAGCGAAATTCAATAGGAAAGAAGTTGAAGACATTCCCAACACAAAAATATCGCTAAATCGCCGGAAAAGTTGTCAGAGTGCTTAAATCGTCGAAAAACATAGAATTGGAGGTTATAGTTTTTTGGCCAATCGCGATACTTTTTTGCGGAAAAGTAACAGTTGGTAACCAACTCAGACATTTCTGCGCGTTTATCAAAACAACCGAAATTAACTAGGACAAATTCAAACAACAAAAAATGAAAAACCAAAAATTGTGTTGAATTATTTACTCTTATTATTCTTTTGGCGACCCAACTATAACGACTAGAGTGCTCTTTAGAAGGCCTTGCTTCAGACAATAAACAGTTTGCGCTGAAAAATTATATAATGCCCTTCGCCCACTAGAAGTTGCGCTACAATCGTAAGCAAGAGTGCCTCTAAAACATACAAAATTTTGGACGTTAGCCAACGTTGCTGGTAGGATTGTTTATATTAATCGATGCACGATATTTTTAATTTTTATCGGATAAAATCGGATCGATTTTTTGCGTGGACGATTATATCACATATCGATATTTTTTGTGTCAAATATCAAATATCGGCTACTATGTATATTTTCAAAAATAAAAAAAGGTTACAGACTTTATTTGCATACGTGAAACGTGGACCATTTAAAAATTTTCGAATTGCTGTGTCACCTGTGCGCAAAAATTATGAAAACCAGTGAAAATGCGTCTAGTGAAAGATTGTGGAATGCTTGTAATCACATGATCTAAAACAAAAATATGATACAGAAGGAGACGAGAACTCGATGAACTAAATAATATAATATAAAAAAAAAAAAAATTACAGGGGTATTATAGTTTTGTGCAATGTAACAGGCAGAATCAGTCGCAGCAGACCTTATGTTCCATGGGCAAGAATGATCGGTAGTCGACAAAGACATGTCCGTCTATCCGTCTGTCCGTGTTGGGCCAGCTTTCTCCGACAATACAAGAGTTAGAGCAAAAAATTTAACCAAAAGATGCACATTTTCTCAACACTGAGGGAGTTTGTCGAATCATGTCGATATTTTACCCCCTTTCCCACTTGACACATTTTCGCGGTTTACAGCCGCTATGTTGAGTCTATCAACTCGAAACTCCTCAGTGATGTGCGTCGTGTGCATATTTTTTATAAAAATGATCGAAATCGAATAAATACATAAAATTATATATTTTCGTTTAGTGGTGTGCCATAAATCTCTTTCAAACGAATTTTAATACACCTATGTGCCTGATTTGTTTCTCAGAGCTTTGGAAAACTATTATCAAAAGTTTTCCCTAGAGGATTTTTCATGAGATTAGTTTTATATAAAGACCGTCTGACTTATGTTTTTGTTATTTATTCTCATGGGTTTTACCCTGAAATCCGATAAATACTTTTGTATGCTGCCTCTGAAACGCAACTATAGAATATATAGCCGAGCTTTCAATGTTATTTTACTGATTGCGTAGTTTTTCAACAGAAGATAAGCGCAACTCAGCGCATTTTTTGGTTCCCATTAGAAACTTTCTTCTTATCGAATGGTTCGTTACTCTAGTTGCAAGCTACTGCAGTATAAGTCTGGGCAGACTTTTGTGTCTGTTCTAGATTTAAATGGTAACAGAAATTGGGAACAGGCTCAAATTTTGTATTTAGTTTTATGTCACAACCAAATCTATTGCTTCTGCCTTTCCACAGACCTACTTCAACTATGAACGCTATAATTATTGCTGTTCTGGCTACACAGGAACAACAGATAATTGTATACCAACCTGTGAGCAAGGATGTCCGGAAAATAGTTACTGCAGCGCACCACAAGAATGTCAATGCAATGAAGGCTTTTACAAAAACGACAATGGATCCTGTACACCAAGCTGCACAAATTGTGGAAAACATGCCCATTGCAAGTCGCCGGAGCAGTGTGAATGTGAAGCTGGCTATCGTAGATCTTTGGAAAATGCTGAGTGCCTGCCTAGCTGTAGTCCCGACTGCGATACACATAGTTACTGCGCAGAGCCGGAAACTTGCAGGTGCGAAGCCGGCTATGAGAAGACGGAGGATGACTCCTGCCAGCCAGTGTGCACGTCCAGCTGTGGCAGTAATAGCTACTGCATCGCACCAGATCAATGCGCATGTTTAAATGGTTACAAGCTTGAGAAGACAGCGGAAGCAACAGTGGAATGTCTGCCACAGTGCGAGCCCGCATGTGGTCCCAATAGCAGCTGCTTTCAGCCAGCTCAATGCCAGTGCGATGAGGGTTATGCCAATGCCACAGATGCACTTCTTGGATGCCAGCCAGAATGCAAAGAGGGGTGTCCAGAGAATAGTCGCTGCATCGAGCCCGGAAAGTGTCTCTGCAATGAGGGCTATACATACAATGCGGCCTCTAAACTGGGCATAAGCCATTACTGTGAGCCACACTGCAACCAAAATTGCTCAGCTTTTGGCAAATGCGTGGCACCCGGTGTGTGCGATTGTTATCCGGGTTATGCGATGAAACTCAATCAGTCGGAACACATATGTGAACCCCAGTGCAATGGCTGTCAAAATGGCAAATGCTTTGCGCCTGATGTATGTGTATGTAAATTGGGTTACTTGATGGGTCCAAATAAGACATGTGCTGCACAGTGCACACTTGGCTGTGTCCATGGCGAATGCACGGAGCCAGAGATTTGCACATGTATGCCAGGCTATCGCTTGAAACCGAACTCTGTGAATGTCTGCGAGCCCATTTGCGAACCGATCTGCCAAAACGCTGATTGTGTAGCTCCCAATATGTGCATATGCCAACTGGGATACGAGCCGCAGAGTAGTTCGAACAATGCAACAGATCACATCTGCCATCCAAGTGCCACGACAAAAGCTAGCGAGCCGCAGAGTACGACTATTGGCTATGAACCGACAACGGCTGCCCTTGCGAGCACCCAAGTGACGACTACGCCTGGATTGAGCTGCTTAAGTAAATGTCAATGCTGGAGTCAGTTGGATTCAAACAAATGTGCAACTATATGCAAAGATGAATTTGACAAACCTTGCCTGGACTTGACGCAGTGCAGCTGCGATCAGCAGGAACAACAGTTGGTTTGCAAAACGGAGAAGGAAGCGCTATACTTACCCACAACGACTGTATACTCTACAGTCTTATTTACCAAAGCGCTGACCAACGAGTCGGATGATTCCGATGAGTCAGACGAATCAGACTCCATGGAGTCCTATTCGTTGGAGTACACCGAAACGCGTTTTGAATGCCAGATAAGCGCTCCCGTGTACCGGCCCACAACTGCACGCAGCAATGAGGGAGCAGCTCTAAATTCCAGTGCCAGTGTTAGTAAGTGGCCAACTATTTTAGGGTGGATTGTGGCTGTTTGTCTGTTCTTAACAGTTGTGACAGCGACCAGTTATCAGTACGTTAAGCTGAAGCGGCAGAGGGAGCTGACCTTGCGCCGGAACAGTGGTCTTATAAACAGCACTTTGGATGAAGATCTTTGATTTTATATTGCATGTAAATTTTTTAAAACTGCATAAAGAAATTACAACAAAATGAGTACTTAATCGATTTTAATTAAGCATACACATTGTAGAGTTTTCAGGATATCAAAAGCAAACAAACTCCAGATGCACACAGATGGCATCTTCTGTAGATAGCGGGCAAAGAAAAATTGAATTAGATTTATGTAGTAAGACTTTTTTTCCCAAAATTCTGTTTGTTGAGTTCAGCGGCTTTATAGACGCGTCACCAAATTCTGTAATTGCCCTGCGTGGCAATCTTATATTTCAATAATACACTAACGATGTTTCGATTTATGTGAACATCGATATAAATATTATATACATTCAAACACATTACTGCTACAGAGCAGCCTATGTATAAAAACAAAAGCTTCTTTTTTTTGCTCTCATGCTAATGCTACCTACTTTGGCTCACTTTAATTTTCACCATCCGATCGAACGGATCAAATAAAAACATAAAAGCACAGGTCAACATCGAACCCTGCCTGCTCGCTATAAATTAAACAAACATAAAATTGAAAGATTTTTTTTTTAAATAAAACTCTGCCAGGAAAAAGGCTTCTTGGTTTTAACACTATTTTTAAAACTAAATAAACAGTTGGTAACCAACTCAGGCTTTTCCGCACGTTTATTGAAACAACCGAAGTAAATTATTTACTCTTATTATTCCTCTGGCGACCCAACTATAGCGAAATTCAATAGGAAAGAAGTTGAAGACATTCCCAACACAAAAATATCGCTAAATCGCCGGAAAAGTTGTCAGAGTGCTTAAATCGTCGAAAAACATAGAATTGGAGGTTATAGTTTTTTGGCCAATCGCGATACTTTTTTGCGGAAAAGTAACAGTTGGTAACCAACTCAGACATTTCTGCGCGTTTATCAAAACAACCGAAATTAACTAGGACAAATTCAAACAACAAAAAATGAAAAACCAAAAATTGTGTTGAATTATTTACTCTTATTATTCTTTTGGCGACCCAACTATAACGACTAGAGTACTCTTTAGAAGGCCTTGCTTCAGACAATAAACAGTTTGCGCTGAAAAATTATATAATGCCCTTCGCCCACTAGAAGTTGCGCTACAATCGTAAGCAAGAGTGCCTCTAAAACATACAAAATTTTGGACGTTAGCCAACGTTGCTGGTAGGATTGTTTATATTAATCGATGCACGATATTTTTAATTTTTATCGGATAAAATCGGATCGATTTTTTGCGTGGACGATTATATCACATATCGATATTTTTTGTGTCAAATATCAAATATCGGCTACTATGTATATTTTCAAAAATAAAAAAAGGTTACAGACTTTATTTGCATACGTGAAACGTGGACCATTTAAAAATTTTCGAATTGCTGTGTCACCTGTGCGCAAAAATTATGAAAACCAGTGAAAATGCGTCTAGTGAAAGATTGTGGAATGCTTGTAATCACATGATCTAAAACAAAAATATGATACAGAAGGAGACGAGAACTC